>VWZU01017054.1:1578755-1687874 GCA_013397095.1 Sterrhoptilus dennistouni | reverse complement strand
ATTGCCCCTGCCCGCTATTGCCCTCGCACCGCTTATGCGCCCGCAGCTTTTTGGCACTGCTGGCAGACACCTCTTCCACCTCTTCCAAGAAGGGCTTTCTCCCCGAGATACAGTATTTGCTTTCAGGAGAGTTGTATTTTTTTCTGTTCCGAGGAGGGTTTTGTTGGGGAGGGAGAGCCCCTATATCGAGCTGCAGGCTCTGTCCCTACCAGAACGCCTGACTGCACAGCCATGCCTCTTCCAGCAGAGTTTGTGTGGTGGGCCAGGCACTGTTTCCTCATGTCCCCCCATGCCTTCTTTTGTAAAGACACGTTAATCCTCGCAAAATAGCAGAGAACACTCTGCCCACTCCGGGTGTGCATGTGTGGGTGCAGCACATGGACTGATGGTTGCTCCAGCTACCTTGGCTCCTGCCAAGGAGCAGTGCTGCTTCACCCACTACCCCCACTACCTAGCTCACCCAGTTACCCCACTGTGATGTCTGCCTCCTGCCATACATCTTATCCATCTTATACATCTTATTTGATCCAACTCAATCCCCAATGCAAATGTGAATAACTACGAAGTATGGAAAAACGTTGCACTCCTTTGCTGAGCACTTTTACACCATCCTTTATACGACAGGCATGACTAATGTTGAAAGGCTAAAGTTGTTTACTTTTAACCAAGATTAAATACAAAACTTCAAAAAGCTCCTCCCTTCCTTTGGATGAAACCCAGCATTTTTTCCCATTTGGAAATTGTCAAACAGTGGTTAAACAATCCTTTGGCAAACAAGTAGTGCCTGAGGGAATAAAGCATCAGATACATGGGGAGTGGAATAAAAGACATTTCTGTTCCTGAGGTACTTTTCTTGTGTTGCACAATGAAGTACAACACAAAATCTTCAAGCCTTGTAAGGTTAGAGAAAAGGAACTTCCCATGATTATATACACTACATGATTTGGTATTCCAGTCTTTTTGAAAACCTATCCCGCCTTTCCCCAAATCCTTTCCCCAAAGCAACCCTCTGCTTTCAGAAGCTGGGAAACCAAGTACCTTAAGGAAAATACCAGGTTGAGAAATGCAATCAGAGAGACACAAGGGCATGTGTACAAAATTACGTCTCTACCGTGCTGTGTTTTAACGTTTTCCCTGTGAATTTCTAAGGACACCATTGCACAAGTGAACAAGTGAGACTGGTTTAAGTTTGTTTCTTAATTCATTCCCTAGGTTACCAGAGTAAACTTTAATTAGGGCAACAAAGAGCAGAGCGGCTGAGGGTGAGGCAGGCTTTTCCCAGCTCATACCTGAATCCTGTTGTGAAATACCAGCCATTCAAAACATAGAGCTTTTTCTCTCCATCCAGTGACACATGGAAAATAACCAAATGCTGTCAATACCACGTTTGGGTTGGAAATTGACCAAAGGGTTATGATAGATGCTACAGGTAAGAACTTTAGGCAAGGAGCCCAGTGTTCAATTCTAAGGAATGAAATCTTTTAATAATAATGAAATATTAGTAAGCAACTTTTCAGACACCAGGAGCCTGAAATCCAAAGACACAATCCCTTTTGTTTTGACTAGAATAGGCTGGCCAACCTTCATGGCCCAGAAACAGGGCAGCAGGGTTTTCAATTGGCCATGAACAACAGGCTACGTGTCTCCCAGGGTAGAGGGCCAAGGGGAAGAGCCTGAGAGGACAGCGGCTTCCCAGGGACCCTGCTGCTCTGTTGTGGCAAGACCATGGAAGGGATTTGGAGTTGGGTGTGAGTCCAACCCAGACACACTGTGTTTAACTCTGCTGGTTTGTTTTCTCTTGCTGCCAGGAGTTAAATTTATGAGGTGCTGCCGCTGCAAGGCATAACCCTTGGCATAGGGGCTGCCTTGGACATCCCTTGGCTCCAGAGCCAGAGCCTGGCTGCCACAATCTGGAAGCAGAGGTCTCCCAGGTACCTAAAGGGGGCCTACAGGAGAGCAGTAGAGTCACTTTTTGCAAGAGCATATAGTGATAGGACAAGAGATAAAGGCTTTAAAATGAAAGAGGACAGGTTTAGATGAGATATTAGGGGGTTTTTGGGTTGTTTGTTTGTTTGTTTGTTTTTGGGTTTTTTTTTTGTTTGTTTGTTTGTTTTGTTTTGTTTTGTTTTGTTTTTTTAATACTGTATGGGTGGTGAGGCACTAAAACATGTTGCCCAGAGAAGTTGTGGATGCCCCATCCTCACGGCGTTCAAGGCTATGTAGAAAGGAACTTTGAGCAACTTTGTCTTATGGAAGATGTCCCTGCCTGTGGCAGGATGATCTTTAAGGTACTTTCAAACCCAAATGGTTCTTTGATTGTCTGTGCTATATAAAGGCTTTTCATTTTCAGCAGACACCATTAGATGTTGCAGGGAAATAGGATGCCATTTGCAGCCCAAAATTAAAATGTGAAGCCTACATTCAGATTAGTGTTTGTGTAGAGGTAAATAAGATTCTCCCAAATAATCATCCTCTAATCAACATAAATGGCAACAGTGGTACAAAAGTCATAGAAGACGCTGTAGGGGAGAGGACCATAATGGAAAAAATATAAAGGACCCACAAAGACCTGACCAATTCTGCTGAATATGAAACTGTTCTCTTTAGTTTTCAAGAAAGTAAGAAGACGGATAAGGATTCATTTGATTCATATTAATTAAGGAGCACGACAGACCTTGGGACACTTCCTATCTTCCACATTGAAAGTGAGAGCAACAGGAACAAATAAATGGCAAATAAATCTAATGTCTCATGTTACTCAGAGGACTCACACCAGCTTTGTCTGCTGGGAGCTTTATGCTTCTTGCCAGACAGGCTGGCTGGGGGAGGCAGGCATGAGAGCACAAGGACAGATGTGAGGAGCTCCTTCTTTGGGTAATGTAGTTCTGTAACCAATTTGGTTAGAAATTTCTGCAGGGAGCAACAGTCTTCTGGGGATCAGCATTATTTTTCATTCTGCAGCTTGCAGCTTCCTGAGGGAGGAAGAGGTAATGCATACTTATCAACCAGCAGCACAGTCTTCAAAGCAAGGAAAAGCAGAGAGATGCCACAGTGGAACAGACTTCAGATGCATCCTAGTGGAGCTGCTCCAAGTGCCGGAGTAGGATGTTTGATGGGTCTTCAGGATCTGTTCCCCTAGAAAACCAAACTCCTTGTTTTTCTGCATGGTTATTACAAGAGAAGAGACAATTTGCTGATTTGAACTTACTTCAGTCAGATCTGGTTTGAAAAAATAATCCATAGCCAGGGTTTTCAGGGAAGAACTAAGCCAGGTGTACAAACTACCTGAGAGTTTGACCTTCTGAGCTTATTCAAAAAAGGGGTTGTAAGTGTCCTTTAAGTGGTTAATGCAAAGAGTGGGGAGGAAGAAGGCGTGGGTTGAAAAATTAGTTACTAAACATTGAATAGACTTGCTGTCTGGAAGGGCTGAAATTGCTGCTGGGTGCCCAGAATGCCCTAAAGCTCGCTGGCAATCTTGTGGCTGAGCATTTGCATCTTTTCTGGGAAGAACTTCCAGACAGCATGAGCAGTACATGTGCACTCAATTGCCATGGAGCATACTCCATGTGTGTGTGTCAGCCTGGTAAGCCAAAGCTCAAGGCTGTGAAAATAATTCCTTCTCGTGTGGGAAAGAGATGATCTGCCTACCCTCTGGCTGACAGCGGTCTTTGTGCCAGTGCACCTCTTGGCCCATACAAGACCTTTGGTTCACTCACAGCAGAAAGAGAATACATCTCATGGGAATACATACAGTTTCAGTGTGACTGTGCTGGTTAATGGGAATAAGAGACTATGGCATGTCTGTGCCTGGGAAAAAGGCTCCAGTCTCAAATCAGGCTGATAGAGTTTGTTCATATTTGAGAGCTGTTCAAGAAAAGGAAGCTCAAACTCGAACCCAGGAGTAAGGGATCTGCTATTTTTGCTCTGGAAGTCCCAGTGAAATGGAAGATAATAAGGGGTTGTAGTACTACAACTGAATTAAGAACAGCTGGGAGAAGTGAATGCAAACACAGCATCTTTGTCTTTACCTTGACTGAGAATAAAAGATTATTTCTAGTAGTTGTTATGTTTTACATCCTACATTACTACTGTACTTTTTTGGCGGGGACACATTGCTGTGGACATGTATAAGTGTTTTAATTCCTGACCAGTTTTACAGAGACCTTCTATCTCATATGGAAGCTCTTGATGAGCAGAAGGAAGGTGCAGTGAACTGTTGTCTCTCTCCTTACATGAAAGAGTATGATTGCCTTCCCCAGTGATTTCGGCAGAAGCTGGATTAGGTGTGGATTTCATCATCACAGTCAGGATTCCACAGTTTTTCAAATAATTTTGATAATTACTCTCCTTCCTCTTTTTTTTTCTGAGTACTGGTTTTGCTCCAAATTTGCCAAATATTTGGAGTTATACTACTCACCACCACACATAAAAATTATTTACTTTGCTGTTTCAAATTCTTAGTTTGAGCATAGTCATACAGTTAAAAAAAAAAAACTTCAGAAAACTTTTTCCTTTAAACTAGATTATTTCCTTTCTTTATTGTCAATGAAAATGGGTGAGTTCGTGGACTGCGCTTCCTTTTTTGTGGCTGTGAGCTCCTCACCCTCATATTGATGCAAATGTGGTTCTGATTTCATTGTGACTGCCCCAGGAGAGTGTCAAAATACAAACAAAACCATTTCAGTAATGCAAAACCAGGTGAGATGTTCCCTTGATTTTGCAAAGTCAGATATGGGGCTCTAAGAACTTGAAGGGTACATTCAGCTTCCATCTCTAGGGCAGGCAGTGCACAGATGCAGCTTCTAGCAGAGGCTGTGATATTCCCCTTCCACAGAGCATTGCAGGAGGGAAGGAAGGAGAGGAAGAGAAAGTGTTAAAAAGGTAAATATTGACTCAAAGAAAGGAGACATAAAGGAGAATGTGGGAGAACTGTAAATGAGCCAGAGAGGATGGAGAAAAATTCTTCAGCAGCTGTAATTAGGTTAGATTTCAGAAGTAATTGCAATGTTCCGGCATCAGCAGATACTGTAGGCAATGTTTCCCCTCAGCTCTGTTTGCTGAGAAGGCGGTGAGTTGTTTCAGCCTGCAGGGCCTGATCCTGGTGTGGTGGCACCAATTGCACATCAGCCCAGTGAGACAGCCAATGTCCTCCCTCTACAGGCCACTGGGAGCAGCCAGAAGGTTTGCAGGGAATGGAAGTGGTGAGTGCAGAGAAGAAAACACAGTGGTGCGTGTGGATGCAAACACACAGCCTAAGTGATATGTATTTAATAAATATGTATTTAATTGAGCTGCTGGTGCAAAATTGTGTAAGGAATGTAATGCTGGATAAAAGATGTTTTAATTGTCACCAATGTCTGGCTGATGCTGCCACCGCTGCAGAGGTCATGGTGAGGCTGGGCTAGTGCCTACCTCCTCACCATAGGTTGGAGCAGTAAGTGAGATGCAAGAACTGCATTGCCCTCTGGTTCCCTTGAGATACACTTCTCCTGTGTAAAACCAGATTACATAGGCTTTCTGCAGGGAGAATAGATTTCACCTTTAAAGTCTTCTGCAGACATTTTACATTAGCACTTCATGCACCATCAGAAAATCAATTACCATTGGTATTACATGCAGATGAACAGCGCAGAGTAACAGAGAATTCATTTTACACAATGCTTTTAATAAAATGCTAAATATTTTTCAAAGGGCTATTTATAGGATCTGTGTAGAAAGTATGTCTCCAAGGGGAAGTTTGCACCTTTGTGATTTGGATGAGGAGTGAGACTCAGCATTCTTAATGCTAGCATTGGTCAAGAACATATTTCTTCCAGGCTTGATTGTAGACAAGAACAGTCCATCACCCATAGTGCAATGGCTGTCACTTCACATGGAGAAACACTTTTTCTTTTAAAAACAAGAGTTTCACACGCTGTGTTGCTATAGTGCCAATTGTTGCAAGACGCTAAAATAACTGAATTACTTCTTCATTCTTGACGCTCTTATCATCTTTTCCTGTTCTTGATGCCAACACAGTTTGCTGATTAGATTTGCTGCATGTATTTCAGTAAATCATTTACTTCAGCACCTTGTTACAAACAGACATATCTGTAGTAGCAATCCTACTCCTACCTGAGTTTGGGTATGTATATGAGGGCAAAGAAAGAGACTCAGGTTGTTTTATCAGGAAGCAACTGTGAAAATAAGAACAGAAATGCAGGGCCAGACCAAAGTATGCTGCCAAAGTATGTGGCCAGAAAGAGAAGTCTGAGGAAGTGAGTAAGAATATCACAGGCATGCACTTCCCTGGAGTGCTTTCTCAGCCACCAGTAGTTTATACTCAGGAGCTTCCCATATGCCCATGTAACCATCATAAGCAACATCTTCCTGCAGGGAACCCCACAGCTTAACTATACATTTTATGAAGAGCCATCTGGTTTTGCTCAATTTGAACCTGCTGGTGTTATTTGGTACCTTTTTGTTCTTGGTTTGGAGGAGAACAACCAGTCTCTCTTCACCATCTTTATGGTCTTTATGGTTTTAAAGGTGTATGCCATATTCCCTCTCAGCCATCACTTTTCCTAGCATGGAAATTGCTCTGTGTTTTTGATCATCCTTGTGATCCTTCCCTGAATGTTTTCCATGGTATTTCCTTTAAGGTGAGGACCAGGACTGCATGTAGTGTTCAACAGGCAATCCAACTGCACATACACTAAATCTGTACAGGTGCACAATGGTGTTCTTGTTTCACTAATATTTACTAGCACAGGGCTATGGCTCTTGTGTCTTTAAGACCTGAGGTGCATAGTACAGTTCAGTTACACGAGCTTGAGAACAGTTCTTACAACTTACTTTTTATTTTTAATTAGCCAGTCTGAATCCAAAATAATAGAAATTTGTCTTAATTTATCTACATATTTCACTCTATTGAAAGAAAAGAATGGCTAGAATATTGCTAAAGGGAAAATGTATGCTTTTTCATTGTAGCTTCCATGATTTTTGAAGGGGCTATATTTAAGTATGTACGCAAAAACCAGCCATGCTGGGAGGGGAAGGGGCATCAATCACAAAAAGCTCAAACAACAAAAGGAAATGTTTCGAAATGTTCTAAACTTGTGAAAATAAAAGTAAGAGAGGATAGAATAGAATAATAAAAAGAAATCCTTTGACAATTTCCTTGCAATAGAATGCACTCCCTTCTTTAAATGTTTTTGTTAGAACTAAAACTGATGAAACCATGAGAACAACTAAAATAGATGAATCCTTCTGCCAGTTGCTATTACAATCTATTACTTGCAGGAAGGAAGCCTGTTTGTTTAAAAATATCCTCCCTGCCCTTAAAGATGCAGTGAGATTTTTTTTCATTGCTTGAAATTGGTTGTAAATATCATAATTACCCAGTTCCTTTTTCCTTTTGCAATCCTTGCTAGGTGTATTAAATCTTAGAAATTTAATCTAATCTGTGCTGCTACTACTAAGCCAGACTGATATGGCACTATAGAAAACCAGCAGTGATGACCTAAGTTTCAGTCCAACATTTCCTACTTGCAGGGTAACCGATACCTATTTCCCACTTGGTTCCACTAAGCAAACCACAACCCTCCCCAGATTCCCCAGCTGATACCCACCCTCAGGTTTTCCACCATTTCCTCCTGCAGCGCTGGCCTGTACTCCCTGCCACCACCCTGGGATTAGTCTGACAACCTCAAGCCAAGTGACATGGGGTACAAATATTGAACTCGTGCCTTAAAATGCCTTTCCAAAGTTGTGCCTAAGTATCTCCAGCTGGTTTATGAGAGTGAGTGAAATGGCCTGAAAGCTTCATTTCAATTAAAATGAGCTCTGCTCCAGGTCTTCTTGCAATAATCAGCAGTGGCATTCAGCTTTCAAAAGCTGATGTTAATGCTTTATTGGCATGAGTATTCTGGCCTGTTTGCTACTTCTGAGAAGCACAAAAAGCTCTGGTCTGCATCACACAAACAGAACTTCATATTTTTGAAACCTTTGATCTGAAAACTTACTACCCTTACCACTTCCACTTGGCTTATATACTTGGAACTCTTCCATGGAGATGAAGACACTTCTTTGGGGCACGATGAGCTTTTGACTTTTGTCTTTCTTTGATTATTTTTTTTAGAGAGCAAAGATCTTTTCTGTGAGCATGCCTGCCCCAGGCAGCCACTGTTCACGGTGGAAGCTGAGTAACATTTTGCTATTCAAACAGAAATCTGAGTGTGTTGTACAATTGCAACCATACGAGACTGACACAGTGGGATGGCATGGAGCCATTCATTCCTGCCTGGTAAAGAAGCAGGCTTTTGGAAAGGCAGGTAGAGAGAAAGGTGTTGGCAGTATATTAGCAAGGCATGAAGCAAGGGTGAAGAGGCCATGGAAGAACATGTGAGGCATTGAGAAAAGGAAAGATCAAGAAGATGGGATGAGATGAACAGAAGTCTGGTGGGAGGTATGGACTAAGATTTGCAGGGATTTGGTGTGACCTGGTGATGTAAGCACTTTGCTGAGGCCCTGGATACTTCAGTGTAAGTCTGAAGTTCATTGAGCTGCTTTATTGCCACTGGAAGGTCACTTCACCTTCCCAGCTCTCAGATTTTCCCCCTTTCCCCCGTCTATTCCTGCTCATCAGATAAGCATCAGCGAAGAATTGTCAAGGGAGGGGGAAAAAGAAAGATAGGTTATGCTGTAGCTGAATGATGAGACGTTGGGACCAGAGTCAAAAGATTACATGATTCTATGTGGTTTAGGGGAAAGAGATGAGATAACTTTAGCTCCCTTCAGATGATCTGACATTGTTATGTTCTAAGCTCTAAATGCAGAGACATGATCCTGGGGATGAGGTACAGAACGTGCAGCACTCAGCCAGCATGACAAAATCATTGCCAGGTAGAGATAAATGTAGCACAGTCAAATTATATAAACCCCTCTGCCTTGGTCTTTAGCTGCTAAAGAAGGATGAGGCATTGAGAAACTCCTCCTGTTTGATGGGGCAGAGCATCATCAGCTAAACTGATCCTTTAATAATACTCAGGGAGAAACACATGCTAGTGCTGCTTTGTCTTTATTTTTTGTTTTAATAATCAAAATCAGCTATGTCTTCATAAATGTACTCGATTTTGTTTTCAGTTCTCATCTATGTGATGCTATGCCTTATCTTGCTCTGGTGGATCAGTTTGTTTACACAAGCTTGGCACAGTGAGGAAGCACTGCAGTCTGAGCCTTGGATCCTGACCACATTCTCCATTGAAATGGTACCACACACTAGCACTACAGGCCTGGGTGCTGCACCCATGCCCTTTCAGAGCCAGATGTGAATGCCAGGACTCAAGATTTAATTAGCGTTAGAGACTTTCAGAAAATAACTCCAACACATCTGGAAATTGCAAGTTGTTTATGTAAACATAGCCATAGTGTATCTCTTTTTAGAGAGGCAGTATCCAGGATTTTAAAAATCTTCAGAAGTCAGGAAAAAAGCTTATGCGCCACCTCAGGAACTCACTTGGTTGTCAACAGCTAGTCAGGCTTCCTGATGCCAAAGTACAGTCCCTCTCTGTACCAAGAAGGGAGCTTCCAGCTGATGTCATGAAGGAAATACAGCAGACTGTATGCATCTGAAAGCACTGAGCTTTCCTGAAGAAATTGTTTGTTTCACAGAAGGAAGAGCTGTGGTCTGCTGCAGGGGAAATCTGAGACTCCTAAACATACCAAATTCATCCATCATAGACTAATTACTTATAAGGCTATAGACTTTAGCTGAAATTATGAATGACTTCAGCTCCCCAGTCAAAGAATCCAAATTGTGTCTACCTGTCTACCTAAGCTTCTGCAATAGCCAGTGGAGATCTAAAGACTACAGTCAATGGATCCAGGGTAGTTCAGCTAAGCAAGTGATGGAGTTTACCTTCTAACAATATGAATTTTCTCTCTCAACTCAATTCTCTATTGACTAAACTTCCATTTACTCTAGTAGAAGCTTAGACATATAGCTCACAAAGAGATGTCTGTATTGGATTCAACTAAATTTAGGCATCCCTATCAGCAGTTAAATCCCCCTCTATAAGGCTAATTAGGTCAGACTCATCTGGACAGGTGAGTGGCCTTCTGTTCTGCATGCATTACCTAAGTGCAGAACTTCTCATGTTGTCAAGACTCAACATTGAAGTGACAGGTCTGAAAACAGAATAAATTGCGTCAGAATATGTTTTATATAGATGGAATGCATTTGAAATTTCAGATTCCTGAGAACTAAAATTAAGTGTCTGAAAGGACACCTGAATGCACCATCCAAAGAATGTGATCCTGAAATTGCAGTCATTAAAATAATGGGGCTGCTTGCCACCAAAACTTACCAGAGAGGCTGAACTAGACCAAAGTTTAGGTTCATTCAACCTCACACATAGTTTTCAATGCAGACAGTCAGGAGATAGTTCCAAAAGAGAGTGATCCTTCCACTTCTGGCCATCACAACTTCAGCAATCAACAACCACTTGGTACTTTGTATGCTGAAGGATGCATCCAGACGACTTTGTGTAGCACCTCTGTGGGCTCTCTCCTCCTGTTCCTGTCTTAGAACTCCTCAACATGCACTTCTTCAGGATGAGAAATTCAGGATCTACTGCTGTGGCACTGAGCTCCACAATTGAAATATGCTTTGTGCAAAATCTTTGCATTCCCTTGATTTTTTTCTTCTGATGTGTTTCTCAGAGGTGCTGCCTTGTTCTAGCATCAGGTGGAATAGTGAACTGCCTTTCCCACTCACCTTCTCCATCACTTTTCAGATTTTATGGACATCTATTTTAGTCTGTTTCTGGCAAAACACATGCTGTTTATAATAGCTGCAAATATTTGAAAATACACCAGTTTGTATGATAATCAACTCTAGGAACCCAAGCAAGAGCTCACTGTAGGAAGACAGCCCTAATGAATATAAAGTACCTAGGGGGAAAAAAATCCTCTTCAGAGATTTAATACTGGATTTTGTCCCAATAAAATCCAGTACATGTGTTGTTGGTTCCTGTGAAACAAGACAGAGGTTGACTGGAGTATCTTTCTCCTCTTGTTTTAGTTCTCACATGAGATCCAAGGTATGAAATCCTTACCTGTTCACAAAACTCCCTCAAAGCTGAATGCATTACTACTGGTATCTTTAGCTTGCACTTCTGGGGAATGAAGAAATGAGAAATACTTATAAATGCATATTGCACACCCTAGTTTAGATAAAGCTTGTGTGCAATTCACAGTAACTTAAAACCTTAACAAGTTTCAGTCACCAGAGGATATTATGTTTAATAGCAAATTTTAATACAGCCATAATAAAATGCAGAACCCTAATCATCATTAACTTGCAGTTCTAGACAGAAGGTGTACATGTCTTGGTCCATGTGCTGAGGAAGGTCTTGGTCCATATGCTGATCTAACTTGTGTTAGGTCATTTTGGTAGATAAATGTGCTTTTCAGTCATAAGGAGAAAATACGCTACTTCCATTGTTTTATTATTCATACATTACTTAATGCAAACTGGGAAAACTAACTAGACAAATTTCAGTTGGATTTTACAGGGAATACTTTCAATGCATTTAATAGATCTACTGAGCAGTACTTACAAGAGAGAATTTCAGCAGTTAACAGGAATATAGACTGAAAATTGAGTGCATATTACTGAGAGAAAGAATGGAAACTCATAGATGAGCATGAGAAATTAGTACCAATAAATGCAGCATAAATTACAGACAACTCAGTCTCTGGTAGAATACAGATTTTTCATCATCTCTGAAGAGAAACTCTAGATCTAAAATTCTGTGTGCTGGTATAAAAGGCCTGTTTATCCTACATGGGGCCTGTTTCTGTCCATAGGTCCAGTCTATCACTGAATCACAGCTTTCCACTGAACCTGTTCTTTTGGGACATGGTATATTGTATGATAAATGGGTGGGGTGGGAAATGAACCATTTAAAAGAAATTAGCTTGCTCAAGCACTTGCCGTTCTTACAGTTTTTCAAAGCATGCCCTGGTCTGGAAAAAGTTCCTGATTCAATATCTCACATATACAGTTAAATTAAAATACTTAATTGTGCAGAGCATTAGTCAGTGCTGGTCTCCTGGGAAAACAGGAACTTTATGAATGATGTCTGCTTCCCACTGTGAGGAGTAAAATTACAGTGTTTAAAGAATAAATGTGTTAAGCACCTAAGGCTGTTTAGAGAACTCTGAGGTACCATAATAGACTATCATGGTATTGTGAAAAAGAGTTTTGTGAAGCAAGGTACTTAGTTTGGAAGCTAAAAGGAAGAAATTGTGAAATAAAATGGGACTAAATACTTTTTTTATTTGCTGATAAGCAATTTGCTAATTAAGAAGGGGAAAGTGGTCTTGTTGAGCTATGTTGATGAAAAAAAACCACCTGGGAATAAGAGTCTAGCTGTATTTTGTAGGGAAAAATGAAAGCACATTTGCGAGTGTACCCCATGCATCTCAAAAGCATCCCAAAGAGTGTCAGCCCATGAACACCCCAACCCAAATGAAGTGTGCTACCAAGTGCCAGAGGCCACCAAGTGTGATACTGAGAGTGAACCCATGGTCTGTAAGCATAGGAATGTGGATTCCCTGATTAGATTAGGATGTGAGTACTTTGGGCTCTGGCAAGTAATCTAAGTGTGCACCTGTACACCACTTTATGGGCAAAGGGGTTCTGCCAGCTCTTGGGACTGGAGCCAACAGGCAGCTCTAGTTGGAAAAGCAGGGAATCGCACTTGCAGAACTCTGAGCCTGGGCATGGGTGCCTCCCTCTTGTTCCCAGTGGATGGGGTCTGGTGTGCCTGGTGTCAGAGGACAGTGGAGCACAAGTACTTTACCCAGACCTGGCTTGTTGTGGTTCTGGCTCCACCTGGGGAACAGCCTAGTGCACGGGTACCTGCCCGGGAAATAACCTGCTTTTGAGCCCCGACAAGACAAAGATGGTAATGCAGTAAATGCAAGGAAGGTTTCAGAATCATGCTGGTCTTTGGTTTTGCTCCATCTTTAGTTCATAGACCAGCCAGCCTGCAGTCCTGATAATGCTTATTGCATATTGCAGATCTGAATCGTCCCTGGGTCTGTCCTTGAACAGAGCACTACTGATGGCAGCATCATTGACATTTCCAGTGACAGCCAATGCATGTGCCTGCCATAAAGCCTTGGGACAATCCAAAGTTGGCCATTTGAAAATGCTGGGGTTTTCTTACTGGGAGAAAGAGAGGAAAAGATTTTCACTGGTTTGTTTTAAAAGTCTAAGTGACACTACTGGGAATAGGGTGGTGTCTCAAGAAAAAAGAAATCAGAAAATCCACATTTATAGTCCCACTTCAAGCCTACTTTAAACAACATCCAGGACAATGTCTCTGTCAGTAGGGATCAAGCAATCACACCTGTGCTTTCTGTTAATTCCCACTTTTAACTGCAAGTCAGGAAAAGTGAAAAAATACTAATTAAAAATAAAATGTGTAAACATTTTCTTGTGTAAACATTTTCTGTAAATATTTTATCAATTTATTTTGTTTTTACTTGTGGAACATGATTAGAAGAAGTAAGGGCAGTAGAGGAAGGAGGGAGAGAGTGGGGGAATGTACCTGTAGTTTTCAAAAAGAAGTATAATGAATTTTTCCATAAGGCAGTTTTAAGCTGTAAGTGCCTTGGCAAATCTGTAATGTGATTTTCCATGTGGTGTGCAAAATGTCATCCAAGTTTAAATCTGTAATATTGCTTTAATCTCCAAAAATTAAATAATAATGTTTGTCTTTACTGTGTTTGATCCAATCCTGCACTCTTTTCCAGAATCGGTTCCTACTAATTTTAGTGATCTGGGCCCAGTAATGCACATTTGACTTATCAGTTTATTTACAGCTTGGATCTGTCATTGCCATTAGGTATCTAGGATACACATTTCGCACACATACAGCACATAGAGAACATGTACTTGTAGATATACTTTCATTGAATATGATAATGTAAGGATCGTTATCCTACCTAAAGAAATGCATTTGAATTGCATACGTCTCAATTGCATACGTCTATTGCATACCCTCCAAACACCAGATAAATACCTTCCAAAAATAGCATCACTCATTTTTCACAGCAGGTGTCATTCATCAGGTATGAGGCTGCATCTAAACGTGTTAGTAATAATAATTCAGTTTGGTATGTGACTCCAGCTCATTACCAGCAGCCCCAGGCACTGGAGGCTAGTGAAGTTACTAGAGCAGTGCAGAAATACTTAATCCTATAGCAAATATTTAGTCCTATGACATGAATATTACACAAATATTGATCCTGTACATTAAAAAGACTCAGAAGAATCTGGCCTTTTTCCTTCAGCTGTCTGATGTGTCTCGCTGTTTGCTCACCTCTGTGGTCCTGTTTGCACGGCTGGACCAGCTCCAGGTTGCCCACCTTACCTGATCTGGAAGGGGGTGGTGGGCACAGGAAAGGAGGAGAGGAGGGACCATATCCTACCTCTCCACAGGCAGGACTGATGGCTATGACTGCAGTTCTCCCTGTGAAGAAAGGACATTGCAGGTGTGGGATGGTCCAGTCCTCCATGCTCCTCCTCTCCCTTGTATGGGATCTGCTCCCGGGTGGCAGCCCCAAAGTGATTTTTTTTGTGGTGGGAATGATGCCCTCTTGCTGCTTGTCACGCCTTGGGCACCTTGCTGCATTGCCAGGGAACACATGGCAGTGCCACCACAGTTGCCTTCACCACAAGAACACGGTGCTTGGTGTCCTCCAATTGCTGTGCCACCACGGTGGCAAAGGATCCCTGCCAAAGTAATTTTTGGCATCCCCCACTACATGGGCAGTGCCACCACAACTAGCAGAACTGCTGATGAGCAGTGCCACTGTGCAAAGGCCAATTAGGAGTCTGCAGGGAATCTTGCTGCGTGTTTCTGCTTAATTTGTAATATTCACACTAGGCCTGACAGAAAGTTACTGAGGGGACAGGAGTGTTTCCAGTGGCCTTTAATGGGTTGTTTGCCCTGGGACACCGGTAATGACAGCCCTGTTTGTGCAGGCAGTGAAAGGGCTCTCCTCAGGCTCCACCAGACACCAGAGCCTGCTGACCTTAATTAGATTTCATGGCACACTTGGCTTGGTCCTGCAGCAATTGCTCGGCCTTTACTTATACGTGCTGGCTAAATGGGAATGCTCTCCTAGGCAGCAGTTCACAGGGACCTCAGGATATGATGAGACCCATCTACAGTGCCTTGTACCTCTTTTCAGAGCAATATGCTAAAGATTAATTTTCTTAGCAGCGTAAGAGTGATAAGCAATTGCTTTTCTGTTTATTACTACTCACTATTGTTACAGAAGTGTTTCCAAACCTTGCTTATGTCTGGTGTGTTTGTGGTGCTGCACAACACAAAAAGCAGAGGTCGATATCATCCTCCCACTCAGACACCTGCTGGTTTTAGTTTGAATTCTCAGTTACAGACACAAGGCAAATGTTCAGTGATAAGCCCCAGGCATGGATAGTCACCTGTAGGTGGTGAGTCACATAAGGAAGAGGCTTCACCCCATCCTGGTCTCTTCCCCTAGGGATGCAGGGCAGCTTTGGTGCTTGCCTGTCGCTGCGGGGAAGGAAGGCTGTCCTTTGCACCAAAAGTCACAGAGCAAGTGAATTACTGTCTCTGCTGTGTCCCACCACCTGACTTCTCCAACTGGGAAGCGTGGAGGAGAGGGTTAGGGCAGAATCCCTGTCTTGCAGGAGGAACAAGATATTTGCTGAGACTATGCAGCCATCACAAAGACACCTTTGTCCTCATTCATGCCTACAGACCACAAACATAGAGAAAAACTTTCTCAGTAAGTCATGAGGCTTTATTGTCCCCCAGGGTCCCAGGAAATATAAACAAGACCACACCAGCTCTCCTGACATTCCTTTTCTTGGATCTTCTGGAAACAGAGATAAATTCCCCAACAACCCTCAGGGAGTCAGAAAAGGAGTTCTCAGGCTTTGATCATTTCCTAGAGGGGAAAAAATGTAGAGAAATGGGGAAAAGAAGGTGCGCAATGCTGAAGGGACAAGAGAAGGGTGAGAAGAGGAAGAGGCTATGGTGAAAAGGGAAAAAGGAAAGGGGAAGAGTGGAAGGGATGGAAAGCAGAGAACAAAGGGGAGAAACCCTGAACACTTGAAAAAGCAGGTAAATGAGGGAGCGAGCTGAGATGGGAAAGAGAAGAGGAGCACTAACTTAAGAGAGACATGTAACAAAGGGAAGAAAAAGCAAGTCTTAGCAATGTATTAAATACGAAAAAAATAGGTGAGGAGCTAAAGAAAGAGAAGACTTCCTTGTTGAGAAAGAGAGGTGAGAGCAGGCTGATTCTAAGGAGGGAAAGTACTGAAATCTGAAGAAATACATTACAAGCTAGACACACAAAAGCAGAGACATAAACGATAATAGAGAGCAAAATAAAATGAAGTGAAAAAGGAAGCAAGTGGAACAAAAGGAAACAGTGCATGCAACAGTTTTAAAATATTAAACATAGAAGTTGGATTAAAAAAAATATTGCTGAGCTCATTTCTCTCTTTAGAACTGTACAGTATGAAGTGAAACTTATGTACAGTCTGGTATTGCTGTTCAAATCTCCATTTAATGGGTACAGATAATAAAGCTGGTGACTGTTTAAGAGCAAATGCCATTAGAAATGATGACCTGTAATCCACTGTAAACTCTTACCCTCTGCTTACACAAACAGACCTGGGTACTTGAAAAGACACTTTTATTTTTGTTCTTTTCATTTGTAGACCATTGGTCTCCTGGCCAAATTTCACTTTCCAAATGACAAATGGTTAAGACACTGGGCTGCAGGGTCTGTCTAGAAAGAAAACAGCTTTATTTCCTCACTATTAGGAGATGCAGTAGTCTATTCTGTTTACTACCAGTGAATGGCATGTGGAGGATTACTGAACAATTTGGCAGAGGGTAGTTTCTTTTTCAAGTGATAAGGTGTTGTGGAAGAGCTGCTTGTTGCTAGCACAGCCTCCAGCCAGCTTCCTGGAAGGCTCCTTGCTCCTCCTTTATATGTCCAGGACCAGAATTGTACACTGCTGAGTGGGGAAAGGAACAAGCCAAGCACTTGAAGCTACCCAATGCTGTGTTACCTGGCATGATCTGAGCACTGTGCGTGCAGAGGCTGTGACTTACACATTTATGAGAGGTGGGCAAGGGCATGTGATAGTGATAATCCTGGTGAGTGAGGAATGCAGAGCCTTTCCTCTTGCAGGGAGAGAGTTGTCATCCCCAAAAGGAGAAGCAAACACCATAGTCTAAGCAGTGTCCTGCCCTACCCTGCAGAAAATGTCCTCGGAAAACAGTGTGGGATGCTCCCTCTGAGTGCTGTGCTGGGCTGTGGGCCTGGAGGTCAGCTGCAAACTCATGCCTTCAAACATGTGCTAATGCAAAGAAAATGTAGTGCAAATGTAGAATGCCTTTATGCAGGTCCTGTGATTTTTAACCACTCCTCCCAAGCTCACCAAAATGCTGCAGCTCCTTATGCTGTAACCAAATATGATCACATTGCTTGGCAACATTGTCCTTCTAGAATCAACTCTTCTACAGTCACCTCTGCCTCTATCTTTCCCTCCTTCTCCCATTCAAAAACATCACCCACAGTCTGGCTCCCCATCTCTCATCAGAACAAAAAGCATGTGACCTCTCCACCTTTTACCACGCATGCCCACAGAGCAAGTCCCAATTAAAAATCTAATTTTAATGTTGTTTTAATCATCACTGGACTTGTGAGTTGATGGCAAGAGATTGTAACAAGGATGGACAAAAGACATAGAAGCAAGAAAAACTAATGATGAATCATCATTTGAAGGGTGAGTCATGCCTGGGTGCATGCATATGTCAAGCAGGAGACTGGCATAGCTTCACTTGATTAACCCAAATCTGCTTTGTTTAAGTCTTCTCTTGCAGCTCTGCTTTTAAGGAAACAGTACCACAAAGCAGTTGTTTGTGCAGAGATTTTATTTCCTACTTATGGGAAAATTTTGGTGGATCCCAGCAGAGAAGCCACGGCTGGAAGAGATACCCAGTCTCACTGCTAGTCCCAAGACAGGGTCAGTCCCACTCTAATTCTTTTTATTAGAGGTTTGTATTTGTATTTATCTTTGTATTAGAGGTCTGCTGTTTAAATTTGCTGGAGATGGAGGTTAAGACCATCCCCATCCACCACAATAGACTCAAACCTCTCACAGTCATCATTAGATTTACAAGGAGAGTAGCAGCTATCTTTAAACAGGGGCAATTTCTGGACCACACAGGCAACCATCCTGCTTTCAGTGGCGCCCTGCTCTCCCTGGGACCCCTCACCAGTGACAGGGGCTGCACAGCAAGCGATCTGGGCTTCTGCATGGATGTCCCTGATGGCTGCCTGACCACTGGTGCTGATGTGAGGGATGGGGCAGGGATGCACAGCCACACCAGCAGCAGCACAGGCTTAGGTCAGTGTGGAGTGATGAAGAAGCTGAGCCTCAGGCTATCATCCATCGTGTGGTATCTCCAGCTGCACTTTGATAAACACACTGAACTTACACGAGTCGGAAGTGATGCTGAGTGAGGTGACGGTGGGGCTGCGGCTCCTGCTGGCAGGGCTGCCCAGCATCCCCAAAGATTAGCTGTTCCCCTCAGGCACTCTTCTGCCCTGCAGTGAGGCTGATCTGCTGTCAGCATCCCTGCCAGCAGCAGGGTGGCCTCTTGGTGGCCCTCAGAGGTGGGCTGAGCACTTGGCTGTGTCCCTGTGCTCGTGTGACACCGCAGTTGGGCAGCACAAGCCCATTTACTGTTGCAGTGCTGTTCTGTTCAGCTGGCTGCTGGGCTGCTGGCATCACCAAAGCTCTGCCAGCATTTCTCTTGAGTGCTACCAAAAAATCCACCCAAACCCTATTATGCTTGTTTCTATGTTTTTGGATAGTAAGAGGGAAGATCTGCTTCATGACAGCAGAAATTGTGTGGCATTCTGTGATAGGCATACAAAGTTTTCTGCCAAATAGAATGTATTCACCTGTTATATAGGAAAATACTTGTATATTAACAGTTAAGGATCCTGGGTCATTTTCTGCACTGATGCAGAAGGATTTGGGTTTTGAAACTTATTTCGAAAAAGATCCAGTGCTGGTAAATGCATCAAATTTTGCTAGGCAACCAGGTGGTTGAGAGAATTCCTGATTTCTAGTCAAGTGCTGAGCAGCACAAACACAAAGATAATACCATGTAACTCTTGCAAGCATTTAGCCATTGGCAAACAGCTGCCTACCAATCTCTTTATGAGATTTATTTCTCTCTCATGGTTTTGTCAAGGAAACAGTAGTTGTTGATAACATTCAGAAACACAGAGGTGCTATTTAATACTTGGGATAGTGAATAAGCCAAAAATCTGCTGTAGAAAATAAGCTTGTGTGAACATTTGACTTTAAAAATAATTTTATAGATTATATGCACCTAGTGTTTATAATTCAGGGAATATTTATTTGCAAGTAACATCAGCCCCAGTATCCCTAGAGCTGTAGACTTTGTGGTTCTCTGCTCCCTTACCCTAACTCTAGTGGCAGCTTGGGGCTGTGGCTGAGGTCCCCAGTGCCATGAATGACCCAGATTAGAAATTATGTGTGCAAAGCAATGTTGGTACTGTGCCGTGCTCCCTTTGGCATGCTTTTTCCAGCCCCAGTACTCTAGAGCTGTAGGCTGTGTGGTTCTCTGACCCCTAACCCTAATGCTAGCTTGAGTCTGAGGTGCCCAACATAATGGGTGGCACAGATAAGAATGGTGTGGAGGCAGCGATGTTGGTGCTTCCTTTGGCATGACTTTTTCAGCCCCTGAGGAAACTTTTTTATTTTATCCAAATATCTCTGTTCTAACAGGCATTTCACACAGCATTCATGCTGTGGGTTGCAGCAACATCACTCATCTTCCTGCAGGCAAAACTCTGTTTTGTTTTGACAGTCATTCCTGATGCCTTTTCCTTTTGGAAAAAAAAAAAAAAAAAAAAAAAAAAAAAAAAAAAAAAAAAAAAAAAAAAAAAAAAAAAAAAAAAAAAAAAAAAAGAGAGACAACTTACCCAAGATAAGGCTTGGGGCAGTCATGGGAATGTAACAAAATTGGAATGCAGTTTGCCCTGGCAAGGCATTTGTGCTTTTCCTCTTTCCAAGCAGAGCTGGATCATCACTCCACAAAGGGTCAAGCTGGGCAGCCAGTGCCAGTGTCTCTCTAAAATGGAAGTACCTCATTCTTTTCTCAAAACAAAAGCACTACCTACAGTCCTGAGAGAAAATCACTCCTGACAGCTGAACACACTTGCAGCATGCTGCAGCACTGGTGCTTGCTAATTCCTTTTGGAAGGGAGAAAGGGGACACTGGGAAAATTACACTTGATAATTTATTTCAGCACATAAGAGAAAGCTCCATCCCCTCTCACCTGCACAATTCCAGCAGATTCACCCTGCGAGAGGCAGCTGGAACCCACGTACCAGGCATGATCCATGCTGCAGCATAACATTTTGCCTTAATTTTGGCTCTCTGCCACAACAGCACCCCTATGAATCCATCTCTACAGGCTCAGCAGGCAGCACACGGCTTAACGCCATATTAAATTGCCTCTTTCATTCTGCGCAGCACCGCACAGCAGTATTGGCAGGGAGAAGGAAATGTAAAAACATATCACAGGAGTCAAGGCAGATTCTGTACTGCAAACTTGCTCTCTCCATTAGGATAGCTTTATACGGGCTGATTGGTTCCTCTAGGGGGAAAGATGGGATTTGGCACTACAGTGCTCAAGTGCTTTCTCAGTAAGAGAAAAAAAAAAATATTACGGCCAATTCTTATATCAGGCTAGTACTGAGCTTGCCTTTAAATTATCAAACTGCGTTTTAGGGTTTTGCTTCTTTGCTGCTTATATTTTCCTCTGTAAGTGATGCTGTTGCATTTGGGAATTTCCATATGTGTTTGTGGTGTGGACTGACCGGTCAAATCCAATTTCTTTTCAAATTTATAGCGAGCTTTTTGCTCCATCCAAAATAACCCAGATTTAATAGCAAGAACATTAGAGTCCCTCAAATGCGTACTTTTTCCTCTGACTCACAAGTAAAGAGCAGTCTTTAGGCACATCCTGAGGACACTAGTGTACATCATCAAACAGCCCCAAACCTGACAGAATGGTGTCAGTTCAGCTGAGGGAACAGCCTGCTCTTGCTAAGCTCACAGCAGGGAAGAGAAGGGATTGTGGCAGGTCACTGTTTCACACCTAGGCAAGGACTTCTTGGGTGCTTCAAAGCTTGGGTGCATTCCCCCTGTACTCCCGATTCCTGGGTTAATTTCCCCAAATAGGCACAACAGAATTGCAGACCCCTCCCCGGCTCTGCACACCATCAGGCAGAGCAAACAAGGAGAGGAGGAAGGAGGAATTACCCTGGTGATCCTTTCTGTGATTCCCCAGCAGCTGCAGTCCTCAGCTGACCCCGGCGGGGAGAGACTGTGAGAGTTACACTGGATTACAGATCCCAGCTGCTCTTAACCCGGGGGCAGCCGCGACTGCCTTGGCCAATGGTGCAGCAGGAACTGCCTGCATGCATGGCTTCATTGCACCCAGGCAGTTATTTATACAATCCTCCTGAGTTCCCTTTTTCTTTCTTTTATCCCGGCAAATCCTTACTATGTCATTGTGTGGCAATAATATCATTGCCACTAATCTTGAGACGGTTTGATTCTTATGTTTTTAAATTAAGGTGGGTGGCTTGTCCTGGGAAGCCCCACAGCTCAGCAGAGCAAGGAGTCTGGATCCTAATGGAAGATGATGGCTCTTTCATCTTCTCCTTCCTTAAAAGGTCCTTCCCACATCTTTTGCTACTGACTGGTACAAAATGAGAGGATGGAATCAGCATATCTGGTTAATAGGATAGTTCCCAGTGGTGGAGAAACTGTCTTGAAGAGCAGGAGTATTGCACTGAAGTGCATTATCTGACAGTAACTGGGACCTCGTACCTTTTTCTTTTTGGATCTGCCTGGCAATTCACACCCCTTGTGCACAGTGCATTTTTACTTAATTCAGGGGAAAATGGATGCATTTCTCCTAGCCAATTTTGGAATATTAATATTTTATATTTGGTGTTCAAGGAAAAAATATTTGTACCACCCACATCACTTCTGTCCTGGTAGCTTGTTGTTCTGTATATAGCTTTATTATATAGGGATATACATAACAATCACTTACATCTGTAATTTTTAGCCCTCACAGCCCCCCATCACTGCAGCCAGGCATGCCTAGAGCTGCCCTGGAAGAGCAAGGTAGCTTTGGGAGGATTCAGAAACAGGAGATCCCCTCTGCCCTCTCCCTTATGCGTGTCATAAAGCAGCCCTGGGTATGTATTCAATGTAGTGGGGACACTTTAGGATCTCTATCTGACACTGACACTCATTTTTGATTTTGAGAATAAGGATATTCAGTGCTCATGGCAGCAGATTTCCTAACCTACGTGGTTTTTTCTCCCATGACAGGGTTTTGGGCTGCCTCTGGTGGGAGATTCACATACAAACCCCGCAGGCTAGGGGGAGCTGGGGAAGAATGCAGAGCCCTCAAAACCAGCAGGATTTGGTAGAAAATTTGGGTATGGCCTCTTTCTTCAGCTGAAGTCCCTTGAGGGGGAATATTTTGGCTGTTTTTGAGGCAGTCCTAATAAAACCAAGGTTGGGGTGGGTTTTTTGTTTTTATTTTTGGGTTTTTGTTTTGTTTTGGTAGTTTTGTTTTGTTTGTTAGTTTGTTGATTTGTTTGTTCATTGCTGCTGGGCCATTAAAGTACATTTTACTCTGCCCACATAGAGTCCTTCTAAAAATGTAATGTTTGTATAATACATAGTTGTACTTAGACCTGTTATTATTCCATAGTTTTTTTCAGAGATCTCTGTTGCAAGTTTCATTATCATAGGCCTGAATCTAGTTCATAGAAAATGAATTGAAAATATCCATTAAATAAATTCTGAATTATTTTCTATATTTATTGAACATATTCTTTTTAAAAAGAATCTCTGAATTCTATGAGAGATGATCAGGTCTAGGAATGAGCATTCTTGTTTAACACTCTTGCTTTATTCCAGAGATCTACATAATATGTAAAAAATTAACAAGTGAAGTGTTTTGCACTTCTTCAAGGGCTGCTGTTATCATTCTGCTTGTCTTCTCTGGATGCTACTGACTCTATCTCACACTCATCGCCACAACACAAAATTTCTGGAAAGAACAAGAGAGACCAAATTTCCAATGATGACTTTTGCTTTCCTTTCTTTAAGAAAGGCCTAATCCATACAGTGTGGGAAACTAAGAATCCAGATGCTCAGGGCAGCATTTAAGCAGGTTTGTCTTGAGGCCACAGCTATGAACGAACATGAGCAAAGTTACGGGGGTTTGTTGAGCCACAGCCTAAATTGTCCAGCATACACTTTGCTCCTGTGCTTATCTAAGTAATTCCAAACCTTATTCCAAAATCTTTGTGTGGTAAGTGAGTTTATGTAGCTGCAAATGCCACATTAGAAGTCACCAAGTCTTAGGGAGTCTTTAATTCTTTAATTCTTTAATTCCCAAGAATATGGGCCAGGTACATGCTCTGGCTGTGGGGAAACAAGGAGGGGAGAGCATTGCAGACCTGGCATGACCTGCCAGCAAGCAGAGGACAGGCTGGCTCTGTGCAAATCACTCCTTCCAAATGCCATAAAGTCACGGTGCTTATATAGGTCAGAAACCTTGAGCTGGTGGAAAAAAATTTCTGCCAGTATATGCTAGAGCATTCTGACGTGTGAACACCCTTATGTTATCAGCAGTGGGTAGGAAAAAAATAAGTCATTTTCTCTCCAAAGGCAGTAGAATGCCCTGTGGCCCTAGCTCCTTATGCAACCCTTAAGAACGGACCACAGTTTCACAAATTTGTGAATTAGGTTACCTGATGTCAGAAACAGGAACTCCTACATAATACTCTCATAAATACCCACAGGACAGAAATGAGTCTGCTGTTCCAACACTTTCTGTTAAATAAAATCCATCCCTGCTTTGGTTAATACACTGGATATTTAAAACTTCTTATTCTTAATCTGTGCTTGTGTGTTAGAGGAGTAGTAGCCAACTCCAGATGATAGGACAGATGGAGTTTTACAGTGCATAAAAAAATTGGGCTCTCGATAATAAGTCATATGTTGCACTTGCACGTTCTTCTACAGAATTAAGATATTTCCTTTAACAATTAACAAAAATGGGAAAGAATTGGCACCACAGCATTTTGCCATAGCTCTAATAACACTACAGAGCTGAAACTATGAAACTTGCACAGTCTTCCCACAGGACACTACCCAGAAAAACAGATTTAAAGACTCATGGTATGCTCATCAGGATATACTGCAGCAGAAATTGCTCCTCTTTCTGGGTCAGAAAGGACTCTTTCAATAAAGAAGGCCACTCTTCTCTTGCTCTGCACAATGCAAAATGGGCTCTGAGACAATTGGGTTGACTCAACTTTCAAATGCAGGCCTCTCCAAAGATATGCAATAGGAAAAAGAGTGTGAAACTTGAATTCCCTCCATCTTCACCACATTTAGCAGCCAGCATTGGACATCACCTTTACCTCGTAGCCTTCTAGTTGCTTCCTCTTCCAAATCGTAAGGGGATGAGATTATCAGTTCCCAGGAAACAGGACATACTCTCCACACCTGGAGCTGCGATGTGTGAGGTTGTTGAGTTTCAGATCTAGATAACAACTAAAAACCCTTGCAAAGACAAGATTCTAGAAAAGACACTGAAGGCAGGTTTTCAACATCATCCAATATAGGTCTGGCAGCCACTGAGCTAGCCCTCAAGCCAAACCACACTAGTTCTTTAAATCTGTATCTTCTCTTTTCAAGGAAGTTGTTTCCTTGGTGATCACCATGACCCAGAGATTCCACTCATGTTTGCAACAGCAAAAAGAAAAGAGAAAAAAGCTAATATAGAGAGAAAGGAACGGCTTTCATCTCCTTACTAACTGCAGTGATTATCCAGAAAGGAAAGTTTTTACCTGCCTACCTTCTGATTAAAGATTTTTTTGTGTAATTACAATATGTTCTGGAGAGTGATATTGCAACCACTGCACATTGCATTATTAAGTGAAGGAGGAGCCTGCTCAGATCCCGAAACTGAAATCTCCACACTGTCCTCACCTTTGCTGAGACCTTTACTCTGAGAAAGCCTTCCTTGTGAGCATTTTCAGGAGCAGAGGTGGCAGTCCCAGGCCAGCCCGAGGAAGCCTTTATTCTGTGTATTGGCACAACCTCTGCTTCCTGAGCAGCACTTGCTCCATGTATACATCCCAGTAGGTGAAGTCTGCAGTCCAGCATGAGTATTTCTGCTTACCTGGAGATAAATCCCCTCTGTCCCTTGACAAAATATATTCAGCCTTGTGATAGCCACAAAAGCAGAAAACTTTCCCTGGAAACACTTTCCCATAAAATGCCTCAGAGCTCAGCCAAGTGCTACACTGATCACTCTGCCGATGAGCTCAGAGCAATCAAACACAGCAAGTAAAGGGCTTACAGCTTCTCAGAGAAGACCTTCAGCATCATGAAGATCTGAGTATGATGCTCTTTCCCATAAGTCCATAACTAAACAATGCTGGAGTATATGATTTTCTTTCTGTTTCTAGTGATATTTAAGGCTTAGTCGCTCCCTCTGATGGCACTATGTTAGGTCATTTCCTCCCTGTTATATTTGCATAAACTAGCAGGTAACAGGTGTTGTCAGAAGTGGCTGGGGAATCATCCCTACACCTATATATCCACTGGTCTGAGCTGTAAAGAGGCCAGTTAACAATGACATAGATGGCTGGGAAGGAAAGCCAGAGGGGTATGGGGAGAAAACAGCTCCTAGAGTACCCCTGGAGTTCATTTCCTAAGGCACCCCATGCAATGGCCCCATCCTGTCCCAGCCTTTTATATATTCATTTATTTTCCTCAAGAACCTTGTAGCACAACTCAGCCCTAAGGGCAATGCTCATGCCTGTGTTTGAAAAAGGTCTTTGCTAATAATCTGCACCCAAGTGAGGAATGAGTACATCCTGTGATATACCCTTCTGTAGGGCTGAATACTGAGTTTCAGGTAGCCAGATGCTAGGTCTCACACAATCTCAACAGACTGCAGTGGGAAAGCATAAAATCTTTCAGGAAAAAAAAAATTATCTGTAATTTTCCTGCATTTTTTCCCTTCAGAATGGGCTGAAAAGGATCCTCTCTTTGGAGTCTCTTCATTTTAGAAATATTTTTTTTACTACAAATAAGTATTTTGATTGTAATAATTCAGAGATGAGGTCAGAGATTTTCAGTACCTAAGGGTTACCAGGTGTGGGTTAATTGAGCTTTTCACCTTATCAAACAGTTTTTGAGTAATTCCAGTGAATATCTGGTTTTCCATGGCTTTGACTCACTGCCTTTTGTAACTGAATCATACTCAGACTTCCTGTCATCTCTGAATATATCTATTTTGGTGGTAAAATGCAAGTGACTAGATTTATTTGTAGAAGAAGTAGGTCAGGGTAAAAATTGTTAGGTGGACATTAGAAGTTGAACCATTGGAAGAACTTGTTGGTTACTTTTCCTAGCATTTTTGAGCTTTTTAAACACATCCAATTATTCTCTCCATCTCTAAGCATTTTTAATTTACGTTTGCAATATCATTATGAATTTGATATTTATTTTTGCCTATTTCTTGCAGAAGCATGAACATCTGAGGTAGAATGAGAAATAAAGATGAATTCTGATAGATTCTTGATGACTACTCCAATTAAGAGTGTATGAAATCTGTGCATTATTTATTTGTTCTTATGTAAAGATGATGAAGGATCATGCTGATGGTAAAGTGAGCTCAGAATTATAAGCACCTCCATAATAAACCACTATGGAAACATCAACTATAGGAAAACTGTCTTTAAATCCACAGCATAGGTGTTTATCTTAGATGGTAAACTCTGAGGGTTTATGTTCCTTGCATAGGAGCACTTCACATTTCACTGCAGATACCTGTGTTGTCTGTATGTGCTTTAAATCCCTCTTGAAATATGTATACTTATATTTGCTGCTCTTTTTGCATCATCCTGGGTTCCCAGTGCCTGCACTGGTCTGTTGTACTGCACTTCTTGAGATGATGATGAATTTACCAGGGTGTCTCTCCTTTTTGAAATGGACTTTACCTGAATTCTTCTAGCCCAACAGCCATCTCCCTGGCAGCACCTCTGTAAGTTATGACAAAGTCATGGATCAGCTGAACTTTAACAGCATCATGTGCCTTGCAAACAAGTTGTTAAGAAGTCATAAACCAGCAGGCAGATAACCTTCTAGGAGAGCCCTTTCTTCCATACCAAAAGAAAAGTATAAAACTAGAAAAAATAATCTCCTGAAACTGTTTATAGCACAGGTTTTTGCAGCCTTCAGAATGCTCTGAAGAAAAATGTCATGTCCTTATACCAGTTTTCAGAAAAATGCCAGGGATGTCTCCCCTACCATATCTGACCTCAGCTGTCCGCTGACTATGCTCCAAAGGCAAACCTATCCTGATAGACTCCCAAGAGCAGATTATCTGATCTCTTTGATCTAATTTCCTCCTGAGGAACAAATTTACCTAGAAAGTGTGAATTTAAGGAAGCCCGAGAGTCTCTGTTCTGATGGGAGCCTGCCTGGTGATAGGTTTCATTCAGTTTCACTGTTGCTGCTATAGATATCCTCCTAGAAAATCAAAAACATTTCATAGAGCCATGGAATCATCAGAGAACCACAGAATCACTTTTGTTGGACAAAACATCTGAGATTATTGAGTCCAACCGTTGACGGGTCACCGCCTCATCAGCCAGACCATGGCACTAAAGTGCTACCTCCAATCTTTCCTAAAACAGCTTCAGGGATGGTGACTGTAACACCTCCCTGGGCATTCCAGTGTCTAATCACCCTTTCTGTGAAGAAATTCCTCCTGATGTCCAGCCCGAACCTTCCACAGCACAGCTTAAGGCTGTGTCCTCTGGTCTGTCACTGATAGCTGGGGAGAAGAACTCGACCCTCACCTGGCTACAACCTCCTTTCAGGTGGTAGCAAAGAGCAATAAGGTCACCTCATCTCCTTTTCTCCTGCCTAAACAACTCCAGTTCCCTCAGCTGCTCCTCAGAGGACTTACCCTCTGGACCCTTCATATTTCTCTTCCTATCTCTGGATGTGCTCCAGCCCCTCAATGTTTTCTTGCAGTGAGGGGCCCAAAACTGAACACAGGATTAGAGATGCAGCCTCGTTACTGCTGAGTACAGAGGGACAATCCCTGCCTTGGTCCTGCTGGTCACACTATTGCTGGTACAGGCCAGGATGCCATTGGCCTTCTCAGCCACCTGGGCTCGTGCTGGTTCATGTTCAGCTGCTGTTGACCAGTACCCTGAGTTCCTTTTCCACTAAGCAGCTTTTCATCTACTCTTCCCCAAGCCTTTAGCACTGCATGGGGTTGTTGTCACCCTAGTGCAGGATGTGGCACTTTGCCTTGTTGAACCTCATACTGCCGGTCTCAGCCCATCTATCTCTCAGCCTATCTCAGCCTCTCCAGATCCTTCTGCAGAGCCTTCCTGCCCTCCAGATGATGATCACAGATGGGTTTAGTTTGGAAGGGACCTTAATGATCATTACATTTCAACCCATTGTCCCTTCTCCCTTCCACGGACAGGGATGCCACCCACAACATCAGTCTCTGGACAGTTTTCCTAATTTCTGTTGGCTAATGGCTGAAGAAGTGAGATTTGCTTGTTTTGATGTTTGGAGCCCAAAAATATAGTGATCTAATGAGAATAACTGACACCAGGTGTAATGTTTTAACTGACACCAAGTGTTATATTTTGCTGTATTTGTTATAATTCTGTTCTCCCCATTTAGTGGGCAGAGTGGTGAGAAATGAGTCACTGCATCCAATAGATCTTTTTGGTTAATTCATATTGAATGACAGAGTCTTTCAATTAGCCAGTGCTAGTTTGGAAATCAATTACTTGGAAAGGAGTATATAACATCTTGCCTAATGCACCATGTCTCATATCATCTGCTTACAACCAGGTTCGAACACTTTGCACTGTAGTAAATGTGTCACCCCATAAATAAAATTTTAGTAGATGGAAAAGGAATAAAGATGCATGAGCTTTGCTGTAGTACTGCGAGAAATATCAACAGGGCAGTAAAGAATTAAGATATAAATTTATTTGGTACTTCCCTGACACTGATTTGCAGACACATATGCAAACAGGAGAATTGTATCTGTGACCTCTGCTTGACAATGATAATATGGTAGTAATTGACTTTTCACTGTTGTGTAGCTATTAGAATATAATAGCAATAAAAATGGACATACTTCCAGGAGCAAATTTATAATCTGTTATAGCTCTGTCAGAATTTTTTTCAGGTATTTTCTACCTTAATTCAGCTCTGGGGCCTAATTCTTTTTGTAATTAGCAATTATAGTACATATTGAAAAATAGCACATAGAGTAGGCAAATTGATGTGAAACAAATGTGTATCATCCACACCAAGTTCCTTGAAACCTGCTATTTCTGGTTTTCTTTTTCATAAGACGGACAAGTGAGTCTACTTTAATTAAAATTACTCCTTGGGAACAGTGACCCAAGAGGTCTGCAAGTTGCATAGCAAGCAATCTCGACAGCTTGATTATTTGTTATAAGAACAGCTCTGAAACATTTAATCTATAGAGCGTGTTATGATTTCAGCTGAGAAATTTCATCTTCAATATTCCTGACTAAACTAAAGTGAGAGGCGGGCAACTGCAAGTCACTCATTAGTACCCACACCATGGTTTAATCCTTGTTAGAGGAGAATAACAAATGTAGAAGGGTTCATTTTCCCCCTCACATGGGAAATGCGATTCAAGAGTGTATTTTTTAGCCTGCTCAGAAGCATGCAAAAATAATGTTCATTAGCATTAGGGAAGATACAGATGCTGTGTGAGAAAAGGATATAGCGATGATCATTGATTCTGGCAGAAGACTTCAGGAGCTCTCTTTGAAGTCTGACAACAGGAATCTGTGCCCAGATTTGCCAGGCTTTAATCTGTGACAATTAAATTAGGGGATAATGAAAAAGATGGTGCTGTCTTCATTCTTAGTTGAATTAATAATTTCTGCATTGTAGGGAATACTTACCTTTCTGGCTGGTCGTTACAGAACTTCTATTCCATCAAACTTTGATTGTAATACTGGATTTAAAGCCCTCAAAGCACTTATAATTCTTCTTTCCTGTGACTCCACTGTTACTTCTGCAGACCACCTAATGCACACTTTGTAAATGCTCCAGGGATTTATATTAATGTAACTAATCCAAGGATGCATGGAAGAGATGCAAGCACCAGCCATCCTTGCACAGGGAGAAGGACCTTGCAGTCCAGGAGGTGCAGCCAGACATGCAGGGGGCAGCTTTTGGTGTTGGGGAGGGATGTTGGTGGCATGATGTCACCCCTCTCCATCCTTGTACTGCCTTGCTCATTTCTCTGTCACATCTCTACGCACTGAGCTTTGCTTCTGCCTAAAGCTACCCACAGCCAGTGCCTGCGCATCTCCTGCACGCCTGCATTGCTCCCGCGGCTGAACCGGGTTCACGTGACCTGTTATAAAACCATGTTATTGTCTAGTTTAAAAATGACATACTTTAAAAATGCCCCAGAGCAGCTCGAATTTTTCCTTCTGGAGAACTCTTGAAATAAGATTTACAACACTCCAATTTAAAAATCACGCAGTTTAGTAAAAAGAAATTACTATTTTCTTCAGCGACAGCTGGATAACATATTGCCAGAGGTGCAGAACTAATAGTAATTTGGAGTTTATTAGTATTTGTCCTCAATTTTTTATGCTTTTAACATTTCATCATATCCCAGGGCCTCACCTATGCCCCTCACTTATTTACTTATCATTACAGTCAGCATTTAGAATGTGTGATGTGACAGCTAATATTTATATAAATGGTACAATAAAGAATATAGTTCGAAGTTCCCTGAGTTGATCAAGAAATCTGTGTGTAAAATATGATGTGAACCTTGAAGTTCCTGGAGAGAAGGTGAATGTTCCAGTGGTCAGGCATTTTGTTTCAAAAGGTTCATTATACTTCATCTGCAAAGAAAAGTATGCCTATTTATCATTATTTCTTCTATGTATGGAAGAAACCAAACATGTTTATTCTTGAATATAGAATGGCAAATTATGTAAACTTGGAAAATAAAGAGTTGCCTTACCTCAAGATGACTTGCTGCTGGGGAAGGAGACACACACCATTGCAGCTTTTTAAGCGCCGCATTTGGAAATGCATTAAACTTTATTAAGCTTTCAACATATTTCATATGCTTTGCTCCAGTTGTACTCTGTCTAGGCAGGATGCATCTGCTGTAACTCAGGCATCTGAACGTCAGATATCTGAATTTGCCTTAGTACCCAAATTCCCTTTCATAGTCAAAGGACAGAGGCAAGCACCTGCAGAGAGTGCTTCATCTCCACCTCATGCTGGGGTCTAGCACAAGGTCAGACTGACTGCCCCAGGGGATGACAGGGTCTCATCAACCATTACAGTATACGATCCAAGTGACCAGCTCTGCCTTAGATCTTTCAAACATCCTAAGTTAAGCGTGACAACTGCTTAAACAGAAAGGTCCCCCCAAGACTGTTGATGACAGAATACTCACAGCCATTTACAGAGCAGAAGGTTTCAGGCTGGTTCCTGTAAAAAAGATGGAGTATGTGACACGCACCAGATGTATATGAGTGACTTTTCTTGCCAAGTTTATTGTATCATATTTGCCTGGGTCTCTGTAAGTCTTCAAGGGGACGAAAGGATGCCAAACTTCTTGAGGTCTGATTAGTTTCAGCAATGCAGAGCCTTTATGGGGATGCTGCAGATTGACTCTGAGAAGAAAACAAGACTAAATTGCTCTGTTCACTATGTTAATTAATTAAGGCTATCTGGCAAGGTAGAGTGCCTGCCTTTTTATTTTCATTCCAGTTTCAACAAGAAGCCAAGACAAAAATGAGGCAGAGAATTAGCCTGAAAAAGCAGTTGTCATGGTGTAGGCAGGCATTTCAGTTACACATATTTGTGTACCGTAATAGTTCTGAATTTGCTGAAGTTGAACGTGGTATGTTACAGTGCTTCCACTGATATTTGCCTTGTGCCCTAACAGAAAATGAGAACTACTGTCTTCAGCAATATGAAAGATAAATGTTTACAACATTTTCCCCCACCTATTTTAACAGAACAATTCAAATACTTAATAAGTTATTCTATTTTCATTCCTAATGTATTTTTCTGGTTTGGACTTCCTGTCAGCCTTTTGTGGTGTTTTTGTCTCTTAGCTGCTTGAGGGCATGAGACAGACACCTGAATTCCTCCTCGAGAAAAGCCTTTGCTGTTCTCTTCTTAGCTTTGTGTATTCTTGTCACCCTTCCTCAGCTCTGGTGGAGCCTAGTGAGAGAATCAAACTCCGCGTCACGCAACACTCACCCCAGCCTAACACAGAGAAACCTGTCTGTATCCCAACAAGATTAACTACTGATTGTGTCTGATCTCAGGCAAGAGCCTGGAGTGAGCCACATGCAGTTACCTGCTCTGGAGGCTGTGTAGTATGCTCCTGTGCAGTGCTACAGACTAAAAGAGCCAGAGAAATGCCAAGTGGCCAGCCAGGGAGGAGAATTCTACTGCAACAGAGTTGTTTGTGAGCCCGTTAAATGCAGGAGCTCTCATCCAAAAAAGAGGCATTTCCATATCTAAGAAGGGAAAAAGCCCTGTTATTTTATTTAAGAGAGTGGTCAGAATGCCTTCTGGCAAGGAAGAAATAGTGTGAACTGCAAGATGACAGATGAAACTGGTCTGGATCCCTCAAAGAGCTCAAAGTGAAGCCTGAACAAGAAAGATAATATGATTATGAAAGAGAGGTGAGCTGATCTTGAAGGGGAGGTGATCTGAACAAGACAAGCACTGGGGGACAGCCGTCTGGTGGGGTTCCCCCAGAGAAGCTGTGCACCCCCAGTGAGATGCCTTCGGGGTGTTCCAGAAGATGCACCTGGCAGCGCCATGCGCAATGTCTGGAGTCCTGGATGAACATGTCAGGTCTGGGGACTGATGAATATCTACCCAATGCAGCTCCATAATTTCCTGTTGAATTTCATCCATTGCCTATTCCATATCCATTTGTAACTGTGTTGCCTGTTTTGGATGATATGAATAAATGACTGTATTTGCCTTTTATTTTAACCTGGCTGAAGTTAAGTGTGATTTCAGGTAGCAGGATAACAAGTCATTCTTTCCTCAAAGATACAGTGAATCTGTGAAGGAGGGTCTGGTTTAGATGACAGGTCACTCCTGCTATCTTTTTCTCTGCCATCTCAAATGATGAGTGTCTGTGTGTAGTATCGGTTCAAATGGAGGCAACGAACCATGTTGTAATCAATATGATGTTCTGGGATGGAATTTCAGTCTTCCTCCTTTGACTTTTTTATAAACTTAGGAAATTAGAAGCACAGACCATGTTGTATGTAAAGAATATTAGTAAGGTACTGCATTGAGAACCAAAACTTAGTATCAAAGACATAGTTCTGTATATACACATAACACTGACCAAAGAAAAGATCCTTTCAAAACTTCCTGATGCCTCAAGATGTCTCCAGTATATTTTATTGTTTTAGCACTCGTAGAGGCCTTTCAAGACATCTTCATACCACCTAATGAGTCATGTAAAACACAATCCCATTTTATTTTTGATTCTGGGACAGTTACCTACAAACTTAACACCAGATCTTCAGTGGATGTAAGTCATCATAGTCACTATGAAGGTCAACAAAGCAGAAAAAGTTCGTGAATTTATCATAGGAAAAATAAGACAATTCAGGTTGGAAGGGATATCTGGAGGTTTCCAGTCCAACCTCCTGCCCAAAGTGGGGACAGCTTTTAGGCCAGGATGCTTGTGGCTTTGTTTTGAAAAAATTCAAATAAGGAGACAGCACAGCCTCTTGGAGCAACCGGCGCCACTACCTAGCTGTCCTTATATCCAATCCAAACCTCCCTTTTTTCACCTTATGCCTCTTACTGATTCACTTATCCTGCATTTGAATCACAACGACCCCATGCAGTGCTAAAGGCTTGGGGAAGAGTAGATGAAAAGCTGCTCAGTGGAAAAGGACCTAGAAATGCTGGTCAACAGCTGGCAGAAAATGGGCCAGTGTGTACCCAGGTGGCCAAGAAGGCAAATGGCAGCCTGGCCTGTATCAGGAATAGTGTAGTCAGCAGGACCAGGGCAAGGATTGTCCCCCCGCTCTCAGCAGTAATGAGGCTGCATCTCTAATCCTGTGTTCAGTTTTGGGCCCCTCACTGCAATAAAAAACATTGAGGTGCTGGAGCACATCCAGAGAAGGGCAATGGAGCTGGTGAAGAGTCTGGAGCACAAGTCCTGTGAGGGGCAGCTGAGGCAGCTGGATTTGTTTAGGCAGGAGAAAAGGAGGCTCAGAGGTGACCTTATTGCTCTTTGCTACCACCTGAAAGGGGGTTGTCTGTCTTTTCTCCCAAGTAACAAGGATAAGAGGAAATAGCCTCAAGTTGCACCAGGGGAAGTCTAGATTGGATATGAGAAAAATATTCTTCATCAGAAGAGTTGTCAGGCATTGAAACAAGTTGCCCAGGAAAGCGGTTGAGTCACCAACCCTGGAGGTATTTAAAAGATGTATAAATGTGGCACTCGGGGACATGGTTAACAGGGATTTTATAAGTGCTATGTTAGTGGTTAGACTCAATGCTCTTAAGGGTCTTTTACAACCTAAAGAATTCTATGATTCTGTGGTTGTTTCTCACCCTCCAGCCTTGTGATGCTGTGAAATGGCAGGTTTTGGCTTCTTCATGGCCCCTCCTAGATGCTGGCCAGCTGTTAGGTCTCCTTGAAGCTGTCTCTCCTGCAGACTGAGCAAGTCCAAATCTCTCTGATGCACAGGCATTGCATCTCCCTCTGCTTTCTCACCCAAAGGTGAGAAAATAAGCCTCATGCTACCCTGGATGAGCAGAGCTCAGCCCACCACACATCCCACTGGTGTCAGAAGCTTTTTGAGGGGTGGGTCTTGCAGCATCCACTGAGTGAATCTGGTTCTTATACTTGGACTTAAGATTGTGTACAGGTCTTAAAAGCTGGGTTTTTTTAATGACAGCACTGTCTTTGTCTCCCCCTCATTTGAGAATAAGATAGGCTGTACTATCTCTCTAAATTGTGCTATCTCTCATTTTCAGTTAAGTGCACTGTGCTGTGGTGTCATTTTTCAAACAAAGCCAAAAGACTTGCTCTATCAGGCACGATTTTGATTTCTTACTTTACCCACTCCCATCTCCCTCCTCCCTGCAACAAGATGAAAACATCAATATCTGTTTTGGGCTCCCAAGGTATGACATAATGTCAATGGAATTTGTTTTTAATCTGGGTGACTAACGGTTATCTGACAATTCCAGTAATATTTCTCCACATCCATCTGTCAAACTCCAGCAAATGTACAGGGGGAGACAGTGTCAGATTTAGCAGCCAGGCAAGCCCATTAACACCCTGAGACTGCAACTTCGACTCCCTGAAACACAATTTTCCCCATGCCTGTCCTGTGCTGCCCTTTTCATTTTTTATTTATGTAAAATTATAACTCTTCTGTTTGAAAGTCATCTTCTTTTATTTCTGAGGCTGTTTCCTACAGTGAGTCAGGTCAGGCGAACTATTATTAGGACCATGTTTATTTATAATGGGTAGTTTAGCATTAAGCAACGAGTTGTGACAGGCCGTGCATTTGTGCAGGAGGGCTGGGGGTGCCGGGCAGGCGGGATGCCCGAGGGGAGCTCCGGCCCCCCCAGCCGGACACGCCGCGCCGCCGCCAATGGAACGGGAGAGCAAATCCAGGACACGCTGGAGCCAGCCTGGTGCTGCGGGACTTGGGCAGTGTGCGGCTGAATGTCCCCCTGGCAGGGCCATCCCTGCCCTGCTGTGTGCTCCGGGGAAGGGCAGCTCGCAGGTGGGGCTCGAGAGACAAAACAACCTCCGGACGCGGAATTGCACTGCCCCACTTTTTCCCTGAGGGTCCCTCCTCTTCACACCCTGTGTGCCTCCCCTGACACCATGGGTTTATTGCCCCCTCTCTATGTGGCTCTGCTGTATTCCATGGAGTTTTCTGACTCTACAGTAGGACTTTCAAATTAATTAAGCTATTTATTATTTTTTATTCTATTCCATCTTCCCTGACAGCTTCAGATCCCACAAGCGTGACCAGAGGGCCTGCCAAAGACTGCAGAATGTGGAGGAGACAGGCAAATTCCTGCAGTGATACCCAAACCAGAGCAGCAAAGAGGCCCAAGGGCCATGGAGGCCCTTCCCTTTAACAGAAGGTTAGGCATATATAATTCACCTCTTGACTGCCACACAATGGAGCGGCCTGTGCAACCCACCTCAGCTTCCTGTGGAAGAAAATGCTGCTTCCTTTTAGCCATCTTTCCTCTGGTCCTGTGCCCTGACGGAGAGCTTGTGCCAGTTGAGTAACTGTGCAGAAATGTATCAGGTTCAGGCACATAATTTCCCCCCTCTCTCTCCCATGGACCTGAGCGTCCACCTGCAGCTGGTGTGGGAAGGCATCTGATTTAGCACAATGAATTCTGCTGCTGTAGGCCCAGGCAGACACACACTGCTGAATGTGTCCTTAGGAGAGATGAGACACCCCACACTGGCCGAGGTAGGATGTAGGTGTTGTGGCCTTCACCCATGGCCCGTTTCTTGCCAAAGGCAAGCCCACACTGCATACTTGCAGCTGCGGAGGTTTTCATCTCTCCTCTTAGCTGACTCCAGTACCTCCTTTATTTCCTTGTAAATGTGAGCAGTGGCAAGGAATGTGGTACTGGGTATTGGTGAGGTGATAATCTCCTGTTTGTTTTTTTTTTCTTTTTCTAGTAAATCTCCACCTGCACTTTTCTTCTTACCTATGGGTTTGCATTTGTTTGACTTCAGTCTTCATTTTGTTGAAGAGATGGTGAACCTGCTTGAATGTTTATCATCCAGCAAATCCAAGATGACATCTGTGCTTCTGCATCCATCTCTAAGTGAGAAGCTGTGACCATGGCTGTCAGGAGATCCACATCCAAATCAGCTACCAAGGAGCTAAATCCAACAGCTCTTATTCAGTTCTTATCTTGGCAAAACCCCAACGAAGATAAGGAGAATTTTAACTGATTGAGGATGTCAGGTTCCAATAATGAGCATGGCTGTAGTTCCTGAAATGTGTGTGCATGAATTTGCTCAAGAGTATATTGCAGAGGTGTTTCTGACATTTGGCAACATTAATATTTAAGCCTTCCTGTGTTATTTTTGCTAAAGGAATTAGAAATTAGCATGCCATGATCATAATAGAGGAGCTGAAAATAAAGAACCAGATTGTGCCCTCAATCCACATGCCCAATTCCCATGGATGTCATTGGAAATTGTGTGCACATGCCTCTGAGGGCAGAATTTGGCCCAGCACACCTCTCCCTGTGATGCCCCTGCTACACTTGCTGCTGCCAACAAGAGGGGAGTACAGGCCCAAATTGTTTAGCACCCAAGCCACCTGCTGTATTTTTCTTGCTGTATTTTTTCCTTCTTTTTTTTTTTTCTTTTCTTTGCAATGATTGAAACTGTAATTCTTCCAGTGGCTACAGCTGATGTCTTTGCAGACAAGTCCTGCACCCCTCTGTTAGCAGAAGGGCAGTGAATTGCCTACGAGGTATATCTCTGGCAGGCCAGCCTACTGGAGTCTGTACCAACAGGCTCCAGCTGCTTCTGGTGGGATTACAGAGGTGTCACTGGGACTACCTTGGGGCAAGGATGTGGGCTCCATGACCTCTTGTTATTCATTGCAGTTCAGTCTGTGATAAATAGTTGCAACTTTTCTGCCCTTGAGCTGGGACCTGGTGGACTTGGCATGTGTTAAATGTTATCTCCTAATGAAGGATGCTTTCCTGAGACAAGATTTTTAGCTGTAATGGTTTTCTACTCTACAAGACCTCTGAAGAATGGTTAGTTACACCATATTTATAATGATGATCGAAAATAAGAAAAAAGGAAGGTTCTAATTTAAGAATTGCTCAAAAGATAGGGATAGGGATGTTTCATTGAAAAATAGTTGACTTTTTACTTTGTAAGCCAGTCCTAAAAATGGCTTGATTCATCAGCAACAGAGTACTCTCATGTAGCAAACTCTAAAAAAGGTGTCAGCTGTGACAAGACTATATGTGCTATAGATATGCTTTAAAAGTGAGTGGTAGCAGACATTTTGGAGCACCATGTTGAGATCCAGCAAATTACACAAATACAGGTCTTCATCATTCAGGCAAGATATCTAACTCAAACCTTGATGAGGTTTGCACGACTGCTTTCCCACTGACTTTGTTGATGTCTGTCCTGCTCCAGGCATCTGGAAGGGCACCTTCCAGGTCAGTGTCCCACCAGGTCAGTGCTGTGAACTGCAGAGTTATGCTGGCCCACAGTCTCACCCCCTCTGTTGCCTCCAGCTGCTAAATTTCAGTAAGAGAAACACACCAAATACTTTCCTAATAATATTTACCCATGGAAGTAGTGGTTTTATTTTGGTTGTTACAGGGATCAGATGCCACTGAAACTAGAAGGGGGGTACTTATGGGAAGACGTGGTCTGTTATGTATCATGCTTTGAATGTGATCTGCCCTGTGAAAATGTTTGGAGGGGGGTCTTCTATGTGCTGAATGTTCACGGCTGTTCGGTTTTTCCTATACTTCCACTTTGAGACAGTGGTTTTCAGAAGAATGGACATGCAGTTTATAGCTCTTCCCAAATGAAGAACATGTAAACTTCAGTCTCTATCCCAACAAAGATACAGCCCATCCCTAGTCATTTCTGAAAGTTTTGGATTTCAGGCACACAAAAACCCACTGGAAGAAAATATCCAACTTTCTTGCTCCACAGTTAAGTCAGGCAATCAGTGAAACCAAAGATAAAAAGCACTGGCAGCAGATTTATGCATCTGCTGGCATAGCAAGGGAGAAGAATTAATGCTGAAAGTAGTGAAAAGAAAACCATTACACAGGATTCTGTACACTGTACTTTAGGAATCAGAGTTGATAAGAGGCTTTCAGAGCTCTGGGACAGCATTTCTGGCATCATTATTAAACATTCTATATGAAATAGTTATGGCAGACTGGGGAAGAATGGGTCAGGGGTTGCAAATCTTTCTGTCACTTCTAAGGCCTTGCTCCTGCTCCCAGTGAAGGGAAGGGGACATCTCCTGAGGCACATTGGAGAAAATATATGAGTTGACACTTTAAAAATTAAGCCTCCTGGAACTGCTGTGTCGATTATTATCTCAGAGACAGCTTAAGTGATTTGCCTACAGTCACACAGTGAATTGGGGTTGAGCCAGGAATAGAAGATAGGGCTCCCAGCTTCTGTTCTTTTTCTTTTACCAACCAGGCACATCCCCAGATGTACAGTGTAATCCACATGGACTAAAATCCAAAATCAAAGATTTATCTCACTTCCTAGCACAGCTCTAGACAGCTCTGCAGCACGGACATAAAGAAAAATCTTACTACCCCAGGTAAGCAGTGTAACCCACTGATACCAAAGAAGTTGCTCACTTGATGAATTTTTGTCTTCTCAATACCAAATAACTTAAATCCCTACAACATCAATGCCCATCATGAGAAGAGGAGACTGTGTGGTAGCCCAAATTATGTGCCTGGGATTAGAGCCTTGAACAATTTTAGCTAAACCTATTATATAAAATTACTATATATAATATATAAAGTTGTGTGTTACTAATGCTTCACTCGTTAACGTGCAAAGGCATATAACTTTGCTGGAGCTCCCGGTATCACCTGGCTACGCAGGGAGGAGAGGTTAAATACAGAACAGACCATACTTGTAAGAAGATTAATACATACAACAGGGATAGTAGCAGGCTTCTGCTGGGTCTAATCTGGCATCTGACCGGGACAGAGAGAGAGAAGGAAACTCTAAGCCAGTTAAAGTACTGGATTATTGATGACAGAGGATTCACAGCTGATAGGGGAGCTGGAAAGAGCAGGTAGTAGGGATGAAATGCAGGGCAGAGCCCATAGCAAAAAGGAGGTAGAAAATACTATATTTTACAGGTAAAGTCTAAAAAATGTGAAAGACTACTGAGCAAGGAGAGAAGGACCCAAATATATCCTATCTTCCTCTCTAAAACTGTATCTTACACACCAAGGAAAAAAAGTCACATCAAACTACTGTCCAAGGACTTGAACTTCGACAAATAAATGATCCGAGAAGATGTGCTGGGTAAAAAAGCTTCCAGGACCTCCTTGACTTGCTCTGTGCAGACAAACACAGAATGGAGAATAACAATTTAAATCACTGATAATTACCAAAAGTCTGTCTGAGACTTCCCTGTAGATAATGTTATCTTGGGTAACAGGCAGCTGAAGTGGGCTGGGGAGTGCAGGCCCTCTGCAGCCCAGCTGGCTAATCACAATAACCCTTGACAGATATTTTTTAATGACTGATATTTGAAGGAAAATGATTTTGTAAAGTTCTGGAGCAATGTTTAACAGACACTTGTGGGAGTAGCTTTCTTCTTTTTGTTTGCTTGCTTGTTTCCAAAGGAGGATGCTTCAGGCACTGAGAAGGGTTCCAAGGTATCAGGAACAGGTGATGGCTTGGAGGTGAGAAGGGGAAACCAGTTCCTTCCACCAACAAGGAAATTTGAGGTAGCAAAATGGCAAATTCACAGTTGGGAAGCACTTATTAGGGCTTTCCTATTACACCTGACAGGCTGGGAAGAGTTATTAATAAAACTCTTCTACTGTATTTCTAAGAATTAAAATCAATGCACTTACACTGTTTCTGCCCTGGTATAGAGTTTGCTGAAGCCAGCACTACCACTGCTTCTTACCTCTGCAATTTCTTTTTGTAGCTGCTGTCTGTCTCCTAGGTCATGGTCAGTTCTGCCTGAGCTGACATGTCTGCTCCAGGTGGCTGCTATTTTAGCTAGGTTTTTCTCTTCATTTGGGGTATGACTAGGACAGCTTGCCTGTAGCAATGTGTTAAGAGATCATACTGTAGTCTGGATCATGATTAAGTTACAGTAAAATTACAGACTGTCAGGAAGAAAACAAGCTATCTCAGCTCTCAATATTGCAGAATACATTATCCCATAGATTTATTTATTTTAATATTGCCTGTTTAAAATTCTATGTGACTTCCTAAGCTGTCTATAGACACTAGTTTAAATCAGAAAGGAAAAAAAAATGTTGTGTTATATTTGGACTTAGAATTTGCAAAATGAGACAGGATTTTGATACACTTAGTTTTGTTAAAAGAGTAGATACTGCTAATAATTGATGCATCAAACTAAGTTAAAGAAACTAAAATCAAAATGGCTTGAAAACCTAATTTCCATTTTCGTGACAGCTTTGTCAATGTACAACCTGTTACTGATTTTTTTGCAGGAATGTATTGGCTATGTAGGTACTACAATTTAAGAGTAACTCATTTTCTTTTATCTTAAATCAATTTCTAATCAACTTAGCCCAGCAGAAATAAACTAGGTTTAAGTGTTTAAGTGTTTATTGAACATCCACATTTCTACTCATTTGGCTATACTGATTTAAATTGAGACCTTTAGTTAAACTGTCCCAAAGATACATGCAGGTAAGGGCGTCTCGGCAGCAAGTGCAGGGAGGTGATGCTGGGGCAGTGCGTGCTGATAAATAAAAGAGACAGGGACAGAGCATGACTCTGAGTCATGAACACTGCATGATTACTGGCTTGCTCCCTGGTCTGATCCTGAGCTGTTACAACTGGGGAAGAGGTCAGCCGCAGAATTTCTCCCCAAAATCAGTAGAGATAAGAAAGAACCAGGTTTTGACTCCTCTACCCTACATAGACCTCTTTGGGCTCACACACTCCCCATCCTACTGCCCATTGGTCCTCTCTTGGTCAGAAGTAGACACAAAGCCTTTGTGGCTGGATCTTGAGCAAGTGGGGACTGGGACCTCCAGGGCAAAGGCCACACAAAGTAAATAATGGCAATAAGAACAAAATCAAAATTCTCTCCTGACTTTTGATGGATAGGCATGTGCAAGTTCATTCAGGTGCACACAGTAGTCTTGTCTTCTTGTTGGTTAGAAAAACCTGAGGACTTTTGCTGAGCATCTGCACTGAGCACTTAATTGCCCTGGTTAGTCAATGACTGTTGCCTACCACCTAGTAGTAAAAGAATTTCTTATAAAATGAACTTTTCTTCCATGCTTTTAACAAATGAAAAAAGTATCACTCTTGTCTTTGTACTAGAAGAGAGCAGGTGCAGAGAGTCACCCCTGGCCTGGCTGTTCCCCCTGGGCTCAGAGGTAGCCCCCTTGGTCTCACATTGCCTTGCAGGTTTGGGGGAGCAAGACAGAACTAATGCAACCTGCGCAGTGAGGAAGGGGTTCAGTGCCTGCACTCAGACCATGTCCCTCTTACTCAGATGTCCAGACACCACTTCTGAGTGCCAGAAGGGCTCAGAAGTTCCACAGCACCCTGGGAGTCACCATGTTCCTGGTGCCAGGGAAACATGCAAGCATGGGCTGGGATGCACAGGGTTAATTCAAAGCAGTTTGGCTGTCTATTCCTACAAATATTGACTCCCTGTCACCAGCAACAGGAGTACTGGGAAAGGCTAAATCAGATTTTTATTATCTTCCCAATCCTCAAGAGCATAGACAAGAAATGTTAGTCAGTAGGAATTAAATCAAGTATGTAAGAATTTGGATAGATATAACCAAAATACAGTGTTTCAAGATTCAGTCAGGTTGCAAGGATACAATTTTACCTGTGCAGATGAGCCAGTTCTATAATTTTCTCCTGATCCAGCTATGGAAATACCTACAAAAGGGGAAAAAAATCTCCCAATCCTGAAAGAAAGATGGAAACCACATGCTAAGCTCTACAGCCCCAGTTTGCTTGGTCACTGCCAAGTTTGGGTGGCATTTTGTATGTACCAGGGAGGTCAGCTTATACCTCAGTCTATGCCTACACATCCTTGGGGAACTTTGAAATAGCAGAGATAATGTCAGCCCAGTTACCATATGCTTTCAGTCTGCCCAGGCAATGATTGTATAATAATCCCTAACAGAAAACTGAAGACGAGATTTCAAGTGGCTGCCAGAAAACAGTTTTTCACTTGGAGTGGCAACTCTGAATAAGGAAGCATCTGGCACATTTGATCAGACAAAGAAAATTAGGTCACTCAGAAAAATATTTGATGCTCTTCCTAAGGAACATAATACTAAAAATGCATCTGTCTAGAATGGCTGCATTCTCCTCTTCAGCACTGTTTCTCATATTGTGATGTGTTGTATTGTTCTGAGTAACGGCACTATATTTAGTATCTGCTAAATAGTAGAATAAAGATTATATAACTGATCGTTTTCTCTCTGCTAGTAATAGGAGTTTAAAATCAGAGGGTTTTGTTGGCCATGGGTTTTAAAAAAAATTCAAGGCAGGACAACTGCTTTTGTGCAATTGACTGCTGGATGCTTTCTATGAGTTTTTTTAAAAAGTTGTGTTGAATGAAAAAGTAAATGATCCTTTTAAAAAATAGTTTTTCTTCTGTCCATTTTAAGAACATGCCATTTTTTATCATTCCTGAGCAGTCAATGGAGTGACACTTCACCAAAAAGATCTCAGAGATGGAGGGGTACACTCCTAAATGCCCCTTGTCAGGGAGAGGAGGGGATGAGGGTTGCAGGGAGGTCAAGGCAGGAGGGACAGAGTTAAGGGTATGATCCTTTGCAAGGTGAGAACTAGTATTTCTGCTGACTATTCTTGCCTGGCAGTCACATGCCCTCCCTGTCCCAGCAAAATACCTTTTGCAGGTTGAAACAATAGATACTGCTCAGAATGTTCAGAATGGTTGGAGAAATAAATACAAAACAACACCAGTATAAGAAGTGTTGAGGTGCTTTGATTACTTCAGTGAAGAGCCAGAAGCTGCAAAGTCCAAGCAATTGCATTTGTAACATGAAGGCATGCAGTGGGACAGGGGCTTGGGCTGTTGCATAATCCTGGGGCTCAGGTTATGTTCTGCAGCAGCCAGCAGTTCAGGGGAACAGCCCAAGCATCTCAGACAGCTGGCTAGAAGTAAGCTGGTGCTGACTCTAACACTATTAATCAGCACTTGGGTGGCATGGCTTGTCACCATGGGAGACTAGGGAAAAACAGGAGCCCCCAAGACAAGCCTTGGCTAGTTGGAGAGTCAGCCTCGTTTGTGGCTTACCGTCTAATTGCTCATGGAAAAACACACTTGCTCCATTTACTTAATTCCCAAGAATCTATCCTCAAAGGAAGTTTTAAAGGCAAAAACCTGGTTAATTAATGTAGATTTTTCCAGCTTCCTAGAACCAGGAATGGAAGCAGTGACCACAGAGTTTTCAAACCCTACAAACTCAAATCAGATTTAATACAAAGACATGGTTGTTCCTGCATTAATCCTTCCAGATGGTAAATGAATCATCTTGTGGTATTTTCATTTGATTGTAAAGATGTCAGGTAACCAAAAAGGAGTTCCATGCTGGCACCTCAGCCTCATTTGTGGTAGTGTGGTACTGGGGCTGGTTTAGTCACATCAAATCTATGATCCTTCAAACACTGTCTAAAGAACTGAAGTATTTATCCGATATGCATAAAATCTGGTCTCGCTTTTCAAAATATTTTAAACACAGATGTGAATGTGTCCTTACTTCCTGGCATACTTAGTCTTAAAAATTTTATCAGCAGATGAAAGAAAGTTTAATAAGGTAAAAGGCTTGTCCCCAGTCAAGTGGCACATTGATTCAGAAGTGGAATTAGGCTTCAGGAGGTTTCTACCCCTTAATCATGAACTCAGTTCATTGGTCCCGCTTTCTTACAGATTCTCTCATTCAGTCTTTAGTTTTACAAGGGTTTAACTGCCCTCATAAATCACAAATGCAAAAGTTTTGAAAGGCTTATTTAATTCAACAGGCTCAGAATGGAGTTTTAGCCTGAAAAGGTGCTTTTGAGAATACACAAATTTGAAGCATCTAGTGTAAAAGGTGGCTGAACAAATGGGATGGTCTCAGTTTCTCCAGCATCTATCCCATCCTCTCCACCCTGGAGGAGCTACTTTCTCCCCTCTTCTTCAGGCTAACCTCTACTTTTTCAATCCAGATGAGTCTTTTGATTGTAAAATTGTGTAAATGGGTAAACACTTGCTTTAGTCTGTTCTAGGGTCAGGTCCAGTCCATATCAGAGAGAGATTGCCACGGTGATATTTCAGTATACAAACTTTTGATACAAAGTCTATTGACAAACTCACATTTTTACCTCTGGGAGCTATAGGTGGAGAGAAGTTTGGTCAACTGGCTCATTGGCCAGGTCCAAAGGGTTACAGTGAATGGGGTGACATCTGACTGGTGACCTGTCACTAGTGGGCTCCATCTTGCATCCTCTGCTCTTCAACACCTTCATAAAGGATTTGGGTGCAGGACTGGAAGGTAAGCTTTCCTGTGATACTAAATTGTGTGGAGCATTTGACTCCCTCCAACACAGAGTCCCTGCAGAGAGACCTTGACAAATTAGAGGGCTGGGCAATCACCAGCCACATGAAATTTAACAATGACAAGTGCTGGATCCTGCTCCCAGGGTGGGGCAACCCTGGATGCACAGCTAGACTGGGGGACAAGAGGCTGGAGAGCAGCCCTGCAGAAAGGCCCCTGGGGTTCCTGGTCAGTGGCAAGCTGAGCATGACCAGCAGTGCCCTGGCAGCCAGGAGGGCCATCCCTGTCCTGGGAACATCAGGGACAGCATGGTCAGCCAGGCAAGGGAGGGGATTGTGCCCTCTGCTCTGCACTGGGGCAGCCCCTCCTCGAGTGCTGGGGGCAGTTCTGGGTGCCACAACATAAGAAGGATATAAGGCTGTTAGAGAGTGTCAAAGGAGGGCTGTGGAGATGGTGAAGGGCCTTGAGGGGAAGCCACATGAGGAGTGGCTGAGCTCACTTGGCTTGCTCAGCCTGGAGGAGACTGAAGGGAGTCTTCATCAGCGGTCTACAGACCCAGGCCCTGATCTGTCTGGTGATAGCAGTAGAACATGAGAGAACAGCAAGAAGCTGTGGCAGGAGAGGTTCAGGTTGGATGTTAGAAGAAGGTTTTTCACCCAGAGGGTGGTTGGGCACCGGAACAGGCTCCCCAGGGAAGTGGTCACAACACCAAGCCTGACAGAATTAGAGATTTGTTTGGACAGTGCTCTCAGACATATCTTGGGGAAAGTTCTGTGCAGTGCCAGGAGTTGGATATTGATCATCCTTGTGGGTTCCTTCCAACTCAGGATGTTCAATGATTCTATGAGTGGTCCCATTTCCACTCGAGCATTGTGAAGGGAGGGCACTGAGCTCCTCAGAGGAGTGCAGGATGGAGCTCCCAATCAGGAAGCAAACATTCATGATTTTTATTGTTATTTATATTTTATCACAAGGCTTTCCCTAACAAGGAATTTATACTAATAGCCGTTCCTTTTGTAAGCTTTGGACAGAATCCTTTTATTTTGCAGCAACTCCAAGAGAATACATCACCGAAAGAAAATGTGTTTTATTCTTTATTCAGTGTTGCATAGAAATGTTTCTCTTCTTTCCTCTATTGACCAGAAACCCGCCAAAAAAACAAGTTCAGGGAGCAGATGTCAGCTAATCCCAAAGTCTGTGCTAAGAACACGATGGCAACTCATGGAGAGTTCAACAGAAGCTAAATGTCTTGCTGGTTTGGTACAAGATTATGCTTCGAGCAGATAAGCCCCTGCATTTTAACTTGGGAGCTCAAAAGGGATAAATAACATTTCTGGAGCCAGCCAGCCAACAAATGGAATTTCTTAGCACAATGTAATCTTGCTATGGGTTTTTTTTTCAGGCATGTGTTTCCCATCGGGTGTTGTTACACTGCTGTGTGTGTAGGGCTTATCTCCAGGCAAAGGTGGTAATGCTCAGCCATTGATACCCCACGACTTATTGAAGTTGTAAGATGGATGAGGAAGGATTAGTTGAGGCATTTGATTCATAGCTGATACTTTTAAAATAAGTTCAAGGATGTGACATCACTATTTGTCATAAGTGTTCTTGTTGTGGTAGGGTGTGTACATGGCAGGAGGGGAGAGGAGCTGTCATCATGTAGATAAGGCAGAGAACTCTAAATCATTAGCAATGAATAATTCACTGCGCAGAAGAAAATAACAGACGATGTCAGGCAATGGAATAGTGCTAGTTCACTTACATCTCTTTCTGTGCCTTTGATGAAAGGTTTTTAACCCTGATTATACCCTGTCTTAACCATGAGATTTGCTTTCTGTAGGGATGCTCAGCTCCAGGCAAGATAGAAAGATGTTCCCAAATCCAGTAACTGGGTCAAATCTAATTATCATAGATAATTTGCACATTTCATTTATGGTAAAGGGAAATGTGTCTCAAGGTAGGTGAATCCAGTTTGGTTTGACAAAGGCAGACTAAAATAGCTTCTAAACAGAAAGAGAAAGGTCTTTCTGCTAGACCCAATTACTGAAATGAGAAGACAATATTAAAACCTTCATTCCGAACCAATTTCAGCAATAAAATTAATCAAAGTTGTGACAGACAGTAAATCCCCCTGAATTTCCAGTGTCCAAAACCTGGAGTTCCCCTTTTGTCTGAAATGCTGAAAATTCAACATGCATCACAGCTGAAGACGAAATGGGAATTTCTTACATTCTTGTGCAGGACAATAATACAGGATTTTTTCCTTACAAATGTAACCATCTATCCCATTTGGATGTAGCCTTCAGTTAGGACGAGATTAAAACACTTACAAGAAATAATTTTTACATGTAATCTAGTACATTACAAGTAATCAAAGCATGTTCTATTTTGAAACAAAAGTTAAAATAGTAGTACTGAAATTGAGCTTCCTGTATTGTCAAGGGAAGAAATAAACTAGTTGTCATCTCAAAACAAATTTGATAAAGTAACACAGCCCTAGAGAACAGTATTGGTTTTGTTAAATCAGCATTTCTGTTTGGAAAAGAGTTGTGCTGTATTTTACAAATTCTGTATACCATCTGAAGCTGGAGGTGAGATGACTTTTCATTGGTGTCCTTTTTGCACTCTCTCTACATTGTCTTAAATGCAGCTCATCCAGATGTGAAAATAATATAGAAACTTTCAATGAATAAAATAGACTAAAATGGTGTATTTGTTACAGTAGGAAGTTTATTTCTGTACAGAATTGGTTTCTTTAAGTGACTTTTCTAGAGTACGTGATTGTTCCCTCTCTATCTCCTTTTTCTCTCTATTCAGCTAAATAATAAAGTTTAAATCCCTCATAAAAATGTGCACAGCTGTAATGACTGGGAATTTTATGGCGTTTTTAGCACTCAGTATGATCAAGTAGCTTTACAGAAGATATCCTGTGCTCTTGAATAAGCAAAATGCAACACATATTCATAAATATTCCTAAATTTACTATGCTGTGTGTTCTGTATTTCTGAAAAATGACATGGATCTGGAATATTAGATGTGGAAATGGTTTATGCTCAAAGTGTCTATGTGTAGGTGTTTGGACCCTGGTGCTTGGTGAGAGCTGGCTCAATCAATATGTCTACATGTTTTCCTCTGCTTCATTTTTTCACTGTAAGGTATTAATTCTCTAGCATACAGCTGTGATGGAAGTGTTTAAAAGTCAAGTGCTGTAATTCATAATAGAGACTTTTTGAAAAGAAAGGAAAAAGAGGAGGGGAAAAGGAAAGGAAAGCAAGGCAAGGCAAGACAGTGGAGATAAAAATTGTGTATTATTTAATAAGGGATGGATGGAGCTGCTGAAAAATCGAAGAAATTGAGGGAAAGCTTTTTGGTTTTGTTTTGTTGATGTTACAAAGAAGGCTAAATCTGGAAGCATATTTCTTTATTTCTACCAAAAATTCCAAGGATGTTCAGATGCTCTATTTCAGCTTCAGTCCAATCTTGATACCTCAGGGTAATTTGTGCCTCCTGACTTCTTTCTTTCTTTCTTTCTTCAAAAACAAGTGGAAAGGCAGCTGGGCGTGCTGTCATGCCAGGAGTCTCAGAAGGTATCAGCTCTTTCATTAATTACTTCTTTGCTCTCCCTCTGCTTTATGTTAAAAACAGCCTAGTCGAGTATGTAGAAGTTGCGTTGGTTTCGGTGAAAACGTACTTGTGGGACCCTTTAAACTGTCAGGTTACATCACGTAAACTGAAGGGATCATATTCAAACAATTGTAAAACTATTTTCTTGCCCGAAAGAGCACACCATGATGCCATTTAGCTGGAACCTGAAGCTATGGGTATCCTGCTGTGGTATCATGTGCAGCAAGCGCATGTGATTGTTCTCCTGAGGCATTTGTTACATGCATCTTGTTAACCCTAGTTCAGTCAAAATAACTGCCTTCACTGCTGCTTGACCTATTTTAGCATAATTTAGCCCCGAATGTGGTGCAATTCAGTTGCAGTAAGTTATTCTGCTGGCATTAATACCATGGGAACTTAAAATGGAACCAATAAGGGTTTGAAAATTTCAATCTTACTAACTCAACGGTTTGGTTTCACTAATTTATGCATCTTTCAGAACTGACCTAATACTTAAATGTACATAAAAGAGCAAGCAGTAATCAGTCCCAGACTTCTCCTTGTAACAAGGCAGGCTTTTCCCAGGTTTCAGAAAATAGAGTATATTTAAGAGTTTTCTAAGCCTTGTTAATAGCTGCATCTATAGGACTCATAAAAGTGCTAAAAGTGTGAGGAGGATTTACTGCCATTTCTGCAATAGCTGGAATAGAGTTAATTTATTTAAGAGTGGAGTGCTAAGGGCAAGATCCAAATCACTTCCTTACTGTCTGTGTTGTGACTGAGGCACAATTCAGGCATCCGTTCAGAAAACACCCAGATCCCAGCAGACACTCCTGGCTGGCCTAGGCCCTCTCTGGCAGCTGTTGCTGTGACCTGGCTCTGTTCCTTGCATAGGACACCCCCTGGTACCCAAGGGGTCCAGCAGGTACCCAAGCCCACAGCATGTACCCGGAGTTCAGTTTGAAGAACTGTAGCAGTGAGGAACACACCTGCATAAATATCCAGAAAAAGTCCCCAATAAAAAATCTCCAGGAAAAAGTTTGAATCCACCAACTCCAGTACGTGGGTTTACCACCATGCTGAAGAGGAAGCAGGGCAAACACAGTAGGAAAGTGCTATGCTGGGTGACTCTTGTGTAAGGGCTGCTGTACTAAAAAAGGGAAGAAAGAAGGTCTCCAATCCACTTCAAGAATGTTTCTGATTTTCTCTGGTAACTGTTGCATGAAAAAAGCATGAAGGCTGCAAAGATAAGAACCTCCCACCTGAGAGCCATAACCAATTAATTGCACCTCCCCAGCTCCCAGAAGATGATGGAGAGCAGCTGTGCCTGCAATGCCCTGTCCCTCGTTACCTGTTCAGCTCAGCCCACCAGCTCCTGTGACTGGGAAAGGCATAAAGTCATGGGCTTTGCCCACAAACTTATCATGGTCCTGCTCAGAGGCATATGGCAGCACCAGAACTTGTCTGTGCCTTTCAGGTAATGGGGAATTGCATAGTCCAAGTTCTGCAAACTGAAGGGGGTGGGTTATCAGTTAAGAATCTGGCCCCTGAGCTATAGAGGAGGGTCTCTAGATCATCATTAGTGTCTCAACAACTCTGTCTTTAACAAGAAAAGTTTCTGGAGAGCCTTTATGCCTCAGTTACCCTTCCCACTGTCAGAGTTGAGTGCCTCACTATCAGACTGGCAACTACCTCTCCTGGGGCCAGGCAACTGTTCCTGAGACATCATAAAGTCTCAACCCAATAGTTAAAGTAGATCTGCATCACACACTAAAATCTAATAGAGGAATGTGCTTTTTAACTAATAAAACTGCTGTGTGCTTAAGGTTAGAGACATACTTATAGATGTTGCTGAAATGGGGTCAAAGAATATAGCTCTCACTCCTTGCTTCAGGAATTGTTGTACAGTAAGTTATTGCGACCTAAATATTGTGGCCTCTGCTGACACTTCATGTGATAAGGCAAAATCCATTTTAGATATTTTAAGGGTGACATATTCAGTGGTCAGGAGAGACAGGAGACAGAGTTAGCCAGTACTGGGACTACTCCTTCCTTCCCTTGGGCTTAAATTAGCATGACATATTTTAAAGCTTGGCCTTGCAGCCTTTTAGTGAGGGGTGTAAATTCTGGATTTTCACCTGCAGCCTCCTGTGTGAGGTCTGTGACTGACAGGAATGCCTACAACACATATTTTCAAGCACAGCAGAGACTCGTGGTCTCAAATGTCCATCCCAGCTCAGGCTCAGAGGAGGGAGAAGGAACTAGAGCAGTGCTCAGCAAACCACACAGCACAAGGGATCTGCAGGAACTTTACATGAAGTTGAACTTCACTTCCCTTGTCAGCCTTCTCTGAGTGACTCACTGGAGGTGCTGAACAGACTAACGAGTAGGAGGAGGAAACAGGGTGGGGGGGAGAGGAAGAAAGGGAGACAGGCAGTAAGATGAAGCTAGGAACATTGATACATGACTAAAAAAAAAAAAAAAAAAAAAAAGAGAGAAAAAAGGCTGTTTTTTAGAAATTGCACTACTCCTTCTAGTCTTTTTCCAACTGGAATGTGAATGGCATAGAATCCAACATCTCTGAGGTTTGAGGAAGAAAAAAAGAAGTATGAATAGCTAAAGTAAGATGATATCACTTTTAACCTGATACTTATGATGAAACTCTAAGAGTTTGATTTATTCAGCTGTCACTTACTGCTCATCCCAAGCGTTGCAGAGGACATGCTGGAATTGCAACCTTTATTCAGGGTTTGTTAGCATGATTCAATTTTTTACTGGCCTTCTGGGAGTTATTTTTCATCTTTAGGTGGTTATCACTGCGAAGAGGAAAAGGGGGGGGTTTTTTTTTTTTTTTTTTTTCTTTTTTTTTTGCTAGCTCCTTGTACAAGGTAGTTATTAAGCAAATGTGAATCTGGGAATCTGAGTTTGCTGGGCTGTGTGCTGGGACGTCCCCTGACCTGTGATGGGATCGGAGCTGTAGGGCAGAAGTGACTCCTTTGGGCATCTCTCCCTTGTAGATACTGCAGAAGAGAAAGTAACGCTTAACACAAAACGAGATCTTTTACTGTTATTGAAGACGGGTATTTTGCTTAGAGAACTGTGATTACCACATACAGTGCCTCTAAAGATCAAAAGTCACGTTTATTACTTTTTCTGGAGAGACTCCCTGTATCCTAACCTGCCTGTGTTCCCCTCATCCTTTCCCCTCCCCATCCTACTTTCAGTCTTGCTTGGATCTCCTGAGAGCTGTTGCTCATCAGAGCCTCTGAGTTTGCCAAACTCTGCATTGGTGGTGTGATGTACACAAAGATTTATTCGAGATAATTGTCTTCATTCAAGAAGTAATTTGAGATTTATATCCTGATGTCCATAAATAAAAGGCCACAAAGTCTATGGTCTCGACACAGTACCCGTGCCCCCAGATGAACCAGGGGGAATTGCTGTCTCCAGTGAGACTCTCCTGAGGCAGGCAGTCAGGATCCTGAAGTGGTTTTTCCATCCAAAGAAGGGCTGACGTGAAGGTACATCAAAGAAAACAATGAATGCCTTCTGCTCTGACCTACATATTTCATTCTGAGAGACTCAACTACATCTGCTAGAACACTTGGAACAACTGTTATCTTTTAGAAATGAAAAGTCATTTCTCCAGGGAATAGCATGGGGTGGGGTGGGGGGGACCGTGTAGTGGCTTGCTAGGGTGCAGAACATTCAAACTCTGCAGTATTGATTGTAGTTTATGATTGAATGTAATCATTACTGTGTCTATATTTTTCTGTTTCAATGAAACCATCAGGCAGTGAGTCACGCTGTGCATGTAACCCGGAGGAAAGTGCAAAGAGGCTGCTGAGGAGTAGCAGTACAAAAATACCATTGGCATCTTTTCCCTAGGAGAGCAGGACTCTGGACAATTTCCACAGTCTATTGCTGTTTTTCTTTTACATGCATTTGCTGCTAAAATGTGTAATAGAATTGAGGACACGGTTGTGAGTAAGGAGTCTTCTCGCACATGCTGTTCCATAATTAAAGAACAGCTATAATAGAAATCCTGCCTTTTTTTTTTTTTTTTTTGCATTAATGAGCTCAGATTCTTATAGGCATTAAAAGGGCATATGCTTTTCTTCTAATTTAGAGATTAAAAAAATCTCACAGCAGATCAAGAGGAAGGATGCAGTTTGAACTCTTTAGTTAAAGAAGATGCACTGTCATTAGCAACAAAACGATTTTAATTAGCCCGGTCCTGGATTTGTGGTAACACATGCCAAAAAGGATAGTAATTTGGGAGAATGGGAGATACTGTCCTCTTGGTTTAGTACAGAGGGTTCAACTCCATAAAAAATGAGCACTCTTCAAAATATTTTAATTGCAGTTTTTAATTACCTGGAATTTAGATAACATTTTTGTTGTTGGGTTTGGTTTGGTTTTTTCTACTGAAGATACTAAAATCCAATTTGGGAATTCTTTCCTCTTCCCTAGAATTTGGCTTCTTTCACTCCCATTTGTGGCTGGAGCATATTTTTATTAAGCTAAAGAGAAGAAAGTCATCCTTATTAGCAATGCCTCATTGCATTAGAAATCACGGTCTGTGGCTATCAACCTGTGGAGACGCAGTGGGAAGACATGATTGCAGTTTGATTCAGCTGTGCCGGCACTGAGTAAAGATTATGCACCCAGACAGGAGCCCTGTCTCAGAGCTCAAGAAGAACACCATCCTAACTGCACAGAGCAAGGTCGTGCCAGCATGTGAGCAATGGTAGCAGAGCCTTTCTTTGGTGCTTTGAAATGTCAGCTCTGTTGAGTTAAAAAACAGAGGGAATTTTGAGGGAGTTTTGAGGGAGTTTCCCACAAACCTCATCTCTGGGACATGATACATGCCAAAACCACCCCAGCAACTGCATGCTGCAGCATAGTGGCTTGCCTTCTGCCCCAGCAGAGCCTGGAAGGATTTTCAAGAGAAATGCTAATTGCAACACGGGGTAACTTCATGCCGGAGCTGGCTAACATATAAGTCCCAATTTCTTATCCGTCTGCTTGCCAACTCATACCTGATGTGGTTAATGGAAAGCAGATGCAGGGCTACTTTAATGGTGCCCTGTAGTGCTGTTTCTGGGCCTCCCACCCCACAACTTCCTAGCTGAGGGGATGTGTTAGAATCATAGAATCACAGACCTGTGTGGGTTGGAAGAAAACTTACAGATTATTTAGTGACAACCCCCCTGCCATGGGCAGGGGCACCTTCCACTAGACCAGATTGCTCAAAGCCCCATCTAAAATGGCCTTGGACACTTTCAGGGATGAGGTTTCCACAGCTTCTCTGGGCAACCTCTTCCAGTGTCTTACCATCCTCACAGTAAAAAATGTCTTCCTAATACCCAGTCTGAACCTTCCCTCTTTAAGTTTAAAGCCATTTTCCCTTGTCCTGTCACTACATGCCCTTGTACAAAGTACTTCTCCAGCTCTCTTGCAGGCCCCTTTAGGTGCTGGAAGGTGTATAAGGTCACCCTGCACCCTTTTTTTTCTCCAGTCTAAAGAGCTCCAAATCTTTTCTCTGTAGGAGAGGTGCTCCAGCCCTCTGATCATCTTTTTGGCCCTCCTCTGGACTCTCTCCAAGAGATACACCTCCTTCTTATACTGGGGACCCCAGAGCTAGGAATGAGATTTGTGCACATTCATGGCCATGGTGCCAAACCCTCCTGCTTTCCTCTCACACTACCCTGCTAAATGACACTCTTGATGGCAGGAGAAGGAGCACCACTGGAGGTGTCTGGTGCACAGGGCCCCATGAACCAACATGTCTGTTGTGTACCTCTGCATGGTGGCCCTGGCCACTGCCACCCCTCATGGGGGTCCAGCCCACCCCACTGCCCCTCCTGACACCTGGCACTCAGCACAGTCCTGGAAAGAAGCTACTCCACAGGGCTGCAGGGAATGCAGGAAGGGCAGGAGTCATGCCAAGGCATCCCAGGCTTCCACTTCATTGCCAAGTCAGGGTTTAATTTCTTCTTTTTCAAAGAAAAGAGAAAAGAATCTCTAGTCCTAGGGCTATTTTCAGGAGGAGCAGGCACCCAGGAGCCCCTGCAGCCTCTTTAAATATTTAATTTCTCTTGAGGTGTGATATGTTTTTCTGTCTCCTGGGAGACTGTTAATTTGTGCCTTTTTTTTTTTTTTTTCCTGAGGGACACTTTACTCTTCTGGCTTTTAAGTCCATTTTTGATATTCTGTCACGTATTGGTGTGTACTCTGAGGGGATCTTGTCAATTGGAGACAAAATGGATTCCGCAACTAGCAGAATTAAATAAAATGAAACACTGCTGGTGTTTCACATGATTTGCTTTAGTGGGGGTCTTCTCCATGTTACTGAGAAGGATGCACTCAGACAACCTAAGCAGGGATTGGGTTTTCATCCTCTTTATTCCAGCAGGGCAGTGAAAGGTGGCATTTTGGCACAATGTGTGGTTAAATCAGATTATATGAATTGGAAACAGAGGTAAACACGAGGAATTTTTTTAGAAAATCACTAAATGAGAAGGAGGTCCTTCAAAAGGAGGGTCTCTTTCTTAATGTCTGTGGAAAAAAAAAAATAGCCAGTCACTGACAGCTGAGCAAAAGACTTTGGCCCAGTGGCATTGCAGAAAAAGGGGCTGGGTTTTCAATAGCAACCTCTTGCTAGGTTGTTGAATCCTATGTTGCATGGAAACAGCATAAAACAGCAACACAAGCAGAGAAATCAGAGAAGTTGCTTAAAAATGAATGGAGAAATGTTTCTTGTTTCTTTATGCTGGGGAAAAAGTACATTTCACATCTGTCACATGTGCCACTAACCCCAGGGGTGGCCCAGGCAACCTCGCACTGCCACCAACTTCCTTCCTGTCCAGGCTGGCAGTCAGAAACCTTGTTCTTCTGCCAGTACACAGAGCACATTTGAGCTACTTGTCATTGCGATGGCAGAAAACCCAGAATGTCAGAATGGAAGTAATTTTATTTTTTTTTTTTTGTGGAACTGTATTTTAAAGAGATTTTTGAAACTTACTAGAAAAAGACTTCCACCTTGAAGAAACAAATGAATGGTGATAGTCTACATACTTACACAGACAGCTGTTACCTATTTTATTAGTCAGTGCTTGGCTCTCAGAATCAAAATCTGAAATTCACCAACATTGGCAACACCCTACAGTGTCTTCCCAAGAAATGAATACTTCTGACCATTAACATTTTGAAGTGACTTTGATATTGACATTAAGTTTCTGTTCAGAATTATTTATTTGGGAGGAGATTTCACAAAAGTCCTTCCTTTGTTAAATAGCAATGTAATGTATCAAAACACAGGCATTTGGATCTAATTAACAACAGCAAGATTTTTCTTCATGAAGAAAACAGGGAACCACTTTGGCCCGTGCTGTGGGTCCTGCAGATGGGTTAGTTGTTAGGAAATAATTTCTAGCATCTTCCTCTCTTTGAGTTTTTATTTTGTATACTGTATTCTGGCAAAGGCAGTGTATAGGGTAGTCTTTAAGCCTTTTCAAAATACAGGCAAATCCTCCTTTTTTTTCTGAATTTGGATACTAAATTAGAACAAGGAGCTATTTCATTTTCCACTCATTTGTCTCAGATAAATAAACATTAAAAATCAGAAGTAATTCATAATCTCCAGACAACATTATACTTAATAGGAGGGAAAATATTTTCCATCTATGTTTCTGCCACACAGTCCTCCCAAAGAGCACTTGGTATGTAACTCTGATATTACAGTAAAGCCTAACTTTCAGGAGATCTGAGATGATCAGGAAAATATTCTGGAAACTATGGCCATGTATCCCAGAATATTAATTTTTCTACTAGAATAGCAAAATACATCCAAAGCTGGGAGTTTCCAGCTATGCATCATCGACATGTGTCTGGATTTGTGGGCATACGTGTATGTAGGCTTTTGGTTCCCCTCTAATGCTGAATTTCCTGATGGGTAGATGGACACTGACTACTCCTATCTCCAGGTGCTTTGATACATGTGCTACAGAGATATTTCAGTAATTTAGCAGGGGCTAATTTTCAAAATTCAAACTGAATTTTTGCAAGTCTACTCAGCATCCTCGGCTGTGAGAAGAGTGGTTGAAAGCTGAACTAGCTGCCTGGACAAATCACCAGTGAGGCTGGGAGCATGCCCTTCTAGAAACACTTTCCTGGTCAAACCAGGGCAACTGTGTCTGGCACTGCCGTGCACCAGCACATTGGAAGCATGTCAGGGATCTGCTGAACTCCCTCTTCCCACTCTTGGAAGTTCTCTGTTGAGAGAGGAGTCAATGGGCCCTGTTGCATCTCTTCTCTGTGACTGAAGTCCAGTGGCAAATATTGCTGCCTTTCAGCTAGACACTACCTCCTTACCTGCTCCTGGTTGTTAGCTCTCTGAGCAGATGCCTTTTTGCCCTTATATCAGTGACACGACATTTTCCTGCAGGATTGGCTTTTTCATTTAAATGCTCCTCAGTGTTCTTCTAAAATGCATATTCATCTCTCTTACCTTATGAAAGGAAAGCTTGCCCCCTTTTTTTATCACTTAGAAAGATTAAATTAGCTTCTCAGCTGATAGTAGACAAGATTTACTTCATATTCTGGAGGCAATCTGACTACAACACCTGAACTGAGCAAGAGTAATTCAATTGACTCTACTCAAGCTGCACTAATTTACACCAACTATAAATTAATCTTTTCTTGTGAAATATGTCTAAGACTGACCTTGCAGTATCCAACTGACTGAATTAATTCTGGGCAGCATCTCACCCTTCTAAAATAATGTAGAAGTCCTTTTTAGGAAATCAGCCAAAACTTCACATTTTCACCTTTAAAGGATAAGTCAAAGTGCAGGATGGTAAGAAAGATGACAGCAGAATTAGGCCAATCTCTTACACAATACACATACTAACTACATTTATCTATGATACAGATGATGAAAACATAGTATTTTCCACAGAATTTTTCTTTCTTCTCCTTGCTTGTTCCTGTCATTTCATGGTGTTTTTTATTCTCGTTTCTGCACAAAAGCCTACTCTGTACACTTTATTAATGTGAAATACCACAGAAGATGAAAGATCCAGATGGCTGCATGAAGACTGCGAATCTGTAAGAGAAATCTTTGCATCTTCTTCTTAAGCCACCCATGTTTTGCTTATTTGTGCAGAGTCACAGCTGTTGACAGGACAGCCAGCATTACTGCAGGGAGACCTCACGCTGGAGGACCAGGGTGCTGTTCTACCCAGGCAAGGGAAGGCAGAAATGATTACAGAAAGTTTTCTGTAAGGGGCACTCGATTCCACCCAATGAACTGGGGCTCAGGCCAACCAAACCTGGCCATGCCATGCTGCCTGCAGTTTCTTTGCCACCACCATGCAAATCCATATTCATCAGATCATTCAAACTGAAACGTTGTTATGCTATTTGGGACTGCAGTGGCAAAGGTCCCAGTCAGCATGAAGTTTTCTGGTCTTCCAATGCCAACATGATTCTATGATTTTATTCTATGATTCTTTGACTTACTGTCCCTTCTTTGATGAAAAGTTAAACCAATATTCCCCATCTGCCCCGTCTACCTGGCAAATGCAATCAGAGCCCTTTACTTAAAGTAAATAACTGAATACATTTGCCTTAAGCTACCCTTAGCACCTTTTTAATCAGGGAAAGAAAGCACTTACAGCAATTAAAGCAAAAGTCAATGTGTAAAAATCAGCTTATAAATTAGTTTCTCTGCACTGTCAATTATTTTAAAAGCATTTTTGACTGCTTAAATTAATTCCAATTTGAATTCAAGACGCACATTGCCACAGAATGAAATTCAGGACATCATTTTTTTTCTCATTGCTACTGAGCTTTACAGTCATATCTTTTCTCTTTACTTTTTTTTCTGCTTCTCTTGAGTCATCGCTAATGAAAGCTCTAAATATAGGTATGACTAACAATGCAAACTTTAGAAACTGTATGTAAACTACCACAAGAAAAACAGATCAGAGAGTTATGCTCACCAGAAATTCAAACAACTGTTGCCAACCACTACATGCAAGTGATGATTACTGCATTTTTCTCATTAGAAAGGCAGCTGTCATATAGCTTACGGTTTGGACAGAAAGAAATAAGTTAGCATATTGCTTAAGAGCTGTCTGCTAAATCCTTGCTCTGTTTTGCCAAAAATACACTAGAACAAAAAATCCTTCATTCTGCAGAATAATAAATGTCATGTTTCCATTTCCCAGTGTCTTGTCAGATTGTTTAAGATAATCAGGATCAAATAAGACAAACACAATGAGCTCTGGACCTCAGACTTCAGAGCAGTGGTTTTGACACCGCCAAAGAAAAGTGACAAACCAAGCAAAGACTAAATGCTTGGTACTGTTGCTTAGCCCACCACAAGGATACAGTTTTTATCTTTTAATCATGTTTTTTGACAAGAAGCTACCAATATAACCTCCACCGTCAGACAGTAACTCTCAAAGACTCTGGCAGGCATATGGTCAGGACCAAAAGTAATTATTTGGCAAGCCCAAGTACAGGCATCTGAATCAGATGGTCAACCGAGCATCCCTGAGGATGTTTTGTGCTGGAGAACCCAGATAAAGCACCAGCTGATCAACTGCCAGTTGATATTTAATACTACTACTGCTCCTACTACTAGTAGTAGTAATAACAATGATGATGCTAATGGGATAATGCCAAAGGACGTTTACCACTAAGCTCCTTTTCCCCCAGTCATTCTCTGCCTCTAATGCCCCCCAGGTCCATTTTCCCCAGTATCTGACAGTCCAGATCATCTGAGTATTTGTTTACAAGAACTGGTACATGAGTTACCTATGGTGAAGACCATTCCCACACAACTGCAATACACAGTTGGACAGGAACAATCAGGGCTGATTATTTCTAGCATGTGGGGTAATTAAGTATTCTGTGTTATTAGATGCAATATATTACCACCAAGTAGTTTGAAAAAGTGAAAACTAATGCGAAGATAGCTTGACCAACATCTAACCAGTGTTGATACCAGATTTAGTGAATTCAGTGATGCCGATTTTAAGAGAGTTCTACCATCTTGTGTGGACTTTCACAAGAGTCTTCTGTTCTGTCCTATCTTATTGTCAGCACATTCAGCACTGAATTATCTGAACCCATAAGGCTAGCTTTGAAGAAATCTGTCAGTTTGAGATGAGATACTCCCTGAGATTTTCAAAAGAGCTTATGTGTTTTTTTACCTTGGCGTTTATAAAACTGCCACGTTGATGAGAACGATTCCCCAAGTTTTGCTGTACCATATGGTCCATGTGCTGCTAGGAGGCCATCTACTGTGTTTCCTTGTTAGTCATTCAACTGCATATTGCGTCCATCTGCAACTCTCATATGTAGTTTCACTGTAATTGCCCTTTTCATAGTGCATTTCATTCTGCTTCGTGCTGGCTTGTGATAATGTTCTTTCCAAGACATGCTTCACTAAACACTTTTTGAAAGCTGCAGTAGGGCTGTGCTGAATGGCAGGGTTGATGCAGGTGCAGAGTGCAGCTCTAATGTAAAAGAAGAAGTGTATGGGTGCTCATCTTAGGGGTAACGAGAGACATTACTTTCCTTGCTCTCCTTCCCCTAAATCCTCAGCAAAGCATTTCAGCTGTCCCTGAGATTCAAAGGGTCTCTTCAGCCAGCTGGGCTTGCATTACTCTTTCATTCCCCACACTTTGCCACATTTCAGAAGGTCTTGTCCCAGCTCTGTGTCTCCTGAGGAGTCTTTAGGAAAACCATCCTCAGCCATTACCTCATGGTGTCTTTACCCTGGAAGCAGCCATAAGAGTGGTATTGGTGAGAGGCTGGGACTGTGAACACATCCTGTAGCCAGATAACTGTGCTGTGATCACACCACAGGCTCCAACCTGGGCAGGAGCAGCCAGTGTGAAGGTCGTACACTGCACTCTGGTGTCAGCAGAGTGAGCACGAGGCACCTTCCCCTCTGCCAGTGCTCAACAAATCCTCCAGAACAGTATTGGCTTTTGGAATAATTCGAGGCTGACACAATTTGTATTCCCTTAAAGACCTCATTACACATATTGCTCATTTAACCTTTAAAAAAGATGGAAGAAAGTGTGCCAATGGATTCTGGCTGATAAATATCTAAATTAAGTAAATTTAATTAAAAACTGTTGTAAATGTCATCTAATCTGTGGATGCTGAGAAAGTTATGGTTGTAGCTTTGAACCAGTTTCAAAAGTATAAGGATCTCTTTACACAATTTTCTACAGAATATTTTTTTCTTCTTGGTTTCAGGAGAACAGTTAAATTGACTTCTATTTTATTGCTCAGTAAAAATATTGAACTCAAAATTTGGAGAACTTTCTTGCATCTAGTTACTGCCAGGTGATGCTGGCTAGAACACTGATTTCTTTCTAAAACCATTAAATGTTATTTTGCCAGATAAAAGATGGGGAAGGAAAGAAAGATATGTGCTAAGTTTCATCTAGGGAATCTTACTTCTCAGTACACAGGAAATAAAAAGATCAATGCATTTTTTCCAGCTTCTATTCTGGCCACGTTGTGCTGTTTGGGTGGAAACACCCTCAGCCCCGATGTTACTTTAGTGCACACCAGTGACAGCTACTCAGTGGGGAGCACAGTTTGATGAATTTAACAAAATCTTGTTGGCTGACCTTTCTGTGCTGGAGACATGATTTCATTTCTGTTGTCTGAAAATGAGCACCAACAAGACAAGTTATTTCCATGTCTCAGCCAGAATATCATAGTCCTAATGTGTTTCCAAGTATTTCTTTATCTGTATAATGCTATGACTTTCAGGTCTATCTAAGAACAATAACATTTTTTTTCCTTTCTATTTTCTTCTAGCAAAAGTAGTGTACTAACAAAAAGTCAGCTTATTTTGATCTGTTTTTTTTCCAGTTGCCTTGTGTGCTGCAAATATCAATGCAAAAAAACCCTGCTTCTTGGAACAGTAAGGTAGGAAATCTCCCAGAGATGTATTTGCAAACCAGTGCTGAGACATATGCAGAAACTGGTTCAAGACCTAGTTCACAAGTAGTATCCACAATATGTAGGATCCCAGACAAACAAACTGAGTGGAGTACTGGTGATCCAAATTCAGTATTTTTATTCCGGTCACCTTCCAACATTGCTGCCAAGTTGGTTCTTCTGGTTTAATCATTCTTCTGATGTCATTAAAACTTAAAAACCTGATCCTACAGTAGAGGGCTCAGATTTTCTTTTTGGTTTGTTCTTCATAAAGGCAAAGGGGATCACGTGACAGATCATTTGTGCAGAGGGAGACCTGGAAAAGCCACACTGGCAGAGCTGAATTGGTGGGCCCCACGGGTGACCAGCAGCCAGGAAAGGAGTAACCAGCAGCTACAGTAGGGCGGAACAGGTAACCCACACTAGCAAGGAACAGCTTATCAGACTGCACTTTTAGAGTCACTGTCCTCTGTGGAGGTGTCCAACCCAAACACCTGTTTTCCTAAGACCTACATGGATGTAAGACAGGCATGTCTGAGAGGATTCCAAGAAGCAGTGAGTGTCTAGGAACCCTTGGTGCTTCTGCTAACATTCCCCTGCAATTGCATCCTTCAGTGGAGTGGCTTATGAATCCCAAAGAAATGCAAAAAAAGTGTAAAAAATGTTCAGAAAATTCAAAATATTCAAATCACTGTTCACTAGGTCACAGGTCAACCTCTACCACAGTTTGAAATATACTTTCATCTCATTGAATAACTCATCTTCTGAAGCGTTTTGAAACCTTTCTCTTCTGCCAGAGAACAGATTTGGCACTAAGGAACATTTATGTTTTTATTGCTTATTGTTCAGATAGTACAAAGCAATGTACCAATTCTGCTCCTAGTGAAGTCAGTGACACAAGTAAAACTGAAGTGATGGAACAAATTTGATAAAAAAAGAAATAATGCAACTAAAACATGTATGGATGTATAAAAACTTGTGGTTTGGGTTAATCCTCTTTTGGGACAAGGAGAAAGGAGCAAGGACAATGTTCCCTTTGCAAAGTTTGGATCTCAGGTCTTTATGAGTATGCTTATTTCAGAGAGAATTCCTTTCTGCCTTTTTTTTTCCTGGTATCTCCTATGCAGGGATGAGCAATTGGTTTTTCCAGTTTTAGCTGAGGATTACTATAGCAGATACAATATGGAAAAAAGGTATAAGGTAGATTGATTTCCATTTGCAATATATTTTTCAGCTTTGCCTACGGCTTACTCTTGAGACCTTATTTCTTTATTTCATACCCTACTACCTTTCACATCCCCCAGCTAAAAATAGCCTTTACCTAGTAAAATAATCCTGCTAGCAGTTCCAGATCTAGATGGTTTATACATCCCAACTGACTTCAAGATTGCCTCAGACCACATTTTTCTCTATTCCTCTTGCTAACACTGCATTTCTTACCATTTCCCATGCTCTGAGCTTTCCTTGAGAGTATTATGTGCACTTGCATGTGGCCCTTCTGTCCCCAGCTGTGCCTTTGCCCAGACCCTTTGCCTCAGGAAGACATTTCCAGGCAGGTGCTTCTTGCAAAGCTGGGACCTGGTTCCTGGTGGTCCTCAAGGCACAGCCAAGAACAGGCCACAGTGACAAGATCTAGTTGATCTCGCTCAGCTTTTGGAGCAAGGCCAGCAGGATCCCACAACTCTGTATCCACCTCTGCCAGATCAGCCCCCCTTTGGCTGGTGCTGAAGAGGAGAGGAAAGGACAGACATCAGCCAGGGAGCAAAATCTGCTCCATGCTTGCTGGCATCTCCACATACTTGCCAGATCAGCATGCAGGAAATCCCAGTGCTGTGAGTAGAACTCCATTCTTTCTCCAAAACCTGATTCCATGAAGGACTCCCATAGAAACTGTTGGGCCAGTTTAGGAGAATAAGCTCTATCCATGTTAGCAATAGCTTTTAACACTGAGCTGCAGCGAGGGAAAATCTGAATGTGTGTAACCCCAATTCTTCCTGTCTGAATTTCCATAGAGACTATCTGGTGTTCAACAGAGCAGAACATACAAATGAATTAGACTAAATATCTCCATTCTTTAACATTAATTTGAACATATTTTATTGCTGCCTTCTCCCTCTTTGAAAAAAACCCAAGCAAACCCAATCCCAAAGACAACCATTTCCCCTCCTCAACATTCACAAAAAGTCACTGAGCTGATTCCTTTACATGCACAGGCAGCAACAGAAGTGGCAGGTGATCCTCACATTCTCCTACTTGCAAGATGCCTATTGTATTGCACTGTTATAGCCCATGAGCTTTTCCACTGAGCTGGACACCCAGCATTGTCACTCCTAAAATATTTGTGAGTGCTACAGGATTTTCTAGGGAAAGATTTCTTGAGGCAAGATTTAGTCAAATTTAATCCAAGTCACTCCGTGCAGCTCCATTTGTTAAGAACAGCTCCTGTGCTTGAGAAGAGCCCGTCACTGTGTTTTGCCTCACAATGCTACAGAACACAATAACAACAACATTAAACTCAATACCCTGAAGGGGCAGTTGTAGTCAAGGGTCACATTTTCTTTCATTCCAATTAACCTACTTGTCATATTGGATGGTAGATGCACTCTGCAAACTGCCCTCAAGTGTTTCTCATGCTCTTTTAGTAATAGAAAGTGGGGAGAAATAAAATAGTTCATGCTTTGCTGTTTGACTTGTCCTTGGTATTTTTTCTTACTGGGAAACCCAAAGAAATGAATACTGTTGTAAAAACGTTAAGTGTCTGAAAGCACAAACAGGGTTCTGACTTGTGCAGTATGTCCAGAACACCAGTGCTAGTAACACCAGTCCCAGAGAGTAGAGGGACCAGACCCTTTGGTTCCTGTCCAGATTTTGCTCAATCCATCTGCTCCCATGCCAAATAAAAGAGTTGTGGTGGATGCCAGGTACCCACCAAGGCCATTAAATTTCTTCTCCTCAGCTGGACACGGGAGAGAAAATATAATAAAAGGCTTGTGATCAATAAGGACAGAGAGGGATCGCTCATTAATGACTTTCACAGGCAAAACAAACTCAACTTGGGGGAAAATTAGCTTAATTTATTAGCAATTAAATAAGAATAGGATAATGAGAAATAAAACCAAATGTTAAAAACATCTTCTCCCCCCTCCCCTCTCTTCTTTCTGGACTTAATCCTGGATTCTCTGCCTCCTTCCCATCAGTGGTGCAGTGCAACAGGGAGAAGAGGTTACCGTCAGTACATCACACTTTGTCTCTGATGTTCCTTTTTCCTCAAGGGGAGGACTTCTCATACTTTTCCCCTTCTCTAGCATGAGATCCCTCCCACAGGGCACAGTCCTCCATGAATTTTTCCAACCAGTCTTTCCCACAGGCTGCAGTTCTTTACAAACTGCTCCAGGTGGCTCCTTTCCACAGGGTGCAGTCCTTCAGGAACAGACTGCTCCAACAGGGTCACAAGCCGCAGAATCATTAAGATTGCAAGTGATTATCTTGTTCAACTGTCAACCCAGCATCACCAGAATCACCCCTAAATCCCAAGTACCACATCCAGACACCTCTTGAACACTTCCAGAAATGGTGGTTCCACCACTTCTCTGAGAAATTTCTTCTGATGCCTAACCACTCTTTCAGTGAAATTTCTTTTCTAATTTCTAATCTGAACCTGCTTTGCCACAACTTAGGGCCATTTCCTCTTGTCCTTCCACCTGAAACATGGCAGAAGAGACCAACCACCACCTCACTACAAGCTCCTTTCAGGTAGTTTTAGAGATCAATGAGGTCTCCTATGAGCCTTCTCTCCTCCAGACTAAACAACTTCAGTTCCCTCAGCCACTCCTCATCAGACATGTTTTCTAGACTCTTTGCCTCTGTCGTTCTTCTCTGGATGTGCTCCAGTGTCTCAATGTCTGTCTTGAAGTTAGGTGCCCAAAACTGGACACAGGAGGTGTCACTGAGTACAGGGGAACAACCCCTGCCCTGGTCCTGCTGGCCACACTATTTCTTGTACAGGCCAGGATGCCATTTGCCTTCTTGGCCATCTTGGCACATGCTGGCTCATGTTCAGTCACTGTCAACAAGCACCCTGGACTGGGGCTCCTTCAAAGTTCTCCAGGGTTGTTCCTAGGTGGGTAGGAAAGGCAATGTACCAATTTGTTTGAAGCACATCTGAAAGTGTGGAGAACACTGTTCTAGAGAGTGTATTTGCAGCTACCCTGTTTCTTCCAAGTTTGTATCTAATCTCCAGATCCTGCTCTTGTGTTGGAAAAATATGTCCTCTGCATTCTGGACTTGGTTTTGCATGGTAACCAGTAATGACCTGTATCCATTTTCAGCTAACTCATCCCATAAATAGAGGCAAGGAAGTGTTTTGTGCCCCTGTTTCTCCCTATGAAATTGAATGTGTTGCTTTTGGGGAAGAGTTCTATCCACTTGTTAGAGGCACCTCATTCACCACTTTATTTCACATGCATAATGAAGCACTCCTGAACTATGCAAGGGCCCTACCAAGCCAAATGAAAGCAGCAGATGTTTGTGGAGACCAGAAACTTCCCCTTTCTTGGTGTCCAGTGGCCTGTAAGCTGCATACTCACCAAAACACTACCTGTGCTCCAGCCTGCACCAGGAGTGCAGCCACAGCCTGTCCCTGAGGAGTCCAGCTTGGTTTTCACTGATATCTTAGAGCAGCCAGTGCTGTCATTGATGCCTTTGGTATCTTGAATTGCTTTTGACAGTAAGTTCACTGGACATCTCTATGAAGATTAGTGATTTAGGTGATTAAACTATGAATAAATTTCAGCTCTCCAGTTTTCCAGGCATGTTTGTGTCTCATCTTCATCTGGTTAGAAAAAGTATTGCAGCAGGACCAGCGAGCTTATGTGAGTTCCCCATATGCCTTGCTGTGTTGATTTCTCTCCTGCTCATTTTTATGTGGAGTTTGGCACTTTAAACATTTCCATACTACAGTTTTATTGTTAACTTTTCCTGCTTGAGTTAATTGAAAGCTATAAAGCACCTGAAATGCCTCAGAGGCTTTCACTGTCAATAGTGAAATGAACTTTTCTCATATCTTCAATTTCATCGGAACATTTTGCTTGCAGATACAGGATAAAATGCAGCTGGAACTTTGCTTGGGTTTTTTCCCTCTTTCCAGATGGTTTTGAGCTCAGGTGAAGATTTTAACTGCTCCAGTAATCCATAAAATGCAAAAATATCTCAACAAAATATTTGGTTCTGAGGAGCTGGGATGTCTCTCTGAAACCAATCTCTGTGCTGCAGCAAAGAAATGATGCAGTGGTATTTCCAGATGGAAGTGACATGGCTTTTCACAGCTGTGAAACATGCTCTTCTTGCTGGCTCTGCTAGAAGTGGGAGCTCTGCAGGCCTGGATGACAGCAGCCTGCCATACTTTTTTTTTTTTTCCTTTTGCCCAAGCTTCAGTTCAACTCTCTTCCTTGCTCCCTGCCAGCATTCCTCTTTCATTGCATCCCTGTTCTTCTATTCTCTGGGTATTCCTGACCTTAAATCATAATGTCCAGCAAATTGTGTTTTGTCTTTACTGTAGCCCAAGCCTGAAATATCCTTTTACTGAGCAAATTACCAACTAATAATAAAACAAGATGTGGGGATCATCCCATCTTCAACCTAAAGATGGCTGATGAGACCTACCAAACAATGCAGACCACTAGGCAGCCACGAGGGACATGGATGGGTGCTGGGACACCCAAATGCATGCATCTCCTCCCTAGGTGACTCGCAGGTGACTTGGTGTCACACTGGGGCAGCAGCAGCAGTCTGCTCTCCACAGCCATGTTCTCCTGTCCATTGCCTGGGTGTGAGCAGAATGACTGCCCTGCACATCTCCTGGTGTGAGACAGAGGGGCTGCCACATGTAGCCATCCTCTAAAAAAATCACCAGCTGGCTGAAAACACTGCACACCTTCTCCTTGGAACAAAGGTGTTTAGTAGTCCTGCAAGGTCATCAGAGTAAGCAAAGAGCTCTGCTTTGTCACAGAACCATAGAATCACAGAATGGTTTGGGTTGGAAGGTACTTTAAAGACCACCAAGTTCCAGCCTCCCTCCTATGGGCAGGGACAGCTTCTACTAAAACAGGTTTCTCAAAGCCCCATCCAACCTGGACTTGTCGTGAAATTTGTTTTTCTCCCGGGTTTTCACCTGGAGCTCTGGGGCTCAGCTTGCCTTGAATGTGAGAGCTGTGCAAAAGTACCCTGATTTCATAAAGCACATGCTGGCTTTTCAGAATACTGCACTGAACTCTGGTCTAATAATCATCTAGCCTGACAGGGCTCCTTAGATGAGGAACTTCCAAAAGAGGCTCAGAGCGAGGGTTTGAGCTGAAAGCATTTTAGCCTCAAAGAAATGGAATTTCAAAAGACTGAATTACTGTATGATAATACCAAACATCTTCCTCTTAGGCAGAAATCTGGGAGCAATCAGGATGGATCTGCTATGCCAGTTGTTTCTGCAGAGCACAGCAGTGTTGCTGTCTCCTTGTAAGCAGGATGAAAGGCAGAGGAAGGGCTCATGTGCAGTGGGGACCCCACCAGTTGGATGCCAGCCTGCTGTTCAGCCCCAGTCCACTGCTACAGGGAAAATCCTCACAGCTGGTGACCCAGCCGTGGGTGAATCTGGCTCATCTCCTGAGTCCATACAGTTTATTTTGGCCCTCAATACTCAGCTCTACTTCCTAAGGAAGCATTAAGTTGCCTGAGTTTGTATGAACACGGAATCCCAACATCTTGTTCATTACAGGGACATAATCAAGGAGGCAAAGTAGGGCACCCATACTGATAATTTATTTTTATCATCACTTCCCTAATTTTTTCTCCCTGTTAAGACTTTCTTGAGCATCTAGTTATTCTCTGACAGTGAGAGTGATAATAGAAGGATTTTTTTTAAAGTATGGTGCTATTCAAGATCAGAAGACTTCACATCATAAAATATCATTAAAGTGTGAATTCAAGGTTGGGAAAGATGAGGCCTTTACAAGACTAATGCAATTAATTCTGCTCATTAACTACAGACTCAAAATACATACACAGAGGCTGATCTCACTTCTGTTGTGGAGAGTTAGATCTGAAAAATTATTCTTTGCCAGTGGATTTCCCAGTGGCATGGAAAGCTCCTTCCCTCTATTACATACTGGTGAACATAAAGTTATTGCAGGAGGAATGCTATATGCTCTAAATCTTTTGGTGTGCAGTAACATCTTGTCAAAGTAAGAAGCTTAAAGAAATTAAGGTCCAATACTAAATAATTTCAGTAATTGAAATGTGTTAGATTGAAAGTGGGTTTCTTTGCCATTTTTAAAAATGTAATCCTTCTCACTCTGCAATCCGTCTCAGCCCTTGAATTCTGGAAGGCCTCAGTTCTTTGCAGTTTACCAGAGCTAATACCAACCTCCGTCCTTGCTTTCTTTTCACAGAGGAATTCTCACAGTGGGATATTTTCAATATAACAGAACTTTGATGTAAAAAAGCAATTTATTTTTCCAGCAGTTCTCAGTATTCCCTTTGCTATAGCTGAAGGTATAGCAATATCACCCTCATAATCAGCCTCTTCTTTCTATTTGGTGCTACAAGAAAGCCTATGCTTGTGTTTGCCCACTATCATTAAATGAACGTGTTTGTGTGCATGTGAGAGAAAGAAGAGGAGAGCAGAGAAATAAACATCTGTCCTACCAGTATACAACCTTATTTGCTGTGCCCTGGGGAGCTTTCCTTCTCGCCTTTCCTCTTTGCATACAGTCACACTGCTTTCCTTATCCCTTCCGTGATTACTCGTATTGTGTTCCTACAACTCCCTGGGAGACAGCTCCTTGGGACAGGGACATTGTCCTATAAACCAAAAAACATAATGTCACCACCATAAAGTAGCCATTCTGCAAACAGTCAAAGCAATGAAGCCTGGTCTCCTATGGACATGAGGGGAAGGTGAGAAGGGGAGGGAGGCAAGAGCAAATAAAGGAGCTCTTAGTTCTGCCCTGCAGAGGGAAGAGAAGAGATGGGTGGATTTAGCAAAACAAACTCACAGAAAGATGTCAGAGCTCACTCAAACTACTCACTGAAGCTCATGATCACCAGAAGCTTGATTCAGTGCGGTGTATTTGGGGTTCTGCCTTGCTTGCACCAAAAATGCTGTCCTCAGTTTACTTTTTTTCATTGCTTGAATGCATCTCTTCAGTGCTTGTTTCATAGATTTTTGTTTCCATCGTATGGTTTTAGTGTCTATTAGAAATACAGCCTTGAGGCAAACTTTCTCACAGTAGTGCCTTACTTTGTTGTATGCTGCAGTACACGTAGTTGGCTCTGACAGCATTAGTTTTGCACTGGTACACTGTCAAACTGGCTGCAAGAAGTATTGTGAAAAAAACAAACCATCTGCTAAGTGAAAATAACATCCTGATTTGGGTTTTTATGCAACTATTTAACTCCATTTAAATATCCTCTTTTCCCATATATGAGTTTTGAAACCAAAATCTTACTGCAGCACTTGCATTTGACCTGACTGTCAATATGAGTCCAAGTGATAACTGCTTAATGTGCTGTTCAAGCTCCCTCTCAGCCCTTCTCTGAACTACTCAAAACTCAAGCAAAGTCATGATCTGACTGGTTTCTTGGGTCATTCTTTAATCAAAACTCCCTGAGAAAATACATTTTGGTTGGATAATCTTAGAGGTCTTTTCCAACATACCTAATTTTATTATTTCATCCTGAGGATGCAAACTCAGATGAATGTGAAAGTTCCTCAAGACCCAAGGGTTCTTTTAGTAAACCTAGACCAAATATTCCTGTTTAGTAATGACCCTAAGAATCAAGGAATTTTGCAGTGAAAGCTATACACTTATACTGTATGAACAACTTAAACAGCTTCAACAGCTTCAAATTTGTGTCTGATTCAGCCTTCACCCAAAGTATTGGAGCCTAAATGGATCAAGCATAGAAACATTTCAGCCTGGGGCACTGGGAGCATATCTCTAAAGGCAGATTAGATGGGAAGAACCAAGTGATCTGCAGAGTTCTTTTAAAATATTATTATTATCATTAATTATTTTATTATTATTATTTGGTATGTGCAAAAACAAATGCAGATGTATTGCCTGCTAGGGAAAATAGTGTAACAGGTGATTCCATGCTTGCAACCCATGGCTTTTATGTGTTTGAGGCTGGTTTATAGGTCCTCCAAAGGTAAGAATTGCTCACAGGACACCACCACCTCCAAAGAAGGAAGGACTAGGATTCTTGTTATTTTCAGTTACTCCTTTCCATTTAACAAGCAGTGAAAAGACATGATCACCATCCCAGAGTGGCTGAAGAGCAACAGGCAGCTGTAAATATAAACAAGCCTTTACATCTTGGGTCAGAGTCAATGTGAGCCAAGTAATATCCTTGATACCTTTTCTCTCTTTTCCCGGGAAGGTGTATATTTATGCAATGGGTGCAGTGGAGAATACTTCTCATTTCTCATGTATTCTGTTCTCTGGTCACTGTAATGTTGGTCATTATTTCTTCTCACTTCACTGGAATTCTCCAGCTGGCAGAAATGTAATGAGAAATATACTCTTGTGAGGGCATTAAATAAGGAAAAAAGATTGTTTTCAGAAGGATGTCGTAGATGAGATCCTGAAACCATGTTTGCATAGCTTTTAATATTTTTGTCATATTGTTTATCCTTAGTGAAGTGTAAAACTGAAGCACATCAATGTTGCCTAGGAATCAGTGTGAGGCAGCTAAGACAATTTGTTAGTATGCACTTTTTCTCTTACAGCACTTGTATGTATTTGTGTATGGAAAAGTACAGTGAACTTTTAAAAACTGTACAATTATTTAATTGTACTGACAACATATTTTTCTTTGGAAAGAAGGAAGCATGTTTCAAACTTACATAATGACTGTCACTTGTGTCTCTTTTACTATAAGTCATTGTTCATGCTGTTCCACTGACAAAATCATTATATTTTTAAAGGTAATGTAAAATTGACAAAAGTTAATGTATGTCTCTGTATTCCTCTCTCTCTTTACCTTAGCAAAATACTGTTTGCCATGTCTCATATCCAAAGTATTTTTAGAAACATAAGCAAGACCATTAACTTAAAACTGCTGTTACAAATTGTGGTTGGTTCATTTTCTTGGCTAAACTCAGGTATTAAATTGGTGTTACAGCTAGAATTACAACTGAACACAGAAATGCATAGCTAAGCCCTATTAAGTTCCTGTAAGAATGAAATAAACCTGAAATAAATAAATACTGTAATGTTGCTTGAATTTTATGTTCATTTTGTTAAGTCTCTGCTTGCACAAATGCAGAACTCTACTTCAGTCTGGTTTTAGTTTTCAGTCTGCTGGTTTATTTGGATCAAATACTGGTGAAAATCTCTTGGCTAACAATCCCCGACTCACAAAGATCAGATTCTGGATCCTCTAACAGCAGTGGGAATTTTGTCATTTAGCCTCACAGAATCCAAATTTTGTGGTTTTGCAAAACAGCACCCATTTAATAGCTATGCTGTCTTTCCACGTGGTATCTTGCTTGCTTTCCATCTTCCTCTCTATTAGTTGATCTCAAAATCATGAACCTGCTTCAGAAACACTACATGACTAAGGCTCTTGGTTGCCTCCTCTTGGTAAGAGTTTTGTACCCTGATGAATCATGGAAACATGCTTGCTATGACTTGGAGACTGACCAGTTTTTGCATTGACTCCATAAATTAATTTTCAGCAAACTGGAAAGTTGAAATGGTGACCAAGCTGGGAAAGTGTTTGTGGCTCCTCAAGCCTCTTTTTGAACATGCCAGAGTTGACACACAATTTCAGCTTGTGTGTTTACACTTGTCCTTGCAGCAGGATGTCCTTCTGGGAGCATCCTGGCAGGCACGGCAGGGATGGTGCTGGCTGTTAGATCAGCTGCAGCTGGAAGTTTCACTGAGGAATGTTTGCACCAGCCACCTTTGGGTGTTGAACTGTGCTGCTTGAGATAGATGCTCCTTGAGCCTCCCTGCATGGCAAAGACAAGAGTTGAACCTATGGCAAAAAGTTCTGTAGACCCACAAATACGGTCCTTCAGAGTAAAACAGTCAGTTCAGAGGCCACTTCTCCAAATTTAACAATTTTATCTCAGATTAGGCCTGGTCAGTCTTGCATGCATGCTCTTGTGGCTGTACTGCACTGTGAGTGCCCTCCTAGAGTGCCTCTCCTAGTTTGGTTTCATCTGGAAGCTAAGTTGCTCTGCCGTGAAAACCAGTGTTTTAAGTGGAGACAATTGGGATAGTCCCTCCTGAAGTGCACTCCTGATCTGAACTGAAATACCAGTGTAGCTCATCCAAAGTCTCTGCCAAAAACTCACAACATCTGCTCTGAGCTGCTCTCTGGAAGTGCACTGGCTAAAGAGGAACATAAAAGAAACTATGCCTAAATGTCACTGGCCTAAGCTGGTATGGGCTGTCCTTCCTCTTTTCCTTTCCTTCCCTGTCCTGGCATCCCCCACATCCCTTAGATCACTCTTCCATTTCAGCTCTTTGTAAATGAAGAAACAGTTTTAGTTATTGTTTTGGAAGGCTTCTCCTGTCATCCATAGTCTATATTTTGTGGTGCGTATATCTGGTATCCAGCTTTTCCAAGTTTCAGTGATATATTGTAATTAGGTTGTACGGTAAGAGTTTGGGAATTAAATTACACAAAACTCACTTTTAGCTCTTGATTTTTCTGGCAAAGTTATGATGAGAAATCAAAGTTTCCATTTCCCAATTTAGAAAAAAGGATGATCAAGTAAGAGCTCAGAAAAAGAGTGTCTGAATTATTTCCTTTTTTTTTCTATGGAAAATTGGAGAAGGAGTTGGGTATTTGGGACACAAATACCAATTCATTGTGTACTGTCCTCATTTTCCCCATGCAAAGTGCAGTTGGGAAGAAAAGCTCTAGTGGGCTCACATGCTAATTTTTCTCATTGCCTCTTTAACTTGCACAGATTTTTCAAATATTGACTAGGCTTTGAACCTGACCTACTTAAGGCACTGGATATGGTTTTCACTTAAACAAACGCCCCTTCAGATCATGTCAGTATTATAAAGGGGCCTTGCAGCTACTGTGAACGTTGAGAATATCAGCATCTTAATACTCCTTTATACTACTAGACATATTGTGAGGGAAGTCAGCTGTCCCTCTCTGCTTCTCAAGGCTTACACGGCTTTCAGTGGTGTTCCTCAGGACCGGTTTATGCTAATTGCTATGAAATTGAATTTATTCTCAAGCCTGGACCTGCTGATCACCTCTAGTTGAATCCCTCAGATCAACCTTCATCTTGAGCTGTGCCTGACGCAGGAAACTCTTTCTTGAGGCAGGGTCAGAGGCTGAGGAGCCTCTGTGTCCTTTCCTTGCCTGCAGCAGCAAACTCACAACTCATCTTCCTTCTGCACTTCATCTCTCTTCTCTGCTGCCTAGCATTTGGCCTGCATTATTTACTCTTGATTGTTCAGAGAGGCATTTTGTGCTTTTCATACGATCTTCCCAGGCTTCTGATTATGCTCCATGGGCAAAGAAGCAAAATACAATTTAAAGTCAGCCTGGTGAGAAAACTCAAAGGCATCTGCTGACAGAAAGAAAGAAAGAAAAACGATACAGTGTTGTGGCTTGCATGGATTTTTGAAATGGAGACTTGCATACATTTTTGATATATAAAATTCTTTTCCTTCTACACAGTTTCACAAAGAATGTTCTTACTGTCAAGAATATTCTCAACTCACCTGAGAAGAACAAAATTAATGACCTTGGCAATCTAACATTTTCAGTCACCCAAGAAGAAAAAAGCATATTTTTTCTACTTCTTCAAAATCAAAGTACTTCAGTCTAAAAAGCAAGGAGAATTTTAATAGTAATAATAATAAAAGTAATATTTTACCTTTGCCCAACCAAGATTTCTGCAATGAAAATAAACATCATCTATGAAGGTGGAGTACAAATGGGGCAGGGAGGATGAGAAGAGACAGAGCTTTACCTTCTGCGAGTGGAGGGGTGGTTTGAGGGCTGAGAGATTGCAAAGGAAAGGAAACTCAGAGAGCCAAGGAGGGCTGTAGAAGCGGGACCTGTGTATTGGCCCCACTGCAGAGGAAGGAGGGAGGTGGCTGTCATACAGCTCTAGCTCTCAGCTGGACAGTGGGGAAGGGTAAAGGAGAGCTGCAGAAGAGCTGATGGACAAATTTATCTGGGGACCGGGCCATGCTGAGGAGTGACTGGCCAGCAAAAGATAGAGCAGCTCAGCAAGGGAGGTGGAGCCCGGTATCCCAATCTTCTGCGGCTCCCCAGTACTTCTCCCACCTGCTCAGACCAGCCCTCGCTCCCTGCAGGTCCCTCCCCACCCGAGGTGCTGCGGGTGCCCTGCAGGGGCAGGTCCCGCAGTGCTCCAGCGGGTGTCCCGGTGCCCGCGGGGAGGGACAGCACGGCCACCGGGCCCTCGCCGCCAGGCTGTGCCCAGAGCCTGCAAACAGCAGCCGAGTGTTGTTTAACTCTTAAACTCATGCGTACTTTTACCAGATTCTTTTATTCAGCCTGATGAAAAATATTCTGTTTGATGTTTTCACAGACAGCATCTTAAGGCGTTACTTTGACTTCTCCTCTAGCGCTGCCCTTTCCGGAGTCATTATTACTCATTAGGTATATTGTGCAGAAAGCAAAGTAGGTCACGGATGAAAAGCCCCATCTTAGCAAGAGGCACCGGTATAGCACAAAGCTATTTTCAACTTTCATGAGATAAAAAATGTTTTCTGTAGGATGAAAGCTGTCACTGCCAGCTTACAATTGAATGCCAAGTATGTAAAAACTTCCATTTTGGATTCCCAGGCTTTCATATGTTAAATGCATTGTTTTAGAAATTCATTTCAAAGATAATTCCCACTATATAACCCACACTGAATTACACATACCAGCAGGGTATGTGCTGAGGACAGGTACTCAGCTGGTGTAAATCACTGTCAGCTCCATCAAGACGAGGCCATTTCAACCCATGAGGATCTGTCCTCAAGGCTCCAAAGGGGGAGCAGTAGAGGAGGTGATCTCGGTGGGTACTGGGAGGCAGGATGGCCTGGAGTTTGGGCACTGGGAAAGTCCCCCATAGCCCTGCCTATCGGTGCATGGCACTGAAAGGGGGAGTTGGCGCCTGCAGTGCGGGGTGGCTTCTAAAGTCAAGATGACAACTTCAGTTGCAGCACTCAAATGCACATCATTCTGCCATCATTATTGCTTTGTACTCTGACTCATTAGTTAAAACAAAGGCTTAATTTTTGTTTGACTGCTCCTCCAACTTTTATTTTTTGTAATCACTTTATACTGTAATTACTTTATACTTTTATGTGACTAGTTTCATAGTTGGAGATGTCAAATAAATACAAAGTCAGACTTCTGGAATGATCCTTAATCTCTTTAAATTGTTGGGTGTCTCTCTTCTGGCTCTCAATTTAACAAAACAGCCAGCAAATTCTTTGTTTTATCCAATTTCTAGTAGGATTTAAACTCTGGGTTTAAGTAGTAATTAGACTCTACTCATAGTATGTCCCTTCATCAACAGAATATGTCTGAAGTACTTTCAATTGCTGGAGAGGTTACCTTAATATAATTATACTTTCAAGTTATTACTGCGTAAAATAAGTTGACGTATATGGCAACAGAAATGTTGCTAAATATGTTTTGCTGTATAATCAACTTACTCTACTGATTTGAATCTACTGATATTTTCATTAAATTCTGTACATTACAGTTGAAATGAAATCTTATTTTTCTCTTTAAAAATAATTGTTCAAAACTAAAATGTAAAATATAACAACATAAGGGAAATCTAAATTTATTTTCATATGTTAGAATAATATCAATTACAATAAAAGTAACAAACTGTATGATTGCAGCTGTGGTTTTTAAAAAAGACACCCTTCAACTAGGGAAAGTTATTTAGTAAACACTTGGAAATAGGGTTTGCTACAGTCACAAATAATTTTTTAACCAGAGAGAACTTCCATTGTAAGTACAAATGGAACATTTTCTGCTTTACATTTTTTTCAAGTAGCTCTGGTCAAGGAGTAGGTAATTTAAATTGAAAGCCAAGTACTCACTTGAAAAACAAAAACACTCCTAGTGAGTAAAAAACTAATGTGAAAGGATAAAAATTGCTAGCTTTAAGATAATCAAAAGGCAAGTGGCCATAAATAATCAATTTAATTACACAAACAGAAATGTTACCTCCTCTGTTTATTAAAGGTGTTTAGTTGCTTAAAATGCTATAACATGTTCACTTTGGAGAACACAGACAGTGCATCTAAGTTAGCTTTGCTGAGATCATTCAAAGAATAACAAAGTGTTGATTTCCCGTCTTTTAATTAATTCCATTTTCAATTTAAATTGTAAGTAAGAAAGAATAATCATCTAATAAATAAGAGATGCTTTGTTTGGCATTTCAAAATTAAGTAACTCACAAATTAAGGATATGAAAAAATGTTTGTAAACCATAACTGTGCAGATAATTTGATGTAGATTTGCTCACCTTCTAGTATTGCAAAAAAAAAAAAAAAAAAAAAGCTCATCAATTATTGATTACAGGCTTTTGTGAGGGGAAATATTCTGAAAGTATTAAGTTAAAACAAGCAGCAAAAAAGGATTAGCCATTTTCCGCTAATGATTGAAATCATAATTAGAAACGATTGATTTTTTATTTGGATTCAAACCAGTGACATGTAGGTATCCACTAGTTTATTATACAACTCTTTCAAGACATACAGAAGTAATTATCTGCTATGAAGTCCAGCACTGAGGACCATACATGGAACCAGGAGGCTTGGCCTCCATTCCTCCTGCTATAGATGTGCTCTCAGTACCAAGTGGATTATTTAGTCCTTCAAAGAATCACAAGCTGTCCTGGCCAGTACAAGACTTTCAGGTCTGTGATCTCAGTAGGCACCCAGAACCACCTTGACACTGAGTAGAGTTGTTCTAATGTATACAGTGACCTGCTGATGCTGCATGCACCTATTGATTTATTATCTCACTTGTCATTTCAGAAAAGTTTAAGCTAAACCAGGCAGGACAATATATAGAATGTGTCTGTGTTGATGTGGGTTTTTTAAAATTATGCTATATCTGCATTTATGTTTTCCAGTTGCCCAGAAAAGATACAATGCCAGTCAAAAGGAGAGTTGAACAAGTGCAAGGAAATCAATGTAAGATAAATAAGAAATCTTAGCTCCAAATTTCTGTGCTTGCCTATATGTATTTTTGATACCTCCAACCACCAAAGGACTTTTGTTTGTCAAATGTTTCTGAGAACTAACGTATCATGAAGGATTTCCAAGTTGCAGCAGATTTCTTAACCACTGACTGTGAATTTCCTGAAATGGGCTTTTCAAGGTGGGGGAGAAACACAAAACTGGTGCCAAAAGAAAGGTAAGAGAGATGGAAAAACTTGGTGCCAAAATAAAATAGCACAAAGCGAGAAATTCGGATTAAGTTAACAATGTGAAAAAAAACCCCAACAACTAAACAAAGAACAAACCAAAAATACCCAAGTGCTTGATTCCTTGATCAGAAGACAAAAATGAGTAAAACATCCAGATTTGTTTTAGAAAAAAACCCTTGGGTCTATACAAAGAAAGGTTAATGAAGTAAAGAGAAACAGATTCAGAAAGCCTGAAGGCAAAGGCTGCCATTGGCGCATCTCCTTTGGAATGGCTAGAGGAGGCAAAAGAGACTGGACAAGCAGCAGACAGGGATTCAGGGATGCAGAAGGTTTGCCTGCAGGGCACTGAGGAGCTCAGGATGGCATCCTCCACACACGGCCAAGGGGACAGGACTCGTTTTCCCTCCCCATCACATGTTCCTCACCATGTATAAGGGGAAAGCCACAAAGCAGCTAACAGTGCAAGGCCACAGGTGGAAACTCTCAACATTGCATCTATCATGTCTTCTTGGAAAATGAAATGTCAAAAATACTCCAGGCTTTTAGGAGGATGTAGAAAAATGAAAAACATTTTAAGTGATAAGTGACTTGGTCAGTAATAGAATAAGACCATAAGAGTTTCTGAAAATTATTTGCAGTAGACTCAAGCACACAGAAATTGTAATATATGTTGCTCTTTGAGTGTGAAACACATCCATGTAATGTGATTTGTGAGGTCCACACAATATGAGGGGATGAATGTATTTCAGTCTCTGAGATGTCCTCAGATCTGCATTTTGGCTTGCAGTGCTTGAACTACAATGCCTTTTTAGAGAAAATGATGTGCATGGAGTGTATCGAATGGATGACTGTGCTAAACCTCTTCCTTTTCAGCAGGTCAGGGTTTATTTCCTGTCAGGTTTGCATTAATGACCCACTGACCTACTTTTCTGATCCACCTGGCAGAACTCTGCATCCCTGAAATCTGAGACTTTGTCGGCTTCAAAGATTTGTTTTGCTTAGGTTTTGTGACAGAAACCATTAGGAGAGTGACACTGCAGATAAAAATGAAATGTGCTCTGCTCTTTGGTATCGCATGTGTATTTTTATTTAATTGTGTAAGTGTTATCCATCATGATAGAATTGTCTGCTGGTTGTTTTTTTTTTTTTTATGGCTCTGTGTTTTATAAGGTTTTCTTCTCCTTCCTTCATATTACAAAGAAAAAATGAGCTGTGCACATTTATCCAGTGATTTCTAACCAGTGCTGTTTCTTCGCCTGCTCTAGAGCAAGAGTAAGTGAAAAGGCAGGCATAATGGATCAGTGAGGAAAAGGCATCTTCTGCTTGTCTTAAATCATCTACTTTACAGAGAATCTTAAATTGCTAGAAATAAAAAAAGAAAAGTCCTTGGCAGCTCAACAACTGCATATAAAACAAATCATATTTTTCAGTGATTCGTAAATGTCACCATCTCAGATAACATTTATGCTTTCATAGAAATAGGAACTTAATTTTCCCCATTGATATTATTAACTTACTTTGGTGAATCAGATCACCTACATTAAAACAGAAGCAGCTGGTGACTCAGAACAATGATACGTTTAAAGATCAAGCACAGCATTTGCAAGTACGAAGCAGCATGCAGATGGAACTGCTTCTTTGAACCACCAGACAAAGATTGATCTGTTAAAATCTTGCTAAAAACGGGCACCAAATGCTTGTTGTCAGAAGTGACTGACAGTCCTTGTCCGAAGCTGAAATGAAGTTGGGTTTGCCTATTCATTCAGTAGGTGCACGGTGACAGCCCAGGAGAGAGGGAGGGCTGCAATGGGCTGTGATGTGACAAACAGATTGCCATTGCTTTGCTGTCCTTTTATAAATTCTCCAGCCTAGGAAAAAAAAAAAACAGCAAACCAAAAAAACCCTAACCAAATAAACACCTCTGTTATTACAATATATTGTTTAACATTTCAACCTTTCTGATTTGCTCCCTCTCCCTCTGGCTTGGCACTCGTATGGCTTCTCAACACCAGTTTACTACACAAACCTGCCATGACCATATAGAAAGCCAGCCTTGTACAATATAAAAGCCAGAATCTTTATTCCAGCTTGTCAGAAGGGGACTTGAGATTGGAGTTAAAGGAATTCCTAGGAAATACCAAGGCTGCACAGAAAAATTCAGATTCAGTCCAGTGCCATGACCATAACCCTCCCATCTCCTCTTCTCCATTCATGTGCAACTTCATTTGTTTAAGAGCTGACAAGCAGTGACTAGAATATGCCCACAACACTTTGTAGGCAGAAGCAGCCTTGCTTTGCCTGTGCTCTAGAGCAGCCAGGTGCATGGTGGGGTGAATGAAAACAGAAGTGGCCATAGTCAGCCTGGCACCAAGTACGGACCCTTCAGCTTGCTGTGTCTCAAGGTGCACCAAATTAAGCACTAAACTCATGCAGCTCCAAGGATGATCAGAGCCCTCTCAGGACTTGCTTGTTTTCTCCTACAGACATATCCTTAGTAGGGATATCTCTCATGGGGCAAAGATTGGTCTTACAATACTCATTTAACTCATTTCCCATATGACAAACTCAAGAAATTAATATTCAAAACACTGTAAAAAGTAGATATCTACCTCAGTCCTAGCAAGTAAAGGGTTGATAGTTGCATGTAAGATGGGCTTTACTTCATTATAATTTAATTTTTGCTTGACTCATCTCCACTTTAGAATAAAGAGATGCTTCTGGTGACACTGCCAATCTTTTTCATGCAGTTATATATTTACTTTAAAGCAAAGGAGCTCAGAGACTGACACAAATGCATTGAAAATATGAACTGCAAGTCTAACTCACACAAAAATATATGTGTGAATGGTGATAGCAAATCCTGCATGCCAGCAGAAGACAGGGTGATGGTAGTATTTCATAATTATACCTAAGTGAAAGGTTCTCTGCTAGTTTAGAGGTTGTGGCATCTAATCTGCATTTTCATGAATTAGTGGTTTTCACCATGTGACAAAATCATCTTGATATATTAATGAAAGCAATGTAAAGATATGTCACTGCCAGATTCCAAGCAGGAAAAAAGTGATTATATTTCTCACCATGTATATCCAAACCATTCCAGCTACATGCATATTCCATTTCATCCTAGCATCTCTTACTCATGAAAGCAAAATGAATCAGAGGGTAGACTGTACAGCTATTTGATTCAGTCCCTGCAGATTTCATTGATTTTTGTAACACAATAAACATTCTTTTCAGCAGTATGTTTTGCTCAAAAGATGTTTATATTGCACTTATTAGACTTCAGAGCTGTTGAGTTCAGAGCTATCTTTTAAGGCAAGTCTATATGGGGTTTATTTTTATGTTTCTGATTTTAAAAGCTGTCTTGACATGTGGCTGATTTAAGTCTCTTTTTAGGGTGCTAGTGTTTAATAAAACAATTTTACAGGTATCCCTGGATTTAACCATGGCTCTTCCAGAAACCCCTAAGGGCCCAGAGTGACATTAGAAACATGGAGACACACATGATGGCCCTATTTATTTATTTACCTGTGGAGTGTTAGAATCTGTGACCCAAGGAGCAGTCATCAAGGAAAGATATGGAATTGTTGAATGCTTGTGAGCTGACCCAGTTTGAGTATTTATCTGTATTCAAGTGTTCTGTGGCTTAAAAAAATGCAGTCTAATAAAAATTTCAGGCATCTGAGATTCTTTTCACAATTTCTATTTGTTCCATCCATTTTAGTCTTCATTGCTTGCATTCATGATCTTTAGGGTCAGTAATGGCTTGTTTTCCAAACTAAGCCTGTGTTGAGCTAAAATAAACACCAACATACACACTTTTATAGATGTTCCTTCATAAAAAAATAAAAAAAAAAAGAAAAGTAGCAAATTCAAAATTTGCACTTGATTTAATGTCCTTGAAGCCACAGAAAATTATATTTGTAAAGAAATAAGTATTTCCTTTCCAAATGGGAGATCCATCCTACACTTCTCTGAGGGGCTCGGTGCCCTCCTTTGACAGCCCTTGAGTGGAAATGGGAGAACTCATAGAATCACAAAACATTCTGAGTCAGAAGAAACCACTAGGATCATCAAGTTCAACTCCTGGCACTGCACAGAACCATCCCCAAGAATCACACCCTGTGCCTGAGAGCACTGTCCAAATGTTTTAACTCTGTCAGGCTTGGTGCTGTGACCACTTCCCTGGGGAGCCTGTTACAGTGCCCAACCACCCTCTGGGTGAAAAACCTTCTTCTAATATCCAACCTGAACCTCTTCTGACACAACTTCAGGCCATTCATTTGATTCCTGTAACTGGTCATCACAGAGAAGAGATCAGTGCCTGTAGTTCTTCCCCCTTTCACTCCTTAGGACTGTCATGAAGTCTCCTCTCAGTTTCCCCTTCTCCAGGCTGAACAAACGAACTGACCTCAGCCACTCCTCATGTGGCTTCCCCTCAAGGCCCTTCACCATCTCCACAGCCCTCCTTTGACACTCTCTAACAGCCTTAAATCCTTCTTATGTTGTGGCACCCAGAACTGCCCCCAGCACTCGAGGAGGGGCTGCCCCAGTGCAGAGCAGAGGGCACAATCCCCTCCCTTGCCTGGCTGCCCATGCTGTCCCTGATGCCCCCAGGACAGGGATGGCCCTCCTGGCTGCCAGGGCACTGCTGGTCATGTTCAGCTTGCCACTGACCAGGAACCCCAGGGGCCTTTCTGCAGGGCTGCTCTCCAGCCTCTTGTCCCCCAGTCTAGCTGTGCATCCAGGGTTGCCCCACCCTGGGAGCAGGATCCAGCACTTGTCATTGTTAAATTTCATGTGGCTGGTGATTGCCCAGCCCTCTAATTTGTTGAGGTCTCTGCAGATTCTCTCTGCCCTGGAGGGAGTTGTCAGCTCCTCCCAGTATAGTATAGTAGGCATACTTACTTAGTAACCCTTTGAGTACTGTGTCCAAGTAATTTATGAAGATGTTGAAGAGAACTGGGCCTAAGATGGAACCCCACTTGACTGGTCAGCAGCCTGATGTAGCCCCATTTACTACAACCCTTTGCACCTGACCCATGAGCTGGCATGTCACAGCCTGGCTTGGCATTTTGCAGAAGCAAGCCCTTGGGCCTCTCTTCTCCATGCCTTTTCTTTCACATCTTCAGCCAAAGAGCTATCTATAATTTTTGTCACTTGCATTTCCAGTATGTCACTATGGATTATGAAATGTAAGCCACCGTCTGCCCATTTAATGGAGCACATCACTGCGGATAATCTCTCTGGAATGTAAATCAGTTTACTGTTACCTGGTTACTGCTGGTACATGCACAAAATGGAGAGGAGGTGGCTCTAGCAGGTTGTAGCTTTAATATAGGGTATTGAGTATCTATCAGACTCCCCTTATTTTAATAGCTGTGCTCAGAACAACACAGAGGTGTGATGCATTCATCTGCATGCAGGGGAATATGTCCATTTGTATTTAGAACATGATGATGACAAGAATCATTCCCACAAGCCTGGTTTGAATAGAAGTTGCCTATCACATCCTTTTTTCTTCCAGAGAAGCAGCTCGTGGCCTTTCCAGGAGGCGGCCGAGCAGACTGCCTGAAGGGCAGGAGAGGGCATCCTCCCAGCTGGCAGGAAAGTCAGCCTGGGACACAAACCTCCATTCCAAACATGGCATCCACTTCCACCAGTCTGAAGGAGCTCATGGCAAACAACACAGTAAGCATGGCATAGACCCTCTCATCCCTGAACTTCACCTCCAAATTGGAGAAAAACATTGCAGAAAGGAGCAAGATCCAAATTAAGCTGCAGCAGCAGCTCTGGGAACAGAAGGTGTGGGGCTGAGGAGAGCATTTGGTGCTGCTCAATTGTCTGACAATGCTGATGCCACCGTAACTTTAAATCAATTGTCACTGAAGGATCCAACATCCATTAAATCAGTTTTTCTCTTACAGACAGACTTTCTCCAATACGGTTTGAGAAAAGCTCTGCCCTTGAACTGGAGGCATTACAATAATGATGCAGACTTGCTTTTGCCCTCACAAAGTGCTGAACACAGAGATATGGGTGTTCAGTTTCCACAGTAAAGGCTTGAGAAAAGGCCCACGTGCACGTGCATACATGAATACAACACACGCATGGTCACAGAGATACTGGCACAAAAAGATACTGAACCTTTTAATGGACATCTCAAAAACGAAATCCTTTCTATTCAAAAAAGCTGGTGGTGTTTTAATGGCAGTATTCAATACACTCTCTACACTTATCCATGTAGAGAAGTGTTTGCTGCCAGAAATGAGGGCATTTCCAAGCAACAAGTGGACTATGTGTTGTTTGTTGTATGTTTTAGCACAGAACCCAATGGGCCTTACAGGGACAACCATGCATCTGACCCCTAATGACACTAAGAAAAGTCCTTGAAGACATTAACCCAAACTCTTTCTGATTCTTGCAGGGTGATGCTTCTTCAGCAGGTTGTGTATTGACCATGCCAAAGTTTTGTATGACTGTCATTTCCTATTGTGTTGCATTCCTAGATGTCGTCCTCAGAGCCCACCAGAAGGGGAAATCCCTATTGCTAAGGAAGTTCCAGGCAGAGGATGGGGAGAGGGGACAGAACAAGTTTTCCTTCTTCGTTTTGGGGAGAATTCAAGGGCTATCTCACAATGAAACCTAATTTGTCCCTATCTCTGCATAACAGTGTCCTGGACTGCTGATTTAATTAATTAATGAGCATTTGACAGTTTGAGAGGTGAGTGGTCTAACCAGATCTTTAATTATTTAGCAACATTTAAAAGCTACTAAGTCCTCTGTTCATAATGGATCATTGCTTTCTAGTATGAGCCTTTAACTCACATAATTGATCAGTGACTGATTAGTGGAATTTTATCTTCAAGTGCGAAAATATTTTGCTTTACCTCCTTCTCCTAAGTTTTCAAATTTCCTCTTTTTCTGCCAACAAAATCATTCTACAATAGTTCTGATTTTACTGCCAACATGAAAGAATTCAGAGACTCTTTTTTGAATTACACCAGACAACTCATTAAACCTGCAGAGGATCTTTTACATTATCTGTTGGCATGGACATTTTTCCTACAATTGTATCTAAAGATTGTGCATATTGCATTCAGGTTCCCTTCCTTGAGATGCATAAAGTTAAAAGAAGAAACATTCTCAACATCTTATTGTGTAAATCCTTCTGACACAGTTTCCACATTTCTGTAGGAGATGAGAACTGATCAGTACAAAGTAGGTCAAGAACTCCTAAGAGACACAGTGACTGCTTTTGATTTTTCTACCTTGAAGTTCAAAGAGCATTAGTAAGTTCATTGAAAGAGGAAGAAATGAGTTATTTAAAGAAATAAGGATTCCACTTTACATGCAGTGACCAGAGAACTTAAGAAAGAGGAGCAGGTCATGAACAAGGTGGCATTTGCCATGGACATGCATGTGTCTGTATGTACTTTCCAAATACTGTTTCGAGACAACACTACCATTAATTGAGGACGAACTCTTCCTAGCATTAAAATTTGCTCTTTTAATAACAAGTTTGCTCTACTGAGGTTGATATGAAACATAGTGTATAGACGTAGCATATAGAATGAGGATTCTCATCAACTGCATCTTCAAACAATTTACTAGAGCTAAGGACTACACAGACTGAAATTTGGAAAAGACAGCAGCCACTCTATCCTTCAGCTTCTCTAAGCTGAAGTAAGTAGTCTTTCAGCATGAGAACTATATATTTATACAGGAGCTGTACCTAATAACCACTTGGCTTTAGAACCAGGCATTGGTACCTAATCCTCTTTTGTCTGCAGCACAGGCATTGCCTACAGGTTTATGGTGTAGAGCAATAGAAATGTTAAAGACTATCATCATGTGAAGAGTTAAAGGATTGGGACTTAGATCATCTGTGAGAGAACTATATCCATCAAGAAGAGTGACATTTTTCACTGTTCTTTTGTTCAAGGGACAAACTAGCTGGGGGAGTTTTAGGGGCATCAGTCTCAGCTGCCACATGAACGTGTGCCAATTCAGGTAATGAGGAAAGAGCTGCACCACCTCAGGGCCCTCCTGGTCACATTGTGGCTGCTTCTGACCCTTGTGAACTGACATTTAGGAGAGAAATCAGAGGAAGGTAATGTGACAGATGGAGACAAATACCAAGAAATGATGGAGGGCTTATCCCAGAAACACTAGAGCGGTCAATTTAAAAGCTGTTACTTGGATAAATTCCCCTTTCAAGTAGTGAAAGATGTTTGATTAAAGCTGTGTAGGTGGCTAAATTCTGTTCTGTACAGCTCTTTCTCTACTAGAGATACACCCTTTGTTTTGTACCAGAGGGCAAGAAAACTTGTCTGCTGAATTAGAGGTAACATGAGTAAAAATTCAGAGTAAATCATTCCAATTTACCTTGAATTTCTTTACTTTATATATTTTTGTTAAACACTGCATATTATTGCCATATGGAAATTGTTTTTTTCAGGCTCCACACCACTGAAAAGATGTGCTATAACATGACAATGAGCTCTTCCTCACTCATGCTTTCAGTGGTTCACTCAGAAAACAGTCATAGGAGATGGTCTGTCCTTCCTATAGCTCAGAGTGGTGGTGTCTGTCTCTCAGCAAGTCCTGGATTTGCCTCAGGAAATCCCTCTTGTCCCCTTGCTTCGTGCTGTGTGTCCATCCACTGCCAGGCAGGTGTGTTTGTGTGGTACCTATGGGGCAAATAGGCTTTCTCTGGTGACCCAAGAGCACAACCTGTCTCATGGCACCAGTGGCATGAGCAGGCATCGCCTGTCAGACATAAGCACATAAAGCTGTTGACAAACACAAAGGTATAAAAAGTATTTTTAGAGGCTCCTAAACCTTGCAGTTGTTGAATAATAATAGGAATTAAGAGCAATGCTGCAATAGCTGTGATTGTCTGAGATAAATGAAAGCCATCATTAATAGTGAGGTGATATTTCTTCCGAGACTCACTGATGCAGCTGGGAGAAAAAAGACAAAACAAAACACCAAAAAAACCCCCAACAAATTAGCCCAGATGAGCCCCAGACAGCAGAAGCCCTTCCTCTGGTTGCCAGGTTCTGTTTCAGACCTTGATCACAGCCCAACAACTAATCTACTCTTTTCTAACTGAATCAGTGAATGTAAGGAGAGATGCTACTTCTGCTAACAACCCTCATCTAGCTAAAGTGAAGAAATCAGATTTGTAGCTCTGGGATAGGCTGTTTGTGAATAGCTCTGATTCTTTTTCCTGCTGTGCAGTGACCTCAGTCAACACGAAGTGCATAGCTCTGGTTCACTAACCTGTGAGTCTAATTGGTATTCTGTAAAAGTCCTCACAATGCCTTTTAGTTAAAGCAAATGTCAGAAAACACAAACTCCTTTCTTTGTGAAAATTCCTCCAAAGGAAATAGCAAGGACCCCACCACACAAACACTACCTCTCAGCACAGGCTGCACATCCAAGCACTTAATTTGGACTTTTAAAAGAAGGGCTGTGCAATACAAGCTTCAAGATGTTTACTTTCCTAAGTCTCTTTCTGGCCAAGAAGAATGACTTAATTCACAGGGTGGTCCAAGCTTTGTTTTGTGTTCCTGGAGCCCAGATGCCCATTTGGTGACTCTCCTCGTGAACTATGTGGACACAGCACCTCCCTGAGCTGAGGGTTTGGCTGCACTTAAGCACAGTAGAAACATGAGGAACTGCTGGACTTCCCCCAAGATGCAAACAGCTGCTCCCCATCACCTCCCATCCCACCACACAGTCACGGCAGAGGCACAAATAAGACAGATGGAGTCAGCCCACAGGCTAGATTTGGCCTCCAGCTGGAGCTGTCTGACTTCATAGCTTGGAGCTAGTTAAGCTAAGGATTGATTACTGGCACTTTTTTTCTCTAATGACATTAATATCATCTGTGAAAAGCATGACAGTTTTGCTCTGATGGTTACTGTGTGTCTTACCTAACCTCAGATTCCTGCAAGTTCGGTGTTGTAGCCTGAAGTGGTCAGCCAAGGCTCCCTGTATAGCTGATGCAAGGAAATGGGCATCTCCAGAGGGCCAGTACTCTTATCTGTCTCTGCCATCTCTTATTCTGTTTTTCCTACAAAGGGAGTAAAAGTCTGGCTGGCTCAGGCTTAAACACTTTAGCTTTTAGAAACCAAACTTAAGGTAGATGAATCTCCCACTCATTAAGGCAAATTAACTAGAAAGTCTCACTTGCCCCTTTCTCCAAAAACTACCCTCTCAGAAAGGCTGGTAAATAAGTAGGATCCTCACTCAAAAAATCCTTCTGACCTATATGTACAACAATAGACATTAGAGTCACTGGAATATGGTGATTTTCTGGCCTGTTTCTGGGACAGCCCTATTTTCCTGTATTCAGGAGCTTTCCTTTTATAAGGGTAGCAAGCCCCCACCAGATCTTCTTTTTCCATCCGCTTTAAATAAGAAAGCAGGATGTTCAGTGAGCATGGGAATCCCTATGGCCTCAGCAGTCCATCACTTGCCAAGCAGGTCTGCAGTGCACCCCAGCAGAGGGGCCCACTCCTCCCAAGTCTTGTCCTAGACCCTCCAAAACACTTCCCCCACCTGAGAGCTTCTTTTCAGCAATTTCAGTGGAAAAACTGTAGAGAAACCCTGCTCACCTCAGTACTTCTATTTTTCCCTTGTTGACAAGAGAGCTTTCAGATGGTGGACAGGTATTGAATTTCTGTGTGCCTGAGCCATGTGCAGTGCAAAGCAAGGTTAATAGATTTTATGGCCAGGGGGAGTATTCTGATCACCTCATCCAACCTCCAGCATCACACAGGCCAGAGGCAGGAGCTGTAATTACACCAAGTTTCCAGTAGAAATGAAAGAACACACTCTGGACCTAATTGTCCTGCCAATCACATCACCCCACAAGTCCCCAGATTCTTTGACCCTCAGTAATTTTGCTGAGGAGAGTTTATAATCACAAGGTGTCTCAACATGCAGCTTGCATTGTGTGAGAAAGAAGACTGACGTGTTCAGCTTCAGAAAAGAAGGAGAAGAAATCCACATGTATCTTCCTGCAAGTGGAGTTTTTCATTTGCTTTTTTCTCCACACAAAGCTAAAAATGCAAAAGGTAGCTTTCTCCCTCCCTGACAGCTCTTTACAGCTGTGCTACACTCTCTCCATCCGAGCAGGGCGGAAGGGCAGTGTTTCTTCTCCTGCCTGGCTGCAATGCAATTAATAGTGGCTGTTGGCCCCTTGACCTCTTGTCTGGTGATGTGTTTCCAAATGCATTTCTATGCAGTTCCAGGACACAAATACCCTCTAAGACAAACTCAGAAGAGCTACTTTAAAAAGTATCTAGAGGGTGAGGAAACAGTTACCAGACAGATTTATTGCTGAGTTTTCCTTCTGTTCAGATATGTTAATAAAATGCCATTCTGGTATAAGGAAACTTGGACTAGATAGTGTTTAGACACGATTGCAATTATTCCTTGGAGTTGGCCTCATGTAAGCTTCTGCATTAATGAGGGATCATCTCTATTTGCACCAGTTCGCCAGAAGCACGACCAGCAAGCAATTAAATTTTAACAAGCACAAGGCTTGCAAGAAGACTCTCCTTGCACACAGACAAAGGTTGCTTGGGCTTGAAACCAAGCAGGGGGATGTAACTCTTTTTCTCACCCAGCTAGTCCCTGATAGATATGGATTTTTTTTCCAGTTAATACAGTGGCATGCCCTTATCAATTGCTATGTCATCAAGTCCTATGGAATGTGTAAATTCTCCCTCTGCTGGAGTGTAATCCTATTTGGCAGAGCATTACAAGGGCTGTACCAAGAGTGATTGAGAGGTCATAACAGAGAAGCAGGAGAGGACTTTTGCCAGGGTGTTTTCAGCTGCAGGGGCCAACTTGGCAATCTTCTTATCATCTCTTTCCATTTCCATCTTCTGACATTCCAGCACAGTGCTTAGCCACCATTTAGAGCAGGTGTAACACTCCTTTCTGGATTGCCTCGATAATAGTCTCTAAACCACCTTTGGCAGTGCCAGGCTCCCTGAAGAAGGCAGGAAGTCTGCCTTCCTCACTTGGATGATCTGGAAAGAGATGAGCTTTCTGGAGAGCAATACTGCTCCAAGTGCCCCTGGGTACGTCAGTGGCTCAGAGAGGCCAAGTGCAGTCCAGTACTGAAACATACAAACTCTCCCCTTTACATGGTATTGTTTCTGTGTTTCTTTTTAATGTTTTAATATGATATGCCTAGTAAATCTTGAAAGGATGACTTTTAAAGTTTCTAAGATATAAAAAAGCATTAATAAAAACTTTATTATTTTCTTTTTAAACTTGTCACCTTACCAGTAGCTGAATTTCCAGGTGAATTACTTTTTTATAAAATGTCGTATTAATAATAAGGCCCATAACTCCCGAAGTCATCTGTTCCTTTCTTTTGTCCAAGAGGAGCAGTTACTTAATTTGGTTTTAAAGACTTCCAGTGGGGTCCATGGCATGTCTCCCCAGATGATCCTGTCCAGTGCTTCATTTTCCATCCTGTTGGAAAGCTTTTACGTAATGCCTAACTTAAGCTATTCTTGCTGCAATATGAACCCATTATTTCTTTCGCTTTTCACAAGGGAGAAGAAATTTTTCCTCTTCTCTCAGCAGCAGTCTTTTGCATATTTGAGGAATATTATCATTCTCCCTTCCCCCATCCTTAATCTTCTTTCCTTTAAGAAAAGCAACCCAAATGGAGTAATTCTTTCTGGTAGGTCATGATTTCAAGACTCTGATCCTTCTTGCAGCTCCTTTCTGGATTCACTCCAGATAGGCCATGTCTCTCTGGGATGCAGTGCCCAATGCTACACAAAGTACTCCAGCTGAGACATTATCTTTGCTGAGTAAAACAGACAAGATAGTGTATGAGTTTCCTGTGCTACATTTAGTAATTTCCAGAGAATCTACTTTTCCACACAGGGTAATAAACTGTCCCTTTGATCCTGATCCAAGCAGACTTTCTTACTAAAAATCTAGGAGAGAGAGAAATTAATAGAAATCAAAAGTACTTTGAATATGTCTAGGAAAAGAAAACATTCTTAATCCTGTGCACGGTGCACAAGATCCTCTTACAGAAACAAATATTTGCTGAAATTACCAGCAGAACAGGTTCAGGAAGTTAAAATAAGGAGGCTTAGCTGCTAGTGAGGAATGAGGTCTTGTGTTTTCCCAGTGATCTTTGGTAAAGAGCAACCCTTAGCCTCGGTTTTCATGGTCCTCAAAGTCACCACTGTTTTGGAGAACCCTGGTATATAGCACACATATCAAACTAAGCACACATCCAACATAGTTGTTCCTTCTGTTTGAAAAGACTAGCTTAGGAGCTAGCTTTTCTTCCCTTATACTTGTGTACTTCTAATGATCCTCATCAACAATAAGAGTTAACATATCCAAAACTCAAAACAGTGCCATTTCAATAGGGATGAGGTTTTACCAGAGATCCTTGCACAGCAGCATAGTGAGCTGTTTCAGCTATGGTAAAATGAGGACCAAATCCACCCCACTTGGCAAGTGCTCCAGGGCCCCCACATAAAGCCTGCATGACCCCCAGTCTCCTCTCCTGTGGAGGCAATACTGGCACAGTGTCCCTGGTGCTGCTGAGACACGCTGATAGAGGCAGAGCTGCTGAGTCTCAGGGCAGTGATCAGCCCAAACCCATGTCTGCCCCACCATCCCCTGCCTCCAGCCTGAGCTGCTGGCACCCACAGCCAGATACAGGATACAGGTTTCTGCCAGCAGCCTCCTGACGTGGTCAGCTCAGAGCCTGGAGCCCTGTGTGTCCCTCTACAGTTTGTGAATGTCACCTTTTAGCAGAGATTATTAGTAGGCTTTATCTGACTGACAAGTGCTTGTGTTTCGCCTTGAATCTTCGAAGGCAGCAGGCAAGGGGGCAAAGAGCATTAATAGAATTCTTCAATGTCATTTTAATAGGATCACTGCTTTGTGCTAGCTATTTTTTCCCCCTCTTTATCTTTTTCTGTCCTCTGCAAGGCTCTGTGTTAATGCCCTCTGGTGATACTGAATTCTTTCCAAGTTTCTCAAAAAAAAAAAAAAAAAAAAAAAAAAAAAGGTCCCACCGACATTAATTATTGTTCCAGGAGGATACCTTCCCTTAAAGATGCAAGGTTTCTCTGAAGCCGTCTGTCTGGATTTTCTTCTCTTGGGACAAAGAGAACAGTTAGAACTCAGTATTTCCATAAGGAAAACCGCAGCTCGTGTAGATAATACAAATGACCCACTTGCCCTGGGAAGGGAAGCACCGTCTCGTGTGCGGTATGTTCCATATGCTATCCATCCACCTTCCTCAGTTAATGAGGCTCAGACTTCTTCATGCTGGTCAAGATAAACACAAAGCTCCCTAACCCTGAAATCACCATAGTGAGGTTGCCATGNAGAAAAAAAAAAAAAAAAAAAAAAAAAGTTCAGTCCACCACTGATTATGCTAAAACCTGATACAAAAAGAGACACTAACAGTGCATTGAGACATGGCAACATGCCTGTGATGTTCTCCAAATTACCATGATCTTGGTACAGTTTAGACTTTATAAAACATCCTGTTCTGTTCATTTTTCTAACAAGATACATTGGGATTCTGCCTTATGGGAAGATGTTCTGAGAACAGGGCTGGGATATTGGAGCTTCCTGAACATCTAACTGAAGTATTGATGTTGAGACATGATAGAAGCAGAAATCCTGCTCTACACTACTTGTATTAATGTTTTGTGACCTGACCTGCAAAAAAAAAGGATATCTCATCCAAAATTTAGAATCCTAACTCCACATTTCAGTTCTACTGTTGATAACCAGGCAGCTTAATTACCTCCCAGAGTGATTATGAGGCTGGGTTATTTAAGGTTTGAAAAGCTCTATGGAGGTTCTAATAACTGAATGTCAATCACATACAGGAATAGAGATGTATGGGTGCTCTGCCCATGGGCACAGGCCATAGACTTGTATGGGCACTGCACACACCCAAACCCAGAAATTTCCTGACCCACTGTGGACACCCCTGTCATGCATATGCCCTTGGAGAGCCCTTCAGCTCCATGTGAACAGCATAAATTGCGTATTGTGCCTACTGCAGATGAGAAAACTAAGCTTAGAAACCTAAACTGTAGAATTTCACTTGGGCAGGGCTCTGAAGAAGAAGTGGACAGTCCATTTCAAGGAACTTCAGTTACACCTTGGTAAAATGTTTTTTTTAATTCTTTCTGAGTGACTATCCACAATCCAAGCAATAAACAAAGACACAGAATCCCGAAATCTCGTGGAACAACGATACAGCTCTGTAAAGCACAGCATTAGATCCTAAGACTTGAGAGACCACACATCCTCCCTTGACTGTAAGATATGATGTCTACCCTGTCACCCTCATTATTAATGGGATGCTGTGTGCTCCAGGAGTTCTAGTTGGGTTCTCTTTGCCCATTTCTTAGTATGCCCAGCCAGAGTCCAGCTCTCATTTCTAGGCTGCCCAGGTTTTATTTCTACCCTCATCATATTAAATTATGGTCTTTAGCCATAAAAAATGGGGTTTGACTTCATCTGTGAGCAAAGTTTCAAAGCAATACTGTTATGAAAAAAATGTGTCTTCAATAAGATCAGAGGATGTGAATCCATGAAGGGAAGCTGAATCACCACCTGTAACAGATAGCTGGGAAAAAAAGCATTATAAGAGGTATCATATTAGGCCCAAAATCACTCCTGGTCTGCTCATGAGGGATAGACACAGAAAAGCTCCTCAAACAATTATGCACCACTGCTCGTGCAGATGGATGGTGCTTAACCCTCAGTTACTGAGCAATGCACAGGACTGCACCTTGATGCGCCCTCACCAAGTCTAGCTATTAGTTTTTGCTGGAGGAGATGGCAGATTCTGCTGCTCTCCTGCAGTCCTCTCGAGTGGCTCCGTACAGCTCCCTCAGGGAGCAGAGCTGCAGTGGATGGGCTGCGGCGGCGGGCTGTGGCATCATCCCCGCTGGTGGCTCAGCTATCGGGAGACTGAGGGAGCGCTGCTGCTCCACGGCAGTGCCTGCTCAGGGGGCCGATGTCTGCAGGGACCGGGAAAGCATTCTCATGCCTCCTGCCAGGGAGTCTCTCCACTGGGGTGCCAGCCACCCACCCCGAGTGGTACCTGCAGTGCCAGACTCTTCTGAGTCTGATTGGAAAATCAAAGGTCCTTGAAGGGACCCTCACATATTTGCCTGATCAATTTGCATTGCTATTTATGAATATTCTTTGCAATCAAAACCATTATTCAATACAACTCTTTTTTGTTGTTTTTAAGTTTCTGGGTCTTTCTTAACACCACTGGCCCTCAGATTCATAACCCAAGTTGGTTTTCTCAGTCTAGAGGCATCCACTCCTGGTCCATGGTGCTCTCTACTCTGTAAATCATGTGAGCCTTAATGCATAATCCACATAGCTCACACAGTGAAAAGTAATCTATTTATGCAGATGTTTCTCCAGAGAAGTGTAGATGATACTAGAGAAAGGCATGGAAACGGTCTTATCTCAGACAGGGACAGCGACAAAGGAACATGCAGTCCTGTGAAGACTTTCACATGTCTCATACATTGGGATGTGCCTGCCTTGGTACAGACAGGTTAAGCTCACACCTCAGTCTTCTGGATTTGGATCCAGGTTCTTGGTGGAGACTGATTAGATGTGATGTGTTTGTGGACAAGACATCTGGATCTGTGGTGATGGATGAATCAGAAGTGTTTACAGTCAGCTATTAAGACCAACATGGTGAAGATTTTTTCTTCCCAAAGAACAGTCTTACAAAGTCCATCATCTAGACGCTAGGTTTAAGTGCACTAATAGTCAGGTGAGAACGCAGAAAAAACAAGCTGCTGTCAGATGCATTCACCAGAGCTGTTAGAAATCTGTGGGACAAGTTTACATGTGCCTGCAGTAAAACACATTTAAACACACAAATGGCATGCGTATCTCACTCTCTGTATTCACAGAGTAGTACTGAACACAATTGAACTCTGTTCAGTTCACAGAGTAGAACTGAACACCCTAATTATTGCAATTGGTATTTTACCGAAGCCCGATTATGTCTCGAAGTACACAGGCAGACTCTAGCAAGGAAGAAAAGGTCTTTCCGTGGAGAACACTGCCATCTAGTGCACAATTGCATTCACTTAGTGCCCGACGTGCTTCTGAGAGATGATACTGCAGAACTTGCTCACCCTTCTTGCCTCTTATGAAAACTCCAGCAGAGTTCAAGCCCTTGAATGGAGAAGTATCCCTAAACAGCATCAGCTGTTCCAGTCCTCAAGCAATGCTAACAAGATCTGAACTGCTTTCTGGGCTAGCACATTTTTCCTTTTTTCTGTCTAGGAATTTCATTAAGCATATTTAATGGAAAAAGCCAGCTGTATTGCAAGGAAATCAATAAAATGGAAAACCAGGACTGACAAAGTTGTACAGAAGCTTTTGTTCTCTAACAAATGGAATAGTAGCATTTATTCACAGACTATCTGCATGTGCTGGAAGCCATGAAGACTCACAGTAAGTACAGCAACAATAGAGAACTCCTTTGCAAAAAAACCTGGCACAGATGGACAAACACACAAATCAATGACTACTCTAGTTTAGCAATTGCCCTCACACAGTGCTTCAGGGCTCACTACAGATATGAATTACAGAAAAACTTGAAATACCAATATATGGTCAGTAAACAGTAGCATTCTCCTGGTGAGGAATATGAGACTCAGAGGAGCTACGTTTTTTATGTTGGGAAGAGCTGCCACAGCTACAACAGGAGAAGCCAATCCCTTTTCCATGCCTCATCCATTAATTTGTCCTCCCTGAAACACAGAGCAATGTATCACAGCAGCCTGGGAGTCCTTCTGCAGAGGTATGTGGCAGATTAGCCCCCCCATTATTCTCAGGATTTCCACACTATGTTGCCATCCACAGTCTTTTAATCATGTCCTTCATGCAGGAAGGTCTGCTCCAAGTAAGTTTTTGTCTCCCTGCCGGCAAAGCTGAAGGGTGAGCCAGTGACTCCAAGCATTCCCTGGATTCTGGTGGACCTGAGTACCCCACCAGCTGCTTGCTCTCTGCCAGGGTTCCATTCTCCCTCACTCTGGTTTGTATATGCTCCCCTTTTGATGGGATAATGGAGTGAAATGCACCAACACTGGATGGGGACAATGCAACTCCTCTGTCACTCCATGGAGGTGCCCCATTCCAAGGGGTCCTTTGTACCAGGGAAAACTGCTTGGGCCTTTCGAGGGGACCTCTATGGAGGAAAGTTGAGACTGCAAAAAACTCTCAACTTTCCTCCTGCCTGTATCAAGCTAAGCACCCGGATTTCCAGGGCACTATCTGCATTTCAGAACAAGGTGCACGATGCACAACCCAGGGTCTGGTTTCTTGGATAACTCTGTAAGGAAATCCCACGTGTTTTACACAGATTTGAGTGACAGTTACAGCTGGTGTGGCTTTGATGATAAAGAAAGATTTTCCCCTGACTGAAGCCCAGAGTGACAGAAGCATGCTGGTGTTTTAGCTGGGAGGATGTCCATGTGCTCACTGGTTATCCTACCACCAGGAGAAGAAGAGGACAGGTGTTTGTGTGTTTTGCAGAGGGGCCACCAAAACCCTTGATCACTGTTTTGTCAGCAGGAGATGACTGATGTTTTAAAGCCTGAAATGTCAGCTACTCATTAGTAAAAGGACAGAGATAGTTTTTTTTTTCTCCTTCTCCCTTTTCTAGCTGCATTCAACATGGGACTGCTGCTGATAAGCCAGTGATGAGATTGTTACCCAACTGTATTTAAAATGAAGCAGACAACTCTTTTATAATACAACACAAATGCATAGGGCAGCAGCTAACTTTGAAAATGACAGAGTAGTAGTGTTTTTGAACTGAAAATGCCATTTGACATCATAATGTAGAGAGAAAGCCTGTATTACCCACTGGGCTGGATCTGTAACATGCACCAGATGCCATGATGTCACTAGTGCTTACTGTGCCTTGTAAAACTGTCTAAAACAGTGCCTCTCACCTGAAAGATTCATAGCTTTTCCTGAGCTTATGCTAAAGACAGCTTATTAGCAGGTAAATAATACAGTGATCTTTTTTCCTGGCTTGAATTGCACATGATTATTTTTTTACCAATCAATTTTACTGTCCGACTTCTGCTCTTAGTGGTGCTCATTGCTCACCCCCCAACATTTCTCTGTGGATCAGTGTGCATCTTTACCTTTTTTATTCCTATACATGAAGTAAGGGAGGAAGTTTTCATGGGTCTGCATGAAATTTCCTGTAATTTAATGCTGCCATCCACTCTGCTACCCTGCAGTCTCTAGCCATATACACAAAGCCCATCTTTTGAGAACAGTGCTTCTCTCAGTCTACCTCAAATATTCCTGAATCTTCATCATAATGCAAGTTCTAAAATTTTTCTTTATTATCTTCTTCACCTTTACCCTTCTTCTCAGGAAATGGTCAAACTTCGCTTTTAAGCTTCCCATCTGAGCTAATTTTATCCTGCCTGTACCTCTTGCCCTTCATCTCTTCCACTGTTTCAAGGGCTCCCACCTTCACTTTTGTCTCATGAGGAGAAGGAAGACAAGAAAAATACTTCTTCAAGCTCTTCCAGGATAAGACCTTTGATCTGGACTTGGTTCGCATCTCATTCCTCAGGACTATTAAATTTTCTAGATTGACATAATCAGAGTGAATGCACCAGACAGGAAACCCAAGTCCACATTTTGCATATTCTCCAGGTTTTGCTACATCCCACAAAACTTTGCACCCTTTTATCACCCACACTTTCTTGTTAAAAGACTGTAGTCAATGCCTTAATGTTGTGGCAATCTTTGCAAGTGTCTGTTACTGGGCTTTTCTGCCTTGGAGGCAGACCTCACAATGTCTCTTCTAATCACCTCAGGCCAACAGGAGGTAATAGTCGACTTGGAGGACCCAGGATATCCCTACTTTCAGCTTAACAGAAATCATCTGCCTATGGACAGATAATTAATGAAGTTTCCAACACCCAAAATGGTCTGTATTACTTCACAGAAGGATAAGCTGCAGTCATGCAAGAAGGAGTTCAGTACCTGTCTTTGCTGCCCTCCTTGTAAATGAAAGTATTCCCGGGATATTGAAGGGAGGGGGATCAGGATGACACATTGTGTAGCATGAGTCAGTTTCTGTGGGGGTATAGGCAATGGCTATCTGAAAATCCAAGACTTGTTCTCACTAGCAAATGCTGTAACTTTTGCCTTTAAAAGAATCAGCTTTGTGTTTGATGGCATACTGGAATGATTTTTTATAAAGACATATTGCAGCAGTGGCTTACAAATATGCATAATTACATACATCCCATTGTCCATTAATAACTTTTATATGGACTGTTCTGCCTTAGATCACATCGTTTCTTCCTTATTTAACATTTGAAGTGTTAAATAGAAACAATTTCAGAATTACTTGGCATTTTTTCTCACTTTTTAATAAGATCTGTTTTCTTCAGTCAGCTCTGTAAATCCAAATTAATATGATGAAGTCCTGAAAATTTTGGCATGTTGTCAAGAGATGAAATTTTTAACATGGTATATGAAAACAAGTCATATTGTTCATCAGTCTCCCACAGAGGCCTAGAGAAAGTCTCTTGCTGAGAGTCTCTTGCTGCTTGATTTTCATTCTTTAATGGTTCTGCTTTCTACAGGAGGGAATAAAACTTTTTCCTGCATCACAAGAGCCATCTGCAAATAGAGACCTAAGAAGTTCAATACTTCTTTTTAATTCTATGAAGAGCTAAATACATCAATAAAATACTTTATGCCTCCTACAACCCTTTGATGACTGAATTAACTAAATGAGATTGAAATGAGGAGTGATTTATAATGGGCTGTAATAAGAAATTAGTTCAACTGCCTTCCAAAAAATTGACAGGGAATATGTTAGTTTTAGCAATGAGAGGGAAGCATTCTCCTTTGATCTCAGTGAGAGTAAAGTTTCTTTAGACATGATCCAATCCCAACAAATACGCAGCAAAATGTTCATATAACAGTTGAGGGATTTTACCCCTTTGCAAAAGAGCTACTCCAAACCGAGTTACTGACATTTCTGTTAGAAGTTTCCTTTCTCATTGCTTGTGAAGTAGATTAACTTCCTCAGATTTCCAGAGCATAAAGACAGATTATTCTAAACTTGAGTTTTTAAAACAGGAACAAAAAGTGCACCTTAACTTTCATGAGAATCACTGTAGATCTGAACAACTTTTTTCATGAACTCTACAAATACTAGTGTTCAGTCATCAGACTAAGTTGTGGCTTAGCATTATGTGCCCATCCTGTGCACTGATCCAACAGAGCTGGATGCACACACCCAGCTTTCTCATAGCGAGTCATCTCACCTAAGTTAAATTATTCCTAGCAACAAGGCCAAACAAATATCCACCTGAGCATATTTGGGAAGGGAGGTGATAGGATAGCCACAGGGAGGAGGCAGCAGAGGCTGAGCTGAGCCCTGGAAAAGTAGGACCCGGCCAAAACAGGTATAGCACAACCATTCCAAGGACCATCCTTCATTACACCTTCTGCAGCAACAGAAGCCTGCAGATGCTTCTACTTAGGTACAGGTCTCTGACTGTGGGACCTGGAGAACTGGCAGCTTAACCATGGCTTTGGCCTGCTTGCACAACACATGGCTCTCCCTCTGCATGTGAAATCAATGTAAAACACTGCCCTGTAAATTTGGTGAGTCCACATTGTGAATCAAAGATTTTGAGGGGAAAAAACAATCAGAATGGTAACTTATCCAGATCAGGGCAGCCTGCCATGAACGTAATGTAACTGCTCACATGGCCTGGCTAAGCAACTGACTCCAGACTTGCACCATGAAGAGAGGTTTTTTTATTACTAGAGGTGCACTCACATTGCACACAAAAAACTCCAGAGTAACAGTCCACTAATGGCAAACCATCTGCCCCCATATCTGGCCCAGGGTTACTTTTCCCCCTCCCATCACCCACTGGCACAACTACAGTGTGGGATGAGTCAGGGATGCTCTCACAGCAGTATGCTGGCCAGTAATTCATACAAGCCTCAGCACTGTTTACAGGATCACTGCCTCTGATTTCTCCCATGACAGCTAACAGAAAGACCCTTCTCACGCCGATGAAAAGTGAGCATTGATCTGACACTAACTGTTGACAGGCTGCAAAAATATTGATAGTGCATTTAGCAACAGTGCCCCAAGCCTTGGCAAATGAGAGCTCATGCTCTCCAGTTATTTTTTCCCATTATATTGCCCCTTTTTGCAATGTATATTAATTGGCTATTTTGGTTTGCTGTTTAGCAGCCAGCTTCCTTTTAAGCTAAACTCATTCCCTTAGCTGTGCTTCCATGGCTCCTGCTCTGCCAAAAGGTTAAACAGACCTCATTATCTGTTTCCTGCAGAGACCTAATTTCTACAAAAGGCCTTGAGCATGGCAATGATTGGCAGGAAAAATAATAACATTACAAAAAGCTGTTTTCACACCTAGCCAAAGAGTGAGAAGCATAGATACCATTTGAAATGATGCTCCATGTGGGTCTCATCAGCTGGGCAGGATATTCAGCATCTTCTGGTTTGTGATGATTCTCACATCTGGCCCTTTCAGCATGGCATCCTCCAGTGGCAACCTCCAATACTTCAGCAGATTAAGCAGTTGAGGATAAAAGATGGAGGTCAAAATGTCTCCATTTCTCCTGAACTGCTGTTCCAAAACTGCAAGGCAACCCCTACTGTAGGCCTGACAGCAGGGAGCAGGCACTCTCCCTCTCTCCTAGGTAGAGTTGTGTCCCGCATAAACCTCCAGGCAGACCAGGTTGGCTTCTTTTCAAGCAAAGACAAAACTTCTACCTGGGGGTGCCACAGTTATCATTTCCAGGCACAAGATACCTGGCTCCCCACAGCGACACAGCCCTGGCCCTCCTCAGGACCTCAGCCTTCTCAGTGGTCCAAGAGCTCACAAACCCCACTAGACCACACACAAAAGGGAAAGGCAGCTATGGTTTTAAGACCCTGCTGGAAGAACAGACTGTGAGGAAAAGTCTGAAGTCCCACCTTTCCTTTTTATTCATCTCTAACTTCTCTAGTTTCCTCCAAAAGGAATGCAGTCCATGTGATCAGAGGTCACTCAAAAGCACAATTCAATGTGAACAAACAAAAGATAAGCAAAATATGCAGTGTAGGCTTATACAGGGAGGAAGAGTTGTCCTCTTCCTAGACTGTACGAAATTTTAGGTGAGCACAGTGAAGCATCAAGCCTGATAGCATTTGAGATAGTCCTGTGTCATGAGAAGAGTGCTGCTATATAATAATATTCAGGATTTATCAGCTTCCATTGTGCTGCATTTGGCTCACTTGCACAGGATTAATATTTTAGCTATTCTGCCAAAAAACACACAAGAGAAAAGAAAGGAGACAAGTGAGACTCAAATCACCATTCACATCTCAAAGAGGATGCTCTCCATCGGGATCTTACAACCTCACCTGAAGGAACAGTAGTTGTTTTTTGGACTACACACTGATTTTGCTCAGAGTGCAGGAGTCATGCTTGCAAGTCATTACAAACTAATAAAAAAATATTAAAATATCACCGCTTATTGAGTATTGCATTCTGTACCATCCACCCACACAATCCATCAGAAATAAAACAAAATGTCATTGGGGCAGCCTCATCAGCAAAAGCTCTTGGACATCCTTAGCCTGACAGTAGACCAATTGACAGTGTAGGTGGACATTAAATGCAACCCAAAACAATCAAGCAGCTCCAAGTGTCAGATCTATTATCATGGTAGTATTTAAGTTTATGCTCTTCTAAGGCTTCAGTTATTACTACTGTAGCTGGAAAATGGAAATCTTTAATATAGCAAGATGTCAGTTCCTCAAACATCATCCTCCCTCCCATTTGGCAATGGCACTATTGTAGGAACACCTGACTTCTGATGTGGTTGCAGAAATCAGCAATTTCACACTTGAGCACCACTATCTGGAATTTTATTCTGCAATTAGCAGGCAAGATGGTGCAGGAAGCTCAGCCCTGGTGAAAAGGCAGAATAGTACTGCTAACTCTAAAGTGCAGTTCTGGACTCAGCAGGCCTCAGGAGAGGCTGGCCATCCCCAAGGCCTCTCTCAAGATGCCTGGAATCCCAGCTCATAGCCTGATGTTGTCCCTCTGGTGCCAGCACATCTCTGCAGAGGAGCACATAACACCTCCAGAAGCACCCGCATCGTGCGTACCCTCCCACGATGGTGAAGTCCAGGCTGTCAGAGGTCTGAGCACAGAGGGCTAAGAGATGGCCCATTTAAGTGCCGTAAGTAATTATTTAAGACCAGCTATTTAGATTTGATTTGTACAATTTAAGCTTGTTAAAAACAGTGCACCTGAAGACCACTTCATGTTTCAAACTTTTTAAGAAGTAGCAATTTACTATGAAAATAATAACAAGAGACCTGTTTCTACTCATGTCTATATTTTAAAACTTTTGAGTAAGATTTACTCAGGCTTTGCTATACAAAATGTCTTTCAGCATCTTAAGTGAAGCTGCAAGTTTTAAAAAACAGAAATGTTTTTTGTTTCTAGAGGTTTCTAGAATGAATGTCTTGAAAGGCTACCCTTCTGGGGCTCAGCAAGGCCTTGAGGAGTGTTGCCAGTGCTTGAGGTGGGAACACTGGCTGCAAGGGCACTGCATCAATCTGGTTGCAGTTGCAGGAATTAGTCATCCTCTGAGTCACTCTCTCCTCTGGCTGGGACACAAGCCCTGATTGAGGACATGAGCTGGTCCTGGATCTGCTTCCTGGGGTTCTCTTCGAGGTCTGTCTTGATGGCACCAGACTCAGAAATCTTCCACTCCAACTCTGTACCATGCAAAACAAAAGCCATGAATGTAGGAGAGCAAACTGAAGAGAGCGCACCCTTAGCTCCCGAGATGGCTTTCCTTATCATCCTACCACCAACCACCACCACCACACCAGGGCCCTCCTCCTCTTCTTTTATACCCATATCCAAGCTCTTTCCCCATTTACCACACCTGCTCCAGCCAAGCCCTCCTTTCCCAGTCTCTAGTACTGGTACAGGTCTCAGCCCAGGGCACAAAGGTCAGGGTACTGCTCTGCACCCACCAGCGACATCCCCAGTGCCACCCTGCTCACTTTGCAACCAAGAGTGCAAAGGAGGTGACAGATACAGAGCAGCAGCTTTAGAGGCAAGTCTCCCAGTGAAAGTGAATTCTACCTCCTTCTAACCACCCAAGGGCAGAAGACATGTTTGCACATCTATTGCCACTGAAGGAATACTGCTCATACATTGCAGCTGTTTCCATCACATACTGAACTCATCATAAGCAGAAAAGGTAGGGAATAAACTTAATAATAGGCAAAAACTGTGGAAATTTAATTTACACATATGAATTATAGGTATTTTCCAGGGATGTACCTTGTAAATAGAATTCACCCCTTTGCCTCTACATCACACACTAAATATTGGTTCCTTAAGACAGTAAATAGACTTCACCACAGGAAGTAAGCCCAAATTGGACTGGATCACTTCCCAGAAGTGGTAGAAAGTCAATACAACACATTCACTTGAAACCTTTCTCCTACTCCTGCTGACAATCCTATCATCAAATCTAATTTCTTTCACATGTTACAGAATAATGAACACAACCTCACACTTTCTTTAATTTCCAGTGGAAGGCACCTATGCGTAGGGGAGAAGGAAGGAAGACACAAAAAAAAGTGCAGAAATTTCAGTACACAGCTTTCTGTGATGACTGAATTAAGCTGACTCAGACAGGGACAACAGACAAGCATATGCCATAATGTTAAAAATGAAACAAGGAGCCCTACGATCCAGTAGGCAAGTGCACAGATTATCATGTCACTGCAGGCAAGGGCTGTCTTTCATGTCCAAGACACCCTAAGAACATGCATGGACAGTGTTTACCCTTTAATACATCCAGCAAAATTTGTTTCACCAAACACAGGGCATAAATACTTGCACACACAAGACAAATATCCAGATGTTGGCCTATCACTGCTTTAACAAGATACCCATGTGGTTGAGCCACAAGGGTGAAAAAAACCATCTAGTATCCGTTTCAGTACCTCCCTTCTCCTCCTAAGCCTCATTTCTCTCATCCCCAGCAAAAGTTTTGCTTTCCCTTTGGAAGAGCAGAGATGCAGACACTCACCATCCCTGGTCAGGTTCATGCCACCGAACACCAAAGGCCCAATGAACTGAGCCTTGATGTCTCCCTCCAGGTACACAAATATCGTGGGCAGGTTCTTATCAGGATAGTTGGGAATGCAGGTGGTGGAGATCGCTTTGATGAATTTCACATCCCTGAACTTCTTTGCAAGCCCACTCATATGTTGATTTATTAAGGCACAGAGTGGAATTCTGTAAAAAACAGCAACAGACACACATAAGGAGAAAACAAGAGACAATTTAAAAAGTAAATGGCTCCAAAAGAAAGGTCAGAAATATCAAATGGATGACTTTATGGAAAGACAAAAGTACCAGAAGCAACTTCTGAATACTTCTGTTGTCCAGTATTCCAGCACACAAAGGAGATGAGCACCACTGGAGATTTTGGTGTGTGGTGGGATTTTTGTCTTAATATATTAGTAATGCAATCTTCCTCTCTACCCCTTTATATTCAGGGAAATTGGTTCATGAATTTAAGATACTTAGAGCATGAGCAGGGGCAAAATAAAAAACAAAACTGCTCCTGGAAGAAGGCATGTAAATGATGATCAACATCTGTGAGGCAATTAGAGACAAAGAACAACAGCAAATATTTATAACCCTTCCCAAAAAATTCTAGCAATGTAACAGACCTTTTTGACAAGGTTTTCTATCATGGTGACAGGACTGGAAACCTTGCTCACTCTATTTGTATGCCACTAGAAAGCAAGCTAAATACACATTGATCCTTCCTATTCACAGCCCCTTGCATTTAATCCAAAATAATCTCCAAAGCTTGGATACTTCAGTGACAGCAGCTAACTCTATGGATGCTGTATGGTACACATCTTGCTGTGTTGTAGAGATGTATAAAAAAGCCACTTCATGGTAACATCCTTCTAGAATGAAGTTCAGCAGTCTTGACTCAACAGTATTGAAATTACTAATTTGTTTTTATTTCTTAGAACTCCAGAGTCTTTAGTTTCACAACAACTACACATTTATCTTGGAACATTTTCAGCTACTGACAGTGCAAGGTTTAATGGTTAAAAACAAATTCTTACCCTTGTTTGTAGAGGTGTAAGACTACCCATATACCTTTTCCAGCTTTTGTAACCTCTTGAACATAATCTTTTCCCGAAATCTCCAGAACTTCCCCGAATTTATTCTTCATTTGAGCTGCCTTCATTTCTGCTAACCTTTGCTGCCTGAATAGCCAGGAATGAAAAAGACATCTTGTGAATAACTGCATTTTTTTGACAAACCATCACTTGAAGGAGCTGGTTGAAACCTAAACTTCAGAGACAAATTACAAACTTCTTCTAATCCCAGAGCAATAAAAGCAAAATGACACAGTAGATACTCTTGTATTTGCATCATAGGCTAAAACCACCAACATGCAAGAAGTACAGCTGTTTCATGAAATGCTTTTTTTGCTTATTTCTGGCTTCACCAGACGTTTCTTCTATGGATAACACACTACCAAACTAAATGGCAAAAGCCATGAGAGAAGTTACAAGATAGAGGGAAACCAACACTAATTATGCAAATCTGCAGCACCTTAATCTCATTCACACAAAAATCAGGAAATACTGGAGGTGATTTTCAAAGCTCTCAGGATCCCCAGCCATACACTCAGCAGGTGCAGCTTATCTCTGCAAAGCTCTGCAAAGGATACTGAATTCAAACGCTGTTATCCTTTTAAAGATACTTAGAAGCTCCACAAGAGACCAGAAACACAACCTCCTTTTTCCATCATCTTAAAAACATCCTTTCTCTTTAACAATATCTAAAAGCAGATAAAAGAAAGACCCTCCAATTAGCATTAAAGCTAAATTCTGCAAGCTGCTCTGACCTGTACATTTCAATAGCTCTCTCATCTTCCTCATTAAATTCATCTTCATTCTCTTCTAGCTCTTCCAGAGTCATGTCCTCATAAGTTTTCACTAGAATGGAAGAAACATTAAATCAGCAGAAATCTCATTCCAGGATTAAAATTCATCAACTTTTATCAGTCCAACAGATTTTATTTACTCTAAAGATAGATTAATAGGAAGGATGGGGTGGATTTTTTTAAAATATTATATTAGAATAATAGAATAGCTTGGGTTTAAAGGGACCTTAAAGATCACCCAATTCCAACCCTTCCTGCCAAGAGCAGGGACACCTTCCACTAGACCAGGTTGCTCAAAGGCCCATAAAACCTGGCCTTGAACACTTCCAGCGAAGGGACATCCACAACTTCTCTGGGCCATCTGCTCCAGTGCTTCACAACCCTCACAGCAAAGAATTTCTTCTTAACACCTAATCTAAGCCTACTCTCCTCCACCTTAAAGTCATTCCCCCTTGTCCTATCCATCACTATGTGGTCTCATGAAGCTAGAATTGCCCTTAGGAGTTGGGACTTCAGTGATCCTTGTGGGTCCCTTCAAACTCAGGATGTTCTTTGGTTCTATTCTATGACTCTAAAGAGTCCCTCCCCAGCTCTTTTGTCAGTCCCTTTGGCACTGGAAGCTGCTACAGTTCTCCCGCAAGCCTTCTCTTCTCCAGGCTGAGCAGCCCCAGCTTTCTCAACCTGTCATTATTATTCCTACTGAATTTTTAGGAAGTGTTACGTGCTTTAGATATACAGATGGAAAGAATATGATGGAAAAGGCCTCTGAGCTGAAGGCTGACTAGACCAGCACCCAACTACCTACACGAGCTTTCAAGTTCACCAGCTGCAGCACAGACACGCACATTCACCTGGCAGACTCCCTTTGCACAGTAAATGTCTCAGTTTTCAAACATTTCCATAAAAATACAGAGCTGACACAAAGAACAAAGCTTTCCTGTGCTGGAGGAGTCCATGTGTTCAGGAATGTATTTGTCTGATACCATTAACACCTGATCAGCCTGAACAGATGAAGCTTTAGTATCCCTACCAACCTGGAAAATGACACATTGTTTTACAGAAGTATAAACATTGCTGCTGGCCATCTCTTTGAAAAAGCTTCCCCCAGGAGCCATTCCAAGGCTTGTTCTGCTGCTGCCTGAGCTGGCTGGTCACTCACCCAAAGATTTCTGAAGGATGGCAAACTGCTCCTCTTCCTTTGCCCGTTCCTTTTCCTCCAGGTTTTCCTTCGGAGGAAGGATGCCTTTCTTGCGCAGAATGTCATTCCACTCTGTGTCTTTATTTGGATCCTAGAAGAGAACAACAAATAGATGATATTTCTTCAAGGGGAACTTTACCACTTCCAGAACTTAACACAGTTGCTAAACTGGTAAGTGGATGGATGGTGCCAGAAAGTCACAGTGCAAATCCTCCTGACGCCGATGCTTCTTTCCAGCCCCACACCTGCAGTACCCAGACACGCAGTACCCTGAAAATCAGTACCCTGATTTTGTTTTATTCCATCCTGCTGATAGCACATACAGGAGGACTTGGCTGGGTACCAAAGTTTGAAGCATTGTAACCACCACTGCATCTCTCACAAAGTGCAACAAAAGGACAGGGTATTAGCTGGGTGACAGGGAAGCGTGCTAGCCAGGGAGCTTCCTTACAGACCCTCAGCACGACAGGCCACCAATGGTCACTGCATCAAGAAGCACTAGTGACAAGGCACACACAGACATAAACCTTACAGATCTAGCTCTCAGTACATGGCAAGTCTCCTTGTTAGATTCAAGTCAGAGTGACTATATTAGTGCTTAGAGAAAAGCAAGTCATCTCTGTCAGCAAGCCCATTGCTATGGATTCAGATCCAAATCTATAGTTAGACTATTCCTGAGATTTTACTGTAAAACAGTTGCAATAATCCTACAAAACAAGGCCAGTACACCCCCGCATATTGCTGAAAATCTCAATACAAGATTTCCTATTTAGCAGGCAATTTTATTTTTTAAAATACAAGAAGTCTCTGTGATAAGCACCCACAGGCTGACTGCGCTTCCTTGGTATTTTGGCCCAGGTCCACTTCGGAAACAGAACACACCTCCTGCTTTGCTATAGCTTGTATCAGTACACCTCACACTAGGTCTGTTCACAGCCATATAACCATATCCCTTCCCAGACTAAACCACAGAACTTATGGACTATCGGGGAAGGTGGGGGGCAGAGAGGGAGAAGAAGGAAATAAAGAAAAAGAGCAATGTAACTCAGCAAACATAACACCATATATATTTTTTTCCCCTATCTCTGACCGCCTTCACCTTTTCCCTCGACCCCGCATTTACTATAATTTACTAACACACTGATGCACTGCCTGAAACGCCCACCCGCTCACTATAGTAGTGAAATAAGTACCGT
>VWZU01017054.1:1560918-1578639 GCA_013397095.1 Sterrhoptilus dennistouni | reverse complement strand
TGCTGCTGCCTCCGCACCGCCGAATATGGATAGTCCCGGCCGCCTCGGGCCCGCAGGGGCGCTGGGGCGGGGCCACGGAGCTGTTGGGGTGGAAAGGCGCCCTAAAGATCGCAAATTCCCTGGCCGATGCAGGGACACCTTCCAGTAAAGCAGGTTGCTCCAGCCCCATCCAACCGTGCTCGAGCAGGGAGTTGGACAGATGACTCACTGTGGTCCCTTCCAGTCTTTTTCTGTGATTCCCCGTAACTTTTCTTTCCACTTCACTAAGCCTTTTTAAAAATCCGTTTGCATTTCATACTCTGCTTTGTTTCCCCACTGGTTTATAGTCTTCTTTTCTTTCCCTGATGTGTTTTTTTGTTTTGGTGGGGTTTTTTTTGTTGTTGTTTTTTGGGTTTTTTTTTTAAAGCCGCAATCAAGCCTATATTATCTATTCTTATTAGGCGTAATCAGCTGTACTTGTGTTGTTATGATCCAATCACAGCCAACTGATATTAACAGAAATTTGTCTCTTGATAGTTACTTTTATTTTAGTTTTGAATCTGTGTTTAAGTATCACTCACAAAACACTGAGAAGTGTGTTGAATATGGTGACCCAAATCCATTTGGGATCACACCCCATTCCACACAACAGGCCCCTAGGTCTGCCCTTTCAAAGAATTGAGCAGATCTTTTCAGCTTGCTTCTCAAAAACACATAGCAGAGGGAAGAAGAACTGTTCCTGCCTCCCTTCGTCTCCTTTTATGCTCTAGCCTAATGGACAGCATACCCACCTAGATCTCAGTCCCCATAAAAGAGCCCTAAAGAACCTGCCAGCAGGCTGTAAGAGTGTGTTTGGGCATGTGGAGGAAGGACTGTCTCAGCTCTGGCAAGGGCCTGAAATGAAAATTTACAAGTCCCATTTCCACATGTTGTAAGGTCATAGGCATCTCCTAAACAGCCAGTTATTCTGAAGTGGGCTAAGTCCAGGTTACTGAAGGGAAGGCACGGCCACCTTTTCTGCCTCTGAATTAGAAGAAACAGAGGGCTGTGCTTTGAGAGGACATCAGTCTTTATGGTGAGCATTTGGATGTGCAAAGGGTACCCCATACTGGTTGTTCAATGCCCCGAGGTGGCAGGAAACTCAGCCTCACTCAGCTTAGACTAAATGCTCATCCTTGTAGGAAAAGTGAGTGAGTGCCACACATACAGGTGCTGTGAGGCTCTGACCCATAGTTGGTGTCTGGCAGGCAGAACCAAAGGCTGAACTGTTCATGACAGTGTTGTTGTCTGAGTATTTTGCCAGAGCCTGGGTTTCCAGGAGTACCCTCTGCTTTAAATAGTCATCTTCTGTGGCTGAAATACTGTTCACACCCATGGCTCTTGTATATTGATGGTTGGAAACTACTTTGAATGGCAGAAAACAAACAGAGCATGAGCACGAAGTGAGCACTCATTTCATTAAAGGGTGCTCAAAAATATTCCTTTGCCTGAGGTGAGATTTTTGCCCAGGCGAACTAAGAGAACTAGCTAAGCACTCAGCACCAAAACCACAGTAAACTCAGCCCTATCTGGGACACCAGAGTTACCAGAAGAGGGGGCAGAAGCCTAAATCTTAGGAGCAGCCCCATCACATCACTTGGTGGGACTCAGACACAATGTGAACCAAGCATTACTCTGCCCAGGACACATCTAAAGCAAAACACAGTTTCCCCCTCCCACCCAACTAAAATATGTATTTACAAAGCCCATTTTCTCTATGTACTTTTTTATCAAGCTTCAGCAGGGAGGAGTGTTTTTAGCATACAGACAGAAATATTCCAGCCAGAGTGGGTGAGAACTGGCACTATCATGGTGAGACTGAAATGTAGCTATGGTTTGGCCCTTGGAGAGTCTGCCTTCTTCCCCCTCACCCCAACAAATTTGCTTCTGAGCAGCTGTAATGTATTTCTTTATTTTGCTCCAAATCAGGGATTAGGTGAAGGAAGATGAAGCATGTGTGTAAATGACTGGTTAATTATCCAGGTGTCCTGCTGAGGAGGAGACAAAGTTGCTAATAAAAAGGATCTGGGCCTAGGGTAGAGGTATTGTGTGGTCTGTCTGTGGTTGAGTGCAGGTTGTAGCAAGGTGCAGACTAGGACAAAATAAGAATTTTTGAAGGTAAGGTATTTTTTTTCATTTATGATGTATTGTGGATGAATTGGGGTTGTGGGCTTCATGTTATTTTGTGAGTTAGGTGCCTCTATTGCCCAGTATGACTGTACTGTGAGCTAACTTAGAAAAATGTTGTCTTGTAATTGGGATAAGGAGCTATAAGGGCTTGGTTTGCTTGGATTTTGTTAGGGGCTGGGAATTTTTAATGTTTTGGGGTTTTTTTTTACCTTCTTCTCAAAGCTTATTCAGATTTTTCTTAAATAGTTAAACCTCTCTGTAAAACTCCTACATATTAATGTAGTGATGCGTGTTCCTGTGTGTTGCAAACAGCTGTGCTGGAAGTTAACTGTCCTATTTACTTAAAGACTAGAAGTGTTATTTCATTGAGTAGGTTTGCTACTCTAGTTAAGAGTAGAATAAGAGTATTCTAGCTGGGCTGAATTTCCTTCACAATTAAGAAGTAGATGGTAATTTCTGTTCTTTAGTCTGCATTGTGCTAATCCAAATCAATTCATCCTCTTCCTGGTACAGAAGATCTCCAGAAGTGTTCCCATAAAAGTCAGAGAATACCACTTGGGAAGTTAATTTAAAGCTCTCTATGAAAATGTCCTGGAATATTTTGGGCATAACAAGCTGTGGGCTGCAAGAATTTTTCCATTTTTAGATTTAAAATGGAGGAAAGTTGTAACCTGATAGTAGAAGAAGTTGTAATGCAGATTCTTCTTGGAATAAGAGACAGGCCTTAAATTAGCTGTGAGGTAACACTTGTGGTGTTTAAAAAAAAATCTTGCTGAAGACTCAATGTGCCTTGATCCCAAATACTTTCTTAGCAGCAGAGAATAGCTTCTCTTCTTTTGAGCCCTTCATATCTAGCTTCAATAACCCTTGCCAGGATTTGCAATGAGATCCTTCTCCTAAAAGGCAGGCTGTAAAAGGGTAATAACAGTTAAAATTTTAGCTCTGCTCTTGATGAACTGTGGTATGTGGTGAGCTCTTTTCTCAAGAAAAGAATGAACTTTCTCCTTGATGTGGAAGAGCAGAACTGACCTTGCTGTTGCTTCCTCTTGCTATCCATTAGCTGTAGTCCAAGCACCCAAGTATTTTGAAGACCTCCAGCCCTCTGTGTCTCCTTGCCTGTCAGAATGTCTGGACATGGAAAAAAACAAGCAGTGTCTGGCAACCCTGGAAGTGTATTAAAGAGAAGCAAATCAGCCAAGGCAGGTCTGCAGTTCCCTGTGGGTCGTATCTATAGACTCCTCCGAAGAGGGAAGTATGCTCATAGGATCGGTTCTGCAGCTGCCATCTACCTGGCTGCGGTGATGGAGTACATGGCAGCTGAGGTCCTGGAGCTGGCAGGGAATGCTGCACAGGAAAACAAGAAGACGAGGATTTTGCCCAGGCACATTCAGCTGGCTGTGAGCAATGATGATGAGCTGAACAAGTTCTTTGCCTGTGTGACCATTCCTCAAGGTGGGGTTATGCCAAATATCCGTCCTCAGCTCCTTCCGAAGAAAACTGTTGGAAATGTTGCTTCTTCTCAAGACTATGGTGGTGGCCAATGAAACTTGCTTTTCTGGGTCTGTGCACTTACGGATGATGGGACTTATACCACTAATTTGTATGTGTTTACTACTTTGTCAAGCATTTTTGCCTGTTAATCTAAGGCATTTTTAAAGTGTGTAATAAAGTTTCTAGAATACAACACTGATCTCCTTTTTTCTCATGGATGGAAGAACAGAGAAAATAAAATTAAAAAAAATAGCCTAGCGTGCCACCTGAATAACTCTTTAAAAAGTCCAGTACAAGCTTACTTTTGAAAAATGTTGCAGGTAAGCATTGTGAAACAGGGAGAGAAGTCAAGACACAGTGCTATTCTTGTGGACTTTTCTTCCATCTAGCACAGATTCATGGTGCAATTAGTTCAGTGCCTCAGAGGTTGTTTAACTGTTTTAGATGTTAGTAACCCTGTGTCTTTTAAAGCCTTATTGCTCATGAAACTGTAGTGAACATCTTCTCCTTAGACTGGTCCATCATTAGACTAAGTCTTTTAGGACAAAAAATCCAGAAACTGGTGGAACCATGTCTTCTCTCTTAACACAGATGACAAATTCAGTATTTTTTCATTGTACAAAGTTCTCAAGAACTTGAGAAGGTGTCTACCCCTCTTCTCCCCTCCAAAGTCTGTTGGTTTTCCTCTATGGATCTATAATTTTTAATAGTCATTTTTATATCAAAAACCCCCAAAAAGCTCTTCCATATTCAGGGGCATTTAACTTTGACTGAAATTAACAAGCAGCAGGTCCTCTCAAAGGAAACTTGCTCTGGTATCTGCTTTATAGCTTGTTCTTCCTCAGAGCCTATTCACTGCCTTTTTCCTCTGTATCAGGACACTCTGTGCTGGGGCAACAGGAGGAGGAAAGGGTCAAGTAGAAGTTGTTGTTAAGAAAAGTAGTTCTGAAGTGGTGAGAAACTGTGAAATGTGAGAATGGAGATGAAAATGCTGTAAAAATAGAATGAAAGAGAGATACAGACCATGAAGGAAAGAGCAGCATAAATGTCAGCAGGAAGCAAATGTAAAATTTGTGTGAGGTAGCATTTCACAATAGAATCAAGCAAAGAATAATTTCCTCTGTGGCAGGAAGAACTGGATGTTACTCTTTTTTTACACTATAAAGTTTGTCAAGCAAGAGCATTTCCAGCTCTTCTGGCTCTGCATTTATACCTGCTGTCCCATTATTTGCACAACAGCACTACTGATATTTTCTAGACATTCTTTCTTCCACAACACTTGTTAAAAGTTAATGCAGCTCATTAAGCTTTGAACCAGCCCTGCTAAGGGGCCGCCAACAGATCAAATGTTCTGCTGCTGAAGAGGAAATAAACACAGTTATGGCACTTCACTGCTGCCTTACAACACAGCAGCAGTGAAAGTTGGTTTGTTATGGTTTTTTTTTTGGTTTTTTTTTTTTTTTTTTTTTTTTTTTTTTTTTTTTTTTTTTGGGGGGGGGGGGTTGGTTTGGTTTGGGTTTTTTTCTTAGCAGTATTGCTGCTCTGAGAGGGGAAAAATGCCAGTCTCAGTTTTGGCACTCGGTTTTGCAAAGTGCATTCTGAGGAATACTTAAACAGCACTGAAGTAGCACTAATTACACTGATAAATAATGGTGCATTCATGTAATCAGAAGATAAGTTTTTTTCAAGGATAAAGTATCTTATTTGAATATAAGGTAAACTCTTAACAAATATTACTGGTCTCTTGTGGTCATTCATGCCATTATTTGTTCTAACATAGGCATTGGGAACAAGTTCAGACAAATATCCAGACAATGAACACTTGGCTTCCTTGGAAGGTTGGGGTTGGATCCAGGTTGATTAATAGGTACTCTGGGTGATTTTGAACAGAAATGCACAGGGTATCATGGTCAAACGTTCAGGCTAAGTGACCATACCCTTTTTCCACAAAGGGGGAAGATAGAAAGGTGTTATCTTAGTAGTGAAGGTGCTTAACTTCATACCCACAGGTTTGCCCCTGTTCAATAAAGTGCTTGGTAAGTATGGAAATCATACCCCTAGGTCATTCTAATGAAATCGTGATAAAAACTTTTCTTCATGTAGCACAGTATAGGACAGCCTCTGCAAATGACACGTACAATAGAAATAATTTTGCTTGTTCTCTTGATCACCAAAGTGCTCATTTACTCTGATGAAAGGAGACATTAATTGCATGGTACTTCTGCACGTAACTAGTTCTCATGTTTTATGCTCTTGGTTTCAACTTAGCTCAGTCACCTGTAGCAGAGGCTGGTATGTGACTTAGTTACAAATCAAAGCAAAAAAAACCCATTCAAAACACAGCTCCTCTGGCATCTCTCTTGTTACCAATGCTGCAAAACACATTTATCTTGATGTGGTGTTACTTTCCTAACTCAGTTATGCCATGGCAACACGGTGTCGAGGAAAATAGATGTCTTCAATAACACCCATTAGAGAATGTGTGTACATGGTACCCTACAATTCAATGAAGTGGTGGGCAGATGGAAGCTTGGGGGTGAAATGATGCCTGGAAAAACTCTTCTTCTTTTACCTGTCTAGAGGACTGGATACTGTTGACAGATGTTTCAGTTGTGCAGAGTGCTTGTAGTTCACCCTGCACTGAGATTTATGTGTTTATAAGCTTGATATCTTCCGTCACCTTCACTTTCTTTGTAAGGAGAGGAAACATCCCAAGTTATGGCTTCGGAGAGTCTTGTCTTGATGAGCACAAGGGATGCACAAGGGCTGAACTCATTCACTACCTGAGCTGGTCAAGCCCAACGCACGGTAGAGAAGGGTAGGGCCCAGAGTGCCTCTGCTTTGAACATCCCAAATTTGATGCTGGGGTTGCCCTCTGCTGACGGGTTCCAATATTGCAATTCCTAAACACCGTTGTCCCCTTGGAAATCAAGTGCTGCTCTTTTGAAAGTCACAGAGTACTGAATTTGGGTTATAATCCGAGATTATACATAGTCCGTGGAACTATGCAGACTATACAGAGATGTGAAAATGAAGGAAAATATGTCATATAAGACTACTGATAATCAAAGGCTATTTTTGGTGGTTTTTCATGTAGCAGAGTCTCTGGTGAAGCTCCTGGAGAGGCCGTGCAGGACCCAGCAGGGTAGGTGGTTGTGGCACATCAGTTCACACCAGAGTCATGAGAGAAAATATGACTTTGGTGCTATATTGAATGAGGCTCCTGAATTTTGCTTCTTTTTGGATGAATCACACATGGTTGCCTCTGGGTGCTCTGAGGTCAGTTAACACATGTTCTACATTTTTGCATTTTCTGCTGGAAGTTCTAGTCCATGTTTAGGTATTTTTCTGGTTGATGTTTAGACAGCTGTACTCCAGAAGCCTGTATGTATGTGTACACATCTTTCAGTGCCATAATTCAGCAGTTACTATTTGAATGGCTGTGTAGTAATCCCTAGGTGCAGAAGCTTTGTAGTAAATATATCCAGAATACTTTTCCTTCAAGTTTGCCTTATGTTGTCATTAAGATTTCCTCTATTGATCTTTCAGCAGGTTGAAGGCTAGTAGGGAGGTGGTGTTTGGTGTGCAAGGTTCTTTGCACCAGAGAAATGTCAAAATTTTAGATGATGATTCATAACCTGCTATAAAATCAGTCACATTTTTGTTTTTGTACACTGGAAAAAGTTGATCCAGAAATGACTGAAGTAAACTTAGTAGCTCCTGCTAGTTGTTCAGTGCATAAATCTATCAGAGCAATAAAGACTGTTTATGCCGTCCAGCCCAGTGAAAGATATGTTTCTACCCTGTTTAATAAGGCAGAGGGATGGCAGTTGCAATATAGGAATTGTCTGGAACAGGTAAATAAGTCTTAAGAGTGATCTCCACATAAGAAACCATTCTGGGCATTCTGGGATCACTGCTCAACTCTAAAATCCCAGCAAATAAGTAAACACAGGCATTGATGAATGCTGACAAGGAATGGAGAGTTTAAAATTAAGCATTTTATCATTCCTCTCTTCACACTTGCCTTCTTGCAAATCAACCCCACTTCATTCAGAGTTCCAACTTTCCTTGACCTCTCTCTTTCTTCTTTGCTGGCTTTTCACCTATTTCTTCTCCTGTATTGCTCTACATGAAGTCTTAACTATATTCAGCAATGCTACACCTCCCATGTAGCAGTCTCTACAGTTTCCTATTTATTCCACATTGTATTTTGTTGTGTTCTCCTCAACACTATATTTGACTGTCTACAGTTACACATCCCCTTTCCTGCAAAGTTCCAATTGATTATTCTTCACTATGTGCAATCACTTCCTTTCATCCTCAGTGTGCTGTACATAGTTTTTTCCATATGTATCTTTGGCAAGGTCATTCTGAACACTGACTCTATCCTGCAGCATTGCCATCCCTCCCATCACCTGAAGATTTAGTAAGTGAGCTCTTCCCTGTGGGAGCTGAGAAGGGAGTGAGGCTGTCCAAGGCACAAGATCACGAAGGGACCAGAGAGAGGGAAGTAAAACACCAAGGTTTTCCTCTTGTGCTTCGTGCTCTCTTTGGTGAGCAGCATGTCGTGAGGCCGGGCTGCACTTGCTCCCCTGCAGATGAGTGCATTTCCAGGTCCCTCGCTGTGCGCTCTGCCGAGCAGCGCCTTGCTGAGCCCAGCTCCAGCAGGCCAGGCTTTTAATGTCCTAGGCCAGCCTGAAGTGAATTTTGAGTCAAGTTAGGCAGCACGAAGGTGTGCACTCCTGAACATTCCTGCCTTTCCAAGAGTCCAGGAAGCTATTCTTAACCACATGCTCTAAGCCTTGGCAACTGGTTTCAGGAGTTAAGTACTACAAAAATTTCCCCTTTGCAGCTGAAACACGTTGCTTCTCAGTGTAATTGAACGTCCCTCCTTGCAGCTTTTCATGATGAGGATGGATAAGTACCCATGAGGATGGATAAGTACCCATTTTACTCTTCTAAACACACTCAATACTTTGTATATCTTGTCTTGAAACTCTTTGATTTGTCTCTTCTCTGCCTGACAGTGAGAACTGAGCTTTCACCTCTTTTTCTTGCAAAAATATTTCTGTGCTTCTAATTGTTGTCACCTGTGTCTGCAGTCCTGAATTTCTGCTGTGCATTTTGCAGCAAGATATTCAAAAAGAGTTTCAGGCCAGAGATGACCTTTGCATTTCTCTATTAGTAATTTCTCCTGTTCACAGGTGATATTGGAACTGCTCCAGAGAGCAAAGATTTCCACTGAGCAATGAACAAGCTCTCCTGTGCTTCTTAGAGAGGAGACACAGTTACTACAGATATATGACTGAGGAACTTAAGAGAGGTTCTCACCTGCAAATTACTGCCTATTTATCAACCTTATTTAAATTTCAAGGCTCAAATAGATGTTATTCTTGAAACCTCCTGTGGGTGAAGGAAGCCTTTACTGACTGCGAGAGCACGAGTTGCCTGTGGTACAGTACTGCTTCAGTTTAACCTCAGCCATCTGGTTTACTTCCCCCAGCAGGATGGGGAGGTAATTGAAAGGGTAAAAGTGGGCAAAGCTATGGGCTGAGATAAAGACAGTTTAATAGGTAAGGAAAAGCAAAACAAGGAATTCATTCACTGCTTTACTACTTTGCCATCTCCAGGAAAGTCAGGCTCCATCACGCCTAATTGTGACTTGGGAAGACAAACACCATCACTCTGAAGAGGTGTATCTGTGTGTCTGTCCCTTTCTACTCCCCAACTCTGATTGCAGAGCATGATGGCATATAGTGAAGGGATATCCCTTCAGCAGCTGTGTCAGCTGTCTTGGCTGTGCCACCTCTCAACTGCTTGTGCACCCCCAGCCACCTCACTGGTGGGGTGGGAAACAGGTCTTGAGATTGTGCAAGCCCTGCTCAGCAATAGCTAAAATATCCCTGTGTTGTCAATGCTGTTTTGGTCACAGATCTAAAACACAGCACCATAAAAGCTGCTATGAAGAAAATTAACTCTATCCCAGCCAATATCAGTACAAATACTGATGTAAAGCTGAGCAAAATTTGATACTTTTCAGCTTTGGTCTCTGAAATGAAACAAGCCAGAAGTGCCATCACAGTGCTTCTGTAAACATTATCTCTTATTTATTTGCATTGCCACAGTGCATCCACACCTCTTGTATTTGGCTTAGTTGTTCCTTCCAGAAGGACATCCTAACTGGTTCCAGACACTTGAGAAGCCAGAGGAGCTAGCATCCCTTTGGTAGTCTTTCCAAGGGCTAATAATTTCCTACAGGATTTGACAACACACTGAACAACAGAGATCGCCTTGATAACCCTCATATACACTGGAGGGTCTATTGGATTCTCCTGAAGGCATCCTCCTCCAGGCTAGACCAGCCCAGTTGCCCTTGCATCTCCTCAAGGACGAATGATAAGAGTTCTCACCACCTTGGAGGTCCTCTTCACTTTTTCCATGGCCTTCCTGTATTCTGAAGCTCCAAACTGAGTACTGGCCTTCCTGTATTCTGAAGCTCCAAACTGAGTACTCTGCCTTAGATGCAGTCAACAATTGCCAAACAATTCATCCCTTCCCTCTAATGGCCAGCCAAACTTCTGTTAACACCACCCAAACTGGGAACTTATCCAGACAAAACCCCACAAAAAATCCCACAAAACAACAAAACACAGGTATCTCGGGGTTTGTTTTTAAAGACAAAGGTGTCTCCAAATCTGGTCCACATGCAGCTGTGCCAGCATAACCAAAAGAGTACTATGCCATAGTAGCCAAAGAGGAGGGATAACAAAGGGCTTGAGGAAATCAATGCTATGTTCAGGAATTGCAGCCTCATTGTGTCTTCAATTTTACTTTGCAGCCCCAGACCCTCAATTCTACTATAGTCTTTTCTTCCTAAGGAAGTAACTGCTTAGTACTTAAAGTTTTGTCCCTGTAAACATCTCCACTTACCAAAATACTCCATATAGTGCAAGCACAATCAGCTGCACTACATTTTCAAATGTATGATTTCAGGAAAAAAAAGGGCAGATGTTCAGAATATTTCTCAAAAGTGCCTCATTTGTGCTTTACGATAGCCAGTAAGTCAAGGCTGAAAAAAATACATCATCTGATCGAATAACATCCATATGTAGCAGCAGTACTTGTTCCTCTTCTTTCAAAGTGCTTTGGATTCATGAATTATCATGTTCAAGCATTTAGTTACCCAAAATAAATCATTAAAATGTCCATGATGATTTTTAGTGTTGTTCAGGATGCCTATTCTGAAATAATTGGGAAATATATTATCTAGTCAAAAGAACAAGCTTATCATTTATGACCCTATTAAAGAAGATGTTATAAAATTCACTCTTGCATTTCAAAATTGTTGATATTGAGATGATTGATTTCCTTTGATTACAGCTGGCACGAGGCAATGCTACACTATAGCCTAAGGAAGCCTAGCATGGGCTTAAATAAAAAAAGGACAACAAAAAGAATTACTGATTGCAAATTTATTACATGGAACAGCAAATTCCAGACAACTGAGTCACATAACAGACAGCCAGTGCAATAGGAAGTCTCTTTCCTTTTTGTAAACCAAGTCACCAAGCTGGTAAATGAATCTGTGAACATCACATTCCACGGTATTCTGAAACAAATTAACACAGTATCATATTTTATGTTGAGATGTTGATCTGAATATGACTTGTACTCAGTTCTGTACATCTGGTTCTTTTCAAAGCTAGAAATTAAATAGCTTCAGATTCTAAAACTAGAAGATTTATATATTTGAAAGTTTAGAAAAGCACCCAAATCTGTTATTTGTATTCAAACATTAATCTTTTCTTCTCACGCAGTTCTCTTTCTACCATGTTGTAACCTTGCTGACCTTATTTTAGAGTATGGAAGCAAGATGAAGAAAACCATCCCTCTGTCGAGGGGGACTTAGTCTGCAGACTTAGTCTGCACTCTAAGTCTCTGAGCATGAAAAAACCCTACATTTCTGTCAAGACAACTCTTAGTGGCCATATGAAATGTGTGTATCTAGGTTTGTACTAGGTTTGTAATGCTTCTCAGTACCTTCTTTTGTCATAAGGCTCATCATTAGTGAAAAGGCAGAAGAAATTCTTGACACTTTTGGTTGCCTACTTACCACTGCCTTCAATAGTTCTTCCATTTCGAGGCTGAAAAACATAATAATTAGATGATTGTAAAGCAATAGATATAGACTTATAAGCACACCAAAATACATCCCCACCATGCAGGCAGGATACTGTATAAAACTGCTGCGAGATTTTCTTTAAAGCAACATGTCAAATACCAGGAGGATCCATGCAGGGTGGGTTATGCCTTTGAATATGAGAAATTTTCATTCAGCCTCTGCCCAAAAAGCTAAACATTCTGGCTTTAATTATTCTCATTCAGGACTGGGTCTAAATTCATTGGGGTAGTGTAGGCACATGCCTAAGAAAGAGCATGTAAATGCCAGCACTGAAAGAACCTAGATGAACACACTTGAAATAACAAATAACTTGAAATTAAGCATAAATGACAGCTGAATGGTACTCTGGTTACCTAACATAACCTACTTTACAGTATTTTTAATTTTATTTTTTTTTAATGTGTTGAAGATATTCCTAAAAATTAGTTTGGTGCTAATCAGAGTGTGTCTAACCCAGCACACTGGGCATTAGACTGTATCACAGCTTAGCAAGCCAATGGGTGAAAAGTGTGAGAGAAATTAGGATAATTTTGCTTTGGCTTTTCACTGTTAGGCAGTGTGACTTTGCTTCCTGAGCAGACCTTTCAGACCAGGTGGACACTCAGCTGAGGCACATGCTTGATCTAATTTATTTAGCATCAGTGCACCTTGACAGTCTCAGAGATACAAGCCACATGGATGATTTGGCTCAAGATAAAACATTTGTAGAGGCAAATCTTCAAACAAAAGTAAGTGTTTAATCCACCAGTACCCCAGATCTCATTATCTTGTCATCTTTTAGTCAAACCAGAGCTTTTTGAGCAAATGGCTCCCTAGCTTTCAAGCAAGGGATATTTGGCCTCTATTCAAAACAACTGCAGCAAGAATCTGTGAAACAGCTGCCCATCTATGAATATATAAGAATGTCTGAGATTCAAAATCTTTAAAATAAAGAGATTCAGATACCCTGAAAAGGAAGAAAGGCCGCCCCAGATTTCCATGACTGTCCTAGAAAATCAAACACAAACAATAACAAAAACTTTAAACTCATTTCCATAGATCTGTTGCCAGTATCAGAATATTGGTAATTTGGGGCTATTTTCAGCAGCATGCAAACAAGATGTTGATAGTCCCCATTGCCCATTCATTTGGAATGCTGATTAAAAATGAATGCCTGAAGGACATTGTGTCTAGTGTAAATAAGCTAGATTACCATAATTAAAGATTCACAAGGTTTAGAAGAGATATGAAAGAAAGCTTTACACGTAGGATATAAGCAGGGTCAGCACAGATCACTTCCCAACCACTGAAAAACCCAAGCTGACTTTAAAAGAAACAAGGAAAGGGTCATACTTCCCTATCCACTGCTACTGCCACTGCTTGTCTTCACATTCACATACCTTCTTTGTAAACTTTGCAGAAGCAATCTGTGATTCCTGCAAGTGGACACTGTAATTAATGAAGATGCCGGCACATTTTGGTTTGTTACGGTGACCCTCTATTACTGATGAGGTTGGTACACTTGGTGTGAGAAGAGAGATAACCTTACACTTATCACAGACAGATGTAAGAACAGCAGCAAACTGATTTTTTTTACAGATTGATGTGAAGCCTTGCCTGGAAGTTACTTTGTTCATTACCATCATTCAATACAGGCTTCCCCCGCTTTGTACAGCAAAGAGCAGCCGTGCTCTGCGGGGTGAAGCAGAGCTCAGCCTGGAGCTCCACTCCTCAGGCTTGAATTGTACTGACAGCTCTTACCTTGTTAAAATGGGGCTGCTCTTTGCCTTTCAGACTGCCCTTGGTTTTAACCCAGGAAAGATTGCGGGGTTTAAGCCTTCTCCTGCACTCTTTATTCTTCAGAAAATGGCTCATTTTTCTACTCAGCCTTACTGCAAGGAATAAAAATTTTGCCCATGACTTTCTGTGAGGAGACTAAATTCAATATATGATCTCGCCCTGAACCTGCAGCCTGGTTTGGGAGCCCTCCTGCCCATGACACAGCTGCCAGGTTGTATGCTCCCAGCCAGCCAGGAATGGGATGACTGTGTGCTGCAGCCACAGTGGTATCAGTGAGTGGGTTTAATTACCTGGAGCGGGCTTGAAAAGCAAACACATGTAATGGGTAAGAATGTGAAGACAGGGTGAGAACACAGGAAAGCATGTGGATGGGAAACTGCAGAGAAGGAATTTAAAAGACACAAGCAAGAAGTAGGGAATCATGGTTCAGAGTATGAGAAGAGGATTTCTTTGGTTCAAGCTGCAAGACAACAATTTATAGAGCAACTGACATCAACTTACAGGGCTATAAACTTACAGGGCTACTAGGGAAGGAAAAAATGCTTGCTCAACCAACGTGCTTTAAAGGATGCAAAAGAGGAGACAATATGAATGCATGTCTACAGAGAGACAATATGGATGCTACCTTTGTTCTGATATGATTATTACACAGCAAGCAAAGATAGAGATTGGCTTATGATTCAGCCTGCAGTTTCAACTATCCTAATTAATTTATAACAGGTGAGAAATTCCTATGTGGAAGAAATATGGTAAAATTGAGCTTCTAAATACCTTTGGGTTGGAAATTTCCAAAACACAGCGAAGTGATTGGACATTGATGTTAAATGTTCTTAGTTCTCACAAAATATTTTGAATTCCCCAGGTGAGGTTCAAGTCCCATTCAAGCCACAGACTTTGTATTTCACAGTGCTGAGGCCTCATTCCTTCTCTTAAAACACCATCTACGTTCTCTATAGCATCTGTAACTGTGACTGAAGACTGAATAATTTTTTTTTATTCACAGAAATATAGGATAATGTAGAAAGTTAAATTCAGTGATGGTAGGATTTCCTTGGGTTCACTACATACAGACTCATGTTTGTAGTATCTTCTCAAGATTCCTTGTGGGCTAAGAAAGTAGAAATTCATGTAATATGAGATTCGATCAGCTGGGTAAAACTTCACATAGTTATTTTCCCATATTTCCCATATTTATTTTATCTGCTGCTTTACTCAGACCACACCTAGAAATCATATTTCAGATGTGTAGCCCATATTTTTTGAAAGGGTATTGTATGAGATTCAGCTTCCAATCTTGAGGGCACATAATTTTTTGCAAAGTTAGTAACTAAAATGGTAACCAGGAATAGGACTCTGTTCAAAGCAATCAGATGATTCTGGATGTTCCCTCATTGGTTAAGCTGTGGAAGCATAAGAGTCAATAGTGAATTCAAAAACATTTATTAGACATTTACAACTGAAATGCTAGAATTTTTTATACAATCAGCTTCAGTATTATGGACTTTCGTGACTGCTTCAGAAAAGCATGCTTGGAATTATAATAAGTTAAAGACACTGGCAAGAAGAGATATTGAAATTCATTTCAAAATACTTTCTATTATTGTCTTGAAGGATCTGCTCCTGTTTTGAAACAAGAGAGGACTCAGCCTCCACAAATAAATTGGCCTTTTTAGCATATACCCAGGGGTTGAGTGAACTTTATGGAAAAGGCTCTTAATGAAATGGTGATAATAAAAAAGTGAAATAAAGCAGAACCAACATTGAAGTGAGTCCTTATATGACTGCACCAACAAAAAAGAGCTATACTCAATAACTCCTCAACTTAATCTCTTTACTCTGAGTCAGAATCACAAAATAAACCCAAACGCCAATAGAGTATTAAAATGAGGAAAGCAACTCATACACCTCCATGTTCAGCATAATCTATCGATCCAATGTTATGTAGATTTTTAGTGTATTTAACCCTGTGTTATTCAAAACTGAGGGTCAGGTTAAAATACTGACTGACTGTAAGTGGATGTTTTGGTTCTTGAGCTCTGAATTGGTGAAAAACAGCAGTTTCATATAAATAATTTAAAGTAACTAGGAATTACATGCAAACTACTAACAAGAAGAAAATCTTTTATATACCCTTCTACATCTCTTAAACCATTACAGTATTAGATTATACATTATTGTTTGGAGAGAAATGTCAAAAAGTTGGTCATGGAGTGGTTGCTTTCTAGGTTTAAGAAGGGGGTGCTTTGAAATAAAACAAGCAATTATACCTTACCTCATTTTTATGCATGCTGTTGAATATGGAATAACAGAGATCCAAAACAGTGCTGGACATCTGAAAAAAAACCGAACAATACTTTAATACATTTACTGGGAGAACACGGTGTAGATGGTTTGATAGAAAACAGGCTTGATTCTGATCCCAGATCAATTTAGATTGAGCACAGTTCACTAAAAACACTCTGAGCAGGGGAAAACCTACTGATGCTATTACGAGCTGAAAAATTACTCTTTTGTTTGAGAAGAGACTACACACAATACAACTGTTGTCAATACAGTCTGGAGCTATAAAGAGATCGAAATCAACCTCCTGTATTTAAAATACATTTTTCTATGCTAATTGTTCTAGAGATAGGTTTGGTTTGTGGCATGTTTAATCTATGCTCATTTCACCTACAAGCCTTTCTGACAATCAGCACTATAATCTTTAATCATATACTGAAATACACTGTCCCATACCCATTTGCCACAGGACAGGGATTTTCTTATGCATGCAATCACATTAGATGAGAACTACAGCTTCAAAGGAAGTGAGGGGTAAGACACTTGAAAAACAGGCTTTGGGAAGTGTTTTCTACAAGTTTTGCTTGACAAAACCTTAACATTTCAGAAAGAAAAAAAGAAGCACAAAATGTTCAAAAATTCCAAATACTTCCTGATCCTGCAAATATTTTCCTCCCTGCTTTGGAAATGGCCTTTGGGCTCAATATTAAATGCAGTGCAGCTGATCTTTCACATACTGACTTTTTCTTTTTAAGTGTTTGTAAGCCTTGAGCCAGCAGAAATGATCTGTGAAAACTTCCCCTTGCCCCACTCTCCTCTGAGCACCCCAGAAAAACCCACCAAGCACCAAGCCAGGACCAAACAGGACCTTTAAATCCGGCAGAACTGTCCAGCACTTCTTGCTTCAGTGTTAGCTACTACTGGCATGGTAAGAAAGGGAAAAAAAGTGCTGTTCTTTAGGTCTGCATTAGCTTCACAAGGAGGAGGGCACATACACCAACAAACTGGCTCTGCTTTCCAGAGCTGCTGGCTCTCTGGCGGAGGCTCTGCCACCTGCAGACATCGATGCTCCAGGTTATACAGGACAATTAGTGTGTCTGGAAGAGAGATTGATCAGCAGATCAAACACATTACAGGAGTCAAGTTACCTGGGGTTGATCGGACATCTCCATCCACTCACTGAAACACAGTGCCAGTTGCTTTTAAAAGTAAAGAACAGACATTAACAGTGTATCTATCATACCTTCCGACCTGTGTTTTTGCTCGGGAAGTTGGGACTGGCTTGTTATTAGCCCGTCCATCTTTTGCTCACCCAGATGTCCTATTCTGCACCCTGCTACACTCCACAGCCCTGCCCAGACCTGTTCCACCTGCCGCTGCGGCCGGCAAAGGCTGCCAGCCTCCCTCCTCTCTTTGCCAACCCCCAGGGTATTCAGTAAGGTATCGCCAGTCCCTTCCCAATTTCCTTCCTCATTTCCCTGCCACAGACGAGCCTCGTTTCCCACCTTCCCCGTCTCTGCCCTACCTGTCCAGCTCGCATCGCTGTCAGCCGGCGGTGACAGACGTACCTCGTTTGGGGGCAGCTCCACACCGTCCCGGTGGCGCGAGAAAGGCTGCGGGAACCCTGCGGGACGGGACACGGCTGCGTTGGGATGCCACGGAGCCCAGCCAGGACGCGGCTCCTCTAGAGGAGCCGACCCTTCCCACGGGTCCCCTCGCGTTCCCGCCGGCCCCCTGTGCAGGGACGTACCTGAGCCCCGCGGGAGGGCGCAGAGGCAGCAGGCGGCCAGGAGCCAGGGCAGGGCGGGCGGCGGCGAGGGCATGGCGGGGCGGGGATG
>VWZU01017054.1:1508641-1545692 GCA_013397095.1 Sterrhoptilus dennistouni | reverse complement strand
CGGGCGCTGCGAGCAAGTGGGGTCCGTCTCTGCCGGGTGAGGGGAAGCCCGCCCAGCTTCGTCCTCGTCTTCCAGAACGGGAAAAGTTTATGTCTGTTCGTCCCAGGTCCTTGCGCCCGGAGCCGGGCTGGGGCTGGGCGTTGCCTCGGCTCGTCCCCTGCCGGTCAGAGCGCGGCCCTGTCCCGTCTTCTTGGCGTGGACAGAGCTGGTCTTAGGGAATGAATGGAGCCCCGTGAAGCCTGGACGCGGGGAAGAGAGGAGCCGCTGTGAAGGGCGGGAGAGGGAGCTGGTGTCTGTCAGACAGGGCACGGCCTGCGGGAGGGGAGGGGAGGTGGGGTCCGGGCCCGGCCCGGGGTGGGTCACGCAGCCGGTGCCGGCGCTGCTGCCCTGGTCCTCGGTTCGCATCCCGCTGACAGGTGAACCGCGTGTGCAGGGAGCCCCAGCAGCAGCTGGAAAGACACCCAGGCCTGTTAGTGCCCTCGGGAGGAGGAGAGCCTTAGGAAAGAACCAGCTTGTTACGATGTATGTGACAATGCTTGGTAGCACCACCGCAGTTTGCCAAAGGAGCAAGTGTTATATGTGTCTGAAATTTTTTTATAAGTATAACAAATTTGCCAGAATTTCTTACGTGTAAGATAACACAGTGGAAGGATTTTTGAATATGCATTAGGTCGTCTCACTTAGCTGTTGCTTGGCCTTCCTTACCAGTTCATTGCCAGTGATGTCAGTCATCAAGCTGATGGGCCAGGCAGTTGGGAGTTTGAACCTTCTGGCGTGTCACTGCCATTGACGATGGTGTGCAGGGACTGTCCTCCTGCCAAGGAGCCCCTGTGCAAGCAGCGTAAGCTGCAGAGCAGAGACTGTGCACTGAGTTTCAATGCTGCTTAAACCTTTCACCCTTTGTCCCATCATTCACTTGAAGACAGAAGTCTTGTGCAAAGAATGAGTGTTTATTCAAGGTAGCAGGTTACTTGCGGGCCACGGGTCAAGCCTGCAACTCTGTGTCTTGATCTTTTGTTCGTGTTTGTGTTTTGCGTCGGTGTGTGAGATTGGTGATCCCATTTTTTCTCATGCAAAACCCTTCATCTGGCTAATCTGAGGGTTATGTGACAGTTTGTGGTAGCCCTGAGAGGGGAAGACAGAGGAATGAGTGGGGACAGGAGTTTTGAGATCTTGTGCTCCTAAAAAGTGTAGAATTGCAATAAGAGGGAGAAAGTAACCAGAAAGCTGTGTATTTCATTGTCAGAAAATGGACTAAACCTTCAGCATGTTCCTTGCTTTTGTCTACTTGTAAAGAAAAAATATGTTTTAGACAACCAGAAATAGAAGATTGTTTTGGAAGCTGAAGGAGCCTTTTAAAGAGGAAAAACAAAAGCTAGTACATGTATTTACTAAAAAGTAAGTGCAGGAGAGGCAACAGAAATACAGTAAGGTTAAGGATAAAATTGAAAAATATAGGAAGTGCAATTACCCTATCTGAAAGCAATAAGAATTTTAAGGTAGAGACAGAGAAATTACATAAGCACATTTTTTTTTTTAAAGTACTGATCATTGCATTTAAGTGAGCATAATGGTTGAAGTACTCCTGTCTGTAACTTTGAATAGTTCTGCTCCTTGAGATCAGTGATGAACTGCTGATACAGATATACTTTAGGATGCTAGAAGTGAGTAACAGTGTAGTAACATCATAATTACATTATGACAGATCCTCTGATAAGACTCTTACATTCGTGAGTATGGTTGCAGATTTCCTGTGCACGTTAAAAGAAAGAGTAGACAAAACTGCTTAGTGTTTTCCTCTCAGCTTCCACATCTTGAAGGTTAAAAGTGGTGATTCTTATGGATGTGGCTGCAGTTCTGATCCCTTCCTGCTCTCTAAGCCCTGTCCTTAAGGTGAGAATTGTACTGCTTGTAGGTGACTGGCTGAAATGCTCTCCTGTCCCTACAGCAAGGACCTGGCAGCAGGGTCCTCTCTCCACTAACTGCATTTCAGGTCCGAGCACACAGAAACTGCATTTCCCATGTGATTTAACACAATTTCTTAGAAATCCAATACATAAATTACATAAAGGGATATAGATCAATAGTGCTTACTGAATAGTGTGCATCCATCACCGTTGCTGCAGGGATATTCATAGCAGGGATGCTCTGAATGTTGGAGGCCATTTCTACTCTGCTTTATGTAGAACAAATATACTAAGTTGGGCAGAGAGGTTTGGCCTAGACTTTTCATTATAGCTGATGGTTAGAAGTTTAACTCCTGCAGAGTGTTCTCTGCAAGCTTCTGTCAGTCTGCTGCATTCAGTGTTTTAATGTTGAACGGTTCTCATGGTTTTAGCAGAGCTACCTAAAAATTAAAAAAAGTTCTATGTCTTGATATCTGATCTGAATTTTTGTCTCCTGTGAGAGTTGGAAATGGATGCTATATCTGAGAGTAAAGGTAACAAATCTCAGTGCTTACGCGCAAGATGGTGCATTTCATGGCAGACTGAAAAATAAGAACCTTTGAGACTTGGTGGTTTTCAGCATGAATCTTATGGCAAGTTTGCACTAGTGCAGTGGTAGGATGGGAATTACTTTTTTAACTGCCTAACTGAAAAAAGGCCAGTCTGATGGAGTTCCTACAATATTTGCTTTTCCTGGTCAACAGTTTTCCAGATCCTGAAGAATAAACATATTGTGGGTGTTGCATGATCAGTTGTCAGCCAGGGAATTGCAACAAAAACCAGGAGATGACAAACATTGTCTTAATGGAGGTCATAGCAGCTGTAATTGTCCAGAAGACAGTTGATACCTAAGTGTGGTGTTTTTAGAAGTACTTAAAAATGGACTCATGAAAGAAGAGGGAGGGAAAGGGACTTTCAGAAGCCAAGCTGAAAAATGCCACACTGAGAAGATAAAAGTAGGCCTGAACATTGCCATCCTAGATAACTTTTTTTTCCCTTTAACTGGAGATATTCAGTTCTTTTCTTCCTCTTACCCATTTTGCATCCATCATTTGAGTCCCAAGTGTGTTTTGAACTGCTTGACTGCCTGTACAGGCTTTCAGCATATCCTGGAGATGGTTCAGTGCTGTCAGCTGTGGAGAGAATTCTTCCTGGAGACATTTGCACTGCTGGAAGGCAGAAACTAGTTGGAAAAGCAATTGGCACCTGTAGAAGTAGTAGTGATGGTGCAGGTGGCCATGCTGAAACAACGTCAAAACCAGGCTTACTTCTTTTATTAAAGCTTTGTGGGAATGAAGAAGGTGGAATACTGGTATATGACTGAAAAACTTTATAAAGACTTCCTTAGAAGTATTAGCTAACATTTTTTTGCATCGTAACTAGGAATGAGGGCATTTCTTGATTACTTGGCAAGTCACTTAAATTGTTGTGTAGAAATTGCAATCACAAACTGTGCAGATGTGACTCTCATTCAAGTTGCATGTGGCTACTTCAGGACTGAGTTTGATCCTATTGCTAGTTATAGAATTGTTGTGAGGATGTCATTGTATGAGATTTTTGTATTAGATCCTCTTTGTTTAAATGTTGGGATGTGGTATGGTACGTGTCCTCAAAAGGAAACATTCACTCTTCTCAGCACCTGAGTTCAGCCCCTCAGGTGTCTTATCTCTCCAACAACCGTAGAGACAATAGTTCTGTATTTTTGTAGGTTTTGGATGTGGGTTGATTTTTTATTTGCACTAGAGCTTTTACAGATACCTGGTGTCTACCCCCATGTATATTGCCCATCAGAAGTTGGGAATTCAGCTAAAGATACAGCTTTAAGTTTTCCATTTCTCTTAGTGGCTGGGAATGTCAATCTTTTTTATCATTGGTTTTCTTATATTTAATCCTACAGGCATAGAAAATAATTTATTAAGATAGCAGTTTCAAGAATCAGGATAGAACTGTGTATATTCAGTCAGTTCCTGTGGGTGGTTTCTTTGCACATGAAAACTGCAGTTTCAATTGTTTGGGTAACCCTTCCTGCACTCCTGAGGAAATTCTGTCTTTGAGGCTTACCTGCAGGGATTCAGCTACAGGTAGTAGGCACTGCTGCAAGGAAACTGAAAAATATTTGGCTAGCTTAAGCTTAGTGTTCCAGCTTGGTAGCTTCCAGCCTGTTCATTTCTGTGGGCTGGACAGGGGAAGAGTCCATATTATATGTCATTAGCTGACTTGGGATAACCAAGTATAGTTCTAATGTTACATCTTACCACTGAGAGCATAGCTTTTTTCATTCTCCCTGCCTTCCCTACAATGGGCTGTCTTGCTAAGCTGAGTTAAAAAATAAACTCCTCTTTAAAAAGAATTGGGGGTTTTGCTGATCTGTCTCCCCAAGCAGTCAGACAGTGCTATTCCCAGCACAAGCAGGGGGCTGGGAATTGTACACAGGGGTGAAGGAATGAAGCCTCCCTTTGATAGCAACCAGTGGTTACATTGCCTCAGCCTTAATGTTGGTTAAAGATACAGCTGAATGGACAAAAGGCAAAAAGTGGAATCTACTGCTATGTTTTATGATACACATACTTTTTTAATTCTTTTTGGTTATTGAAAGTACTTTTCTAAACCGTAACAAAAATAATTAATGTTTCTGTCTTTTCTCTTTCAAACAGGAAGTGCCAGCTTTATATGGCTCACATCTGACAACATGCACCACCAGTGGCTGCTGCTAGCTGCATGCTTTTGGGTGATATTCATGTTCATGGTTGCTAGCAAGTTCATCACATTGACTTTTAAAGACCCAGATGGTAAGTTTAGTTTTAATGTTTGATATGAAACAGAAAATTGAATAGTGATTCACAAAAATACTCTTTTCTATTAAAAAGTCCTTGGCATGTTATCACTTCTTCAGTAGGACTGAGAACAGAACAACTAAATTTCTGGAAGTGACAGTGCTGATATTCAGCTCCTTTTCTTGCCAGAAGTCTGAAATCTAACATCACAGGAGATTATTTTGGTGGTTAAGAACAGAAGGGATCATGTTTGGCAGTACTGTCTTGGTAGGTCTGCTTTTTCAAATACATTTAGTTTCAGTATCATGATCTACTAGGGATAGAAGTTAAGTGCAAATACAAGGGAGTACTATTACCTGTTTAAAGTCAGAAGAGACTTAGAAGGTGCTGAAGAGTTCATTTCACGTGATATTAGTTTCCGTCTTTTTGTCACTGCTTGTCTTGTGGCTGAGGCATTATGTAAACCTTGTGGACAGTTTCATTTGCAATGTACTTTGCCTAGCCTCCTCTGGCCTGCGTCTTGCATTCAGTTTTATCCCCTGCTGTTTGACTTGTAAACAGCTTATAGGCTTTTGCTTAGCTTAAGTAGCCGAGATGTTATTAAGATGAAGAGGAACTTAAGCCATTTGATGACACCACACAGCATGTTAGTTTTGTGTCTGCTGGGGTGCTGCTTTTACAAAGCCATCCTACTGAGAGTTCTGTGTGAAGGTAATTATATGACTTAAACTCTTAAGAGATCTGTGTTTCTGCACCTTTGTAAGACATGAAAAAAATACATAATTTTTGAAGCATCAACAGTTGTGCCATATTTGTCAGTAACTTGATAATGGATAAATACAATAGGGGTACCTTTATAAATAGTGTGCATCTATGTGAAGACTTACTCAGCAAGTCTTACAGAGGAGAACTGTAGACTGACGTAGCTTTCCTTGGACCCAGCTGTTCTGTCCTGGCTCATCTGCAAATCAGCTAGTCTTATGTTAGGTAGTTATATCTTCCAGTATTTCACTCTATGCCAACTCTTGTTTCCCAGCTCAGGTATTCTTTGGGTGGTTCTTTTCATCAGAATTTGTCAGAAAAATTAAAATGTAGTTTTAAAAGATAGTAGCTAGAGCATAGCCTCTGCATTTTACTTGCTTTTTATTATCTTGGCTTGCCAAGTTTTTTCTCTTTTTTTTTTTTTCTATGCCAAATCTTCTGTTCCTTTTGAATAGTTGTATGAGCAGATGATATATAAATTCATAAGTTTGTCCTGCAAAGGCGTGACTATGGCTAAGTGTATATATGTGTTGGAGTGTTTGTAATGAAACTAATGAAGGGAAATACTTTGAATATACCAACAGAATTTTGGAGGAAGTCCAAACAGGATGGTAAATCCTGGAGAAGCTCTTCTAGACTTAATAAAATATGACTTGTTAGAAGTTTTTCTTACTTGGATATGTCTTCTTAGCAGATAGAATAAAACCAGCAGATGCTCAATGAATCAATGTTCTTTTGTTTAAGCCTTTTACTGATGTCTTGGGTGCATGAGCAATAGAAACTATTTAAGGAGCAAGTTTCTGTCCATCATTCCTAGTAGCATCTACATGCATGCTTTTACACAATGATAGTGAAAAATAGTTTAGCTGCTCTTTCACTGAACCAGATTACTTGTATTTTACAGAAGAAAACCATGAAGTAAGTCTGTGCACAGCAATCGTTACAGTTTCTGAATGCTTGAATGCTTACATTGTTTTCAGTTTTAGCTTGCTTTTCCATGCGTGCCCTTTGTTAAAATCCAGTGTAGGCAGAGAAGAGTACTCCCTAAAGAAAAGGACATAGTCAGTGCACACATTTTCTCAACCATGAAACAGTAAGCCCCTGTGGATGCAGATGAGGAAACGTTATTCAAGAATCTATATCAAGGGAAAAGTAATCCAATATGGATGGGAATAAATTTTCAGAGAGAAATCATGTTCTTTTTGCTTTGTATTTAGGGAAAGCTGCTTCAAATTATTTTTGATCTTTCTGCACTGTATAAACTAAAGCTATAGTGATGTTTTTTTGTTTTTCTGGACCCTATTAAATGGAAAAGATGAAAAGGGTTCTTCCTTACATGATTTAATTTGATCTCAAACTATTAGCTGCCCTAAAATCACTAAAAAAGAACAAGAGTATCAGCTGAGTTTGTTGTTGTTGTGAGAATCTCTAAGGAAGGCCATCAGTCCAGTAATAAAGGAAGAGAGGATCTTTATTTATTCTTGTTTGTAGGTGCTTACTTAAAGCACCACAGAAATGAAAGGGTGTCCATAACAACACTTTTTTTCTTGTAAGTTTAATAGTTTACAAAAGAAGAAACATTTCTACTAGTATAAGGGGAGAGAGGAACCTGATAGATTTAAGTTTTTTATTTGGACATGCTTTGGCAAGTTCACTGAAATATAAAAATCTCCTATGCACAAGTCCATATAGTTATACCAAATTGTCTATCAATTGCAGTATTTGAATTCAAGACTTTGATGTCTCTCTGCACACTTTTTAGAGAAAAAGCAAAGCAAACAACCAAAAAAACCCAAGTAAAATATAATGGGTATGTTTCTTTGATAAAAGTAAAATGAAGTGGCATCCAAAATTCACACAGAGTACATCCTTTAAAATATTCATAGTCTGCGTCTGTCTTGTCTGGTGCCTTTCCGTGTAGAAACAAATCCTAGTGTTTTGTAAGCTTAATGCAGAAAGTAAAGTTCATATGTTTTAGTTGTAAAGCAGAAATAGTTGCTTTCTTCTCATCTTGCTGTTCTCTCTCTTCCTTCTTTAGGCTATGGTGCCAAGCAAGAGCCATTGATATTGACAGCTGTGACAAAAGTGGAGGAGGTACATGTGCCAGAGGAAAAACATTGGCCTGAAGAATTCCAGGTGCATACTGTTGAGATAAGGGTTATGTGTATTAAAGAGTAGAAGAAAATAAGACATTAAGGAAAGGCTTCCTTTTGTTAAGACGAGTTGCTAGACAGGAATTATTTATTCAGGCTGTTCTATTTAGATAGAGCCGACAGAATTCATTTTAACTTCACAAAGCTGGTTTGTTACGCTAACCTGCTGTCTTGTTTCATCTGAATGATTCAACTTAATGTGTTTCCATTTCCAGGAGAAAATTGTTACAGTACTCCTTTATCAAGTCAGGACAGTTGTTTTTGTTATCCTTTTTAATATAATGGCCCAGTTTTGGATTACTTGTATTCTGTCTTGCCATAGCAATCAGGTTTGTTGTTGTTGAGGGCAAGCCCATGTCTTCTCTGTTCTCTTAGATTTCTGCCTAATCTTTCTTTTTGTCAGTGTAAATTTCTTTTCCATGTTTTGTGCTCTTTGTATTTCTCATTTCAGCATTTTTCCAAAGTAGAACATGAATGCAGTAGTAGTCAATACCAGCTGATCTTTCAGATGCATAGTTCTGTGCTTTCAGCAAATTGACAATGAAACTCTAAAAATCCTTTATACAAATATAAATTTGAGACCAGTTACAGAGGATGCTAATTTTTTTTTCTTTTGTATTAATACATACCTCGTCTTATGTTTAAAATATGTATGTGATGCAGCATGGAAGGTAGGTTAGCTATATAAACATGACTCTTTGTTTTCATTTTTCAAAAACATGAAATTTAAGTTACCTTCAAAATAACTTGGGAAAAACACTTTGTTCAGTGGAAGGCTGGCAGATGTGTATAGTGAGTTTTAATAGCTTTCTTTACTAGCATGGAAGAGGATAATAAGGTTTCTGGATCCCTCTTGACTTCCTGACAGCATGAAAGGTAGAATAACAACATTAATTTTGGTTGCATGCAGAAAGAATTGTTTGGACAGATAAAATAATCTGTTCAGATTATGTTCTGAGCAGGGGGTATTGGAGAAGAGCAACAAACAGAAAATGTAGAATTTTTTTTTCGTAATGGAAGGTTGAGACAAAAAGTAAAGTAATTCCTTTTTCATCTGTAGCTTGGACACAGTACCTAAAATCATAAAACTACAGAATGGTTTAAGCTGGAGGGGACCTTTGAAGATCATCTAGTTCCAAGCCCTCTGCCATGTACAGGGATGCCTTTCATTAGGCCAGGTTTCTCAGAGTCCCATCCAGCCTGGCCTTGAACATTTCTGGGGTGGGCCATCCATAGCTGCTCTAACCTAGTTTTCATTAACTTGTTCCAGTGCCTGACTCTCATAGGAAAAAATTCCTTCCTAATGTGTAAACTATTTTTTTTTTTCAGTTGAAAACCATTACCTGTGTCTTGTCACTACAGGCCCTGGTAAAAAGTCTGTCTTTCTTACAAACTCCTTGTGAGCATTGAAAGGCTGCCGTGAGGTTTTCCTGAAGCCTTTTCTTCTCTGGGCTGAACAGCCACAGCTGTCTCAGCCTGTCTTCATAGGAAGGTGCTCCATCTTGGACCGTCTTCACATCCTCCTCTGTACCTTCCCTTAACAGGTCCATTTCTTTCCTGTGCTGGGGCCCCAGGGCTGCATGCAGCACTCCAAGTGGCAGCAGAGCAGAGAACAGGGGGAGAATCACCTCCTTTGACCTGCTGGCCACAGACTGGGGTTAGCTTTCTGGGCTGCAAGTACATACTGCCAGCACACATCTAGTTTTTCACTCATCGGTATCCCCAAGTCCTTGGCAGGGTTGGTCTCAATCAGTTCATCCCCTTGTCTGTATTGACATTGGGGATTGCTATTTAGTTAGTGGAAAGGTGAAAATTTGTCAGTAGAAATTTAAACTTCCCCATCACCTCTTAATTAGAGAAGCTCCTTTTTCCTCTCACTCCACTATTTTTGAGGCAAGAGGTGGTTGTGGTTCCTATCTAAGTCACAGAAAAATGAAACATATGAAACAGCTCATCCATTTTTGGGGAGAGGTATCCTGCTATTTCTTTTATTTGTCACACTGATGCTCATTGTTCACATTTTTATTCACCTAATTTTATTTCAACTTGGATAAATGGAAACACTGGATTCCTACAGGTGCTAGAAAACAACACAATGACACAGAACTTTTATCCTAATTTTTTTCCCAACCAAATGGGTCACAAAATATTCTGAGTTGGAAGGGAGTTACAAAGATCATCGAGTCCAACTCTTAGCCTGCACAGGATGTCCCCAAGAATCACACTTGCTGACCCAAGATGGGTCAGCACCATCTTCTCAGAGCTTAAAGCATAATTTGTGTTGAAATTCCTGTCCTAACCTCTCTGAAGCTTTCTTACAGGCTGTTGAAACTCTGTGGGAATTCCAGTATTTGATCAAGGCATGTTTTATCCAAAGATAAGACCCTGCTGCTGTGCAGCAGACTTAAGTTGTCGTATGGAAAAGCTCTTAGTACTGTGTATTACCATGTAATGTCTTAAGAGCTGAACCAATGTACAGCAGCAGCACAGGAAGCAAGCTGTGGGCTAGTCCTTTAGTTAATACATAAGTAGCAATGTTTTAATCATGAATCTGGGAGTCATTAGGGTGCATAGTTTGGGGATTTTTATACTTTAGAATTTGATCTGAAAACTGAAGTCTTTAACTTTTGTTTTTTCTTCTCTGCATTTCATTAAGCCGACTGGAAAAACATTTTCAGGAAATCTGATCCGCCAACCCCTGGTTCATATGGAAAGACTTGAGCTTCTCAGGAATGTCTGCAGAGACACTGCATTGAGAGATCTCTCTCATACCGCAGTTTCCAAATTCGTCTTGGACCGAATATTTGTGTGTGACAAGCACAAGATCCTGTTCTGTCAGACACCAAAAGTGGGCAACACTCAGTGGAAAAAAGTCTTGATCGTTTTAAATGGTATCTACTTTTCTGTGGGTGTGTGGGTTTCTTGGAGGAGGAGGAGGAGGAAATGGAATTACTCTAACTGGGGCAACTAAAATGAATTCTTCCTGCATTTCTGTACACTGATACTTAATTTCAGCTTTTCACTTATCACGGTTGTTTCCAGTCTTTTCAAAACATCCCCTTAAAATGAAGTCTTTCTGTAAAAATAAGTATTGTTACTACTTGGCTAAAAGTTATTTGAGTCATGACAGTACCCATGTGCATGTGTAGTTAGGTTTCTTATCTTTGAAGGGGTGCACTAATTTATAGAGTTTGAGAGTATATGACAAGGTATTACAATTCTTAAGTAACAGTAATATGAAATTTCTGGCTAAAAGCCTGTGACTTTTAACTAGAGATTTTAGTCATGAAGAAAGCCAGTTAAAACTTGGCAGCTGCTGTTGCTCTATATTGCTGAAATCTTGTGTGTGTTCTATCAGTAAACCATATTAAGAATTATGAAGATTCTGAGGTGCTTAACACAATAGTTTGGTCACCAAAGGTATGTTATAAAAGATGATAGAAGAAGGACTAAAAGGACTGGTGTGTTTGAAAAATTAGCAAATGAGCTGTGTCAGCAAAGCTTTCCTAGCAAGCAGTACTAACTTTAAGAACTTAAATGTTAATTTCATCCTTGATCTGTGAATATGAGCTAAAAATCTAGCAGAGATAGGCCCATACCTATGTGTGTGCTTGTTTCTTACTACCTATGAAAGCCACATTTGAAGTACTAAATATGGAACTATATGAGGGCATTGGAAGTACCTGCTCTTACCAGCATTTGAGAGATAATATGCAAAGAATTCCTCAGGATGGGCAAGGATGTATTTGCTATGCTGAGTGGAGGATAATTCACATCTTAACAGCAGGGAACTTTTCACCTTGATTTTCCTAGTTCTGTCATGCTGGATAATGATACAAAATTGCTTCCACATAGACACTGGTCTCTTTGGCCTTAAGCTGCCTGTGCAGTGGTATCTGCTGATGAAGACTATTGCTGTGGTTCACCTAACTTTCTCCTCTTTGAGTCATCTCAGGAGGCAGGGCTGATACTTGAGGGGGAATAATTTATGTCCAGATACCTAAGTGGTATTTGGAGGTTCAGGATGGGAAAATGCATCTGTGGCACTGTGGGGGAGCTAACTCTGCTACTGCTTGTACTGAATGTTATGTTCTCTGCATGAACACAAGGTATCAGTTTCTGAGGCTGTCCAATCTGACATCTGTTGTCCACATGCAATTCACCTATGGTACTAAAAAATACAATTGAAAACCTGAAACTGATGAAATACGACTCCAGTCCACACCCCTCACCCCTGCCACCTCCAGGAAAAAAAAAAATTTGGAAAACTGAGCAGCTGAGTGGTGTGTATTATTCACTTCAGTTCTGGAAATGAGAAGGCTGTAGAGGCTTTCACTTAAATGGGCTTGTTTTGTAGTACCCTTGTGCTTGTTGTAGGTTGATGTTCTGAAACGATGCTGTTGTGTAAAGGCTTATGCCTAAAGCCCAAAGGGCCACATGAGATGTTTCTCAAGGTCATAAAACCTTCCAGGATCAGGATACTAAAATGAATGCAGCAGAGTTAAGTGATGTTATTTTCCTTGTCAGCTCATGTGCTTGCAGAAATAAATATCTTGAGACTTATGTTGTTAATTTTAGTGCCTTTTAATCTGTGGAGTATTCTCTGATTGGAATTTTTGTTTCAGTACAGCATACTTGTTAAAAAAAACTTTATGGATCCTGAAAGCAAAGTACTTTTGCATGGAAGCAGTTCCAAAAGCAGCTCATAGCATTTATTTTTGTTGGTAGTTGAAGCTCAGCCAAAAAGCTGTTTTCTTCTTCCGAGTTAATCCTTAAAGTCTTCCTCCATTTGTATGTGCAGGCAGAGGGAAAGAGAATGGGGACACTGACATGTGAGGAGTGTTACAGGCTTAGACATAATTGCTGATGAAATTTGCATAATATGCTTTTTTGAGAATTTTGGGGCCATTTCGTCTCGGACCTTGATGTCACATACCCTAAAGAATTTTAACAGTTTTCAGCTTCACAGTCGGAATCTCTCATAATTTAACAGTTTTAAACATAGTAACATTAAACGGTAAAAATAAAGAAAAGAGAAAGACATAAAACTGTCAGCCAAAGGCACACATATTTGCTTATACTCACTGTTTTTTTCTCTTGAATGAATCACCTGCTCTCTCATTTTGACTTGTCTAGGAGCATTTTCTTCCATAGAAGAGATCCCAGAAAACATTGTACATGATCATGAGAAGAATGGCCTTCCACGCTTGTCCTCTTTCAGTGACTCTGAAATTAAAAAGCGGTAGGTGGCCCTGCCAGTGAGTGTGGGGGGGGGTTTGAGGTCAGTGGTGTTATGAGCAATCAAGGGTCAGAAGTCTGCATCTGAAATGGAGGGGTTTTGTTCCACCACTCATATTATGGCACTATTCTGTTATCCTCACAGATGTTGCTGTGTCTGCCTTCCTACTGGCTTGGAAGAGCACCGGTGTAATTTGTGATATAGTTAGGTGAGCCAATCAACTCCCTAGGATATAAGGTTCCTGTAATTCAATGCATACCTAGTTGTTAGATAGTTGATCTTCAGAACTGAAGGTTTAATTGGACAGCCCATTCTGATATTTTGTATGGTAAACGTTATTGCCTACAGGTAGGATTGTCATTGCAGCAGACATACTTACTAGGATTGAACAGGTTAGGTTTAAATTGTTAGTGCTCCTTAGCCCCAAAGTATTTTCCTTTCAGCTGAACCATTTTGTCCTCTTGTTTAAGTGCTTCTGGTTATTTTCAGAGCCAAAAAGTACACTGCAATAGAACTTCTACATTACTTTGGCTAGGTTTTTAACTGTGCCTGCTCTCATCTCTACTCGAACCTATGCCATATATAATCCCTGTAAAGGGTGGCAACATGGAGAGAACAGGACATAGGATGACAGTGGACACTTTGTAAGAGTGTGCTTGCATGGGTTTGTGTGCATTACACCATTCTGAAAAGTCAGCCCTTTATACATGTGTCGCATGTCAATACAGCTCAGCCCAAGGTTTTTTGTTGCATGCAGTGGCACAAAGACATTTATCACAGCTGTGCCTGTAGAGCTGGGGTCACTTGATTGTGTTGATATTGTGCGAAGGAAAAGATTGTCACTGCGTTCTTGAGAACGTGGATCTGTTCTCCCTCCCTGTGAGCAGCCCTGAAGAAAGTAAGGGCTCACCCCCAGGTGAGCCTTAGTTAGGATATGGGAAGTTGAATCCGTTATTGCTTAGGTTGCCGTGTTCTGCTCGGCATGGAAGCTATGCTGGAGGTGTGTACCATAGGTCTGGTTGGGATCTGAAATTACCAGAGTTTTATGTGTGGAAAGCAGGATGGTATGGATATGTTGATTTAGTTGGCTGACTTCTATCTAACCCTGCCTGGCTAGGAGTGAGTTAGGAGTATTTGAAGTATGATTCAAGTTCTGTACAGGCTGAAGAGTCCATCCGTCCTTATTTCAATGAGGACTGGGCTCTCAATCTCTTTTTTTAGCTATTTATTGAAATAAACTTGGTTTTCAATTTAGTCCTCCTACAGATAATCTGACCACAGAATACTACATATTACAGTATCGTAGTAATACATGAAATTTTGTTGAAAACTGTGGTCTCATGCTCCACTAGTTCTCTCGGACATTCTTGAAAGCATGACTAAACATCAAAATAAATTACCATTCTTAATTTTTTTTGTACTTAAGCAGCAACTTAGATTAGTGCCTGCCGGTGAAAACTGCAGCCTTTTATATGCATTTAGCTGCACCAATGCACTTTTCCCCATGTATTTATGTACTTTGCTTTTTGAGCTTGATCACATGACATTACAAATATCTTAAACTTGGAAATCTCAGTGTCTTTTTTCTCCTGTTTATTATGGATTGAGATAAGATAAACACCTCCAGTTTGAATAAAATGTGAAAACTAGGATAAACTATTTTTCCTTTGTCCCGTATGTAAAAACTGCTAGTAAGAAGACAGAAATTGTATTTACTCCTATTGATTATAATATTGATGCAGGTGCTTTAAGATTCATGTTGCTGTATCTGTGGTCAGTTTATGTACTTTTTAAAGTATATGCTAAACACTTCCCTTAATTCTTCGGTTTTTTTCTTCCTCTGTTTAGACTGAATTTATACTTCAAGTTTTTTATTGTTAGAGATCCATTTGAAAGACTTATTTCTGCATTTAAAGACAAGTTTGTGCACAATCCTCGGTTTGAACCTTGGTACAGGCATGAAATTGCTCCCGGCATCATCCGTAAATACAGAAAGAATCGCACAGAGACCAAAGGGCTGCAGTTTGAGGACTTTGTGCGCTACCTGGGGGACCCTAATCACCGATGGCTGGATGTTCAGTTTGGTGACCACATCATTCACTGGGTAACATACGTGGAACTTTGTGCTCCCTGTGAAATTACATACAGTGTGATCGGACACCACGAAACCCTGGAGGACGATGCTCCGTATATCTTGAAAGCAGCTGGCATAGACCACTTGGTATCATACCCCACAATCCCACCAGGCATAACAGTGTACAACAGAACAAAAGTAGAGCGGTATTTTTCAGGAATTAGCAAGAGAGACATAAGACGCCTCTATGCACGATTTGAAGGCGATTTTAAACTCTTTGGTTATCGTGAGCCTGATTTCTTGCTTAACTGACACCTGGGATAAGATATGAAAAAGTGTCTTATGGATTAATCTAAACCCTGTGAATACCAGCTGCAACACTGGCAGAGCTGAGAATGACCATTTGTTTTCTAGCTTTTTGATGTTGCTCCACTTCTTGGTGAAATATTTGTCATATGAACAAGTAGGGTCTTACAGTTGTTTCCTGACCATGTTTTCAGTACATGAAACTGCAGTCTGATAGGAATTGTCCATTATCTAAAATACAGAATTTGACTTCTCCCCTCTTCCCTTCAAGAAAAAAGAGGTAGAACAAATGGGCCATGATCTTCCTCTCCTCCCGGACAGAATGCCATTTTTGAAATGTTGTGAAGTATTTATAAAGATGGCAATTTCACTGCAGATAACCCTGACGTATGGATAAACATAATGATTCCTGCTCATGAAAAGTCATGTAGCTCCCATGAGCTTTGTAAATGAGAGGCCAGTACAAGACTAGAAATTAATTAAATGCTTGACAAATATAACCATCTAGGTTCTGTCATGTGACTGCTACAATAACATTGATCTAATCCCATTCTTGTTCATCAAGAAATGAACCTAATTAGACAGAAGCTTTTAGAGATGTAGAAAATGAACTGGTTCCACACCCCAGTTGTCTTTGTATTTTTGTCAAGTGTTTACTGTATTTACTACTGATGTATTGAGCCTCATAATTCTACTTTTGACTTTCAAAACATTATTTAACTCCTGGTTATGTAAGTTATGTGAGAACACCAGCTGCAAGTGGAGCATAGAAGAAATAGAAGAAACTGCTAAGGAATCTGTTAAGGAAAATTAATTTAAAATATCAATTGTATTTGTGGGAACACATATAATAATCACAAGATGCTCTCACACAATTTAACTTGTCTTTTCTTCTAACAGTTAAGATTAATAAAGAAGTTACAAAAGCCAGATGTCATATTAAAGAGCTGCTTACTTGGATTAATGATCCACCTTTTTCTTATATCCAGCCTTGCTCAGTTCAGTACCTCAGAGAACAGGAAGCTTACCCCCCCTCTGAAAATTCATCTCCCTACTGCTAAAGGAGAGAAGGAGACAGGATGAATCCCTGATTTTTCCAGTGATTCACTGCCTCTGTGTCCCAAGTCAAAAATAACTAACATTTATGTTACAGATGTGGTAAATTGGCTGTATGCCAAGAGTTTAAATGTCACCTAAATTTGTATACCCATTTTTTGCATTAAAAAAAGAACTGAATTGAGTAGATTCAGCCATCATATTTGCTTGTGCTTGTATTGTGTCTTATGAAGAGCAGTCTCTTGTCTGAGTTCACCAGCAACAAACATCAGTGTGCTGCCACTTCATCCCGCAGGCCATGAAGAGACATAGACCAAATATCTGAAATACAGGAATTGCTCTGTCACAGTGAGCATGTGAACTGTATTTTTTAAATCATAATCCCAAAAGATTTATTTTCAAATCAGCATAATGTTGCTGGCTAGAAATGCTAATGACAGCCAGTGCTATGGAATCTGCTTTTAAATCTAGCCGCTGTATGTTTTTGATAGCTTTCTGTATTAAGACAAGGAAGCATCTTGCCCTTGTGTAAAAGGAAAGCTGTGCCAAGCTGACATGTGCTGCTGCCCATAAACAGGAAGCTGTGTTGTGGCTGGAAATGATTTCAGAAAGATCTCAACAGATGAACTGAAATAAAGGAGAATCATTAACTGGGCATTGTTAGCAAGAGAATAATCCAGGGTGGCAAAGTTAGAAGCTATTTTTCAGGTTGGTTTGTTTTGGTTCTTTTTAACACCAATTACAGTGCCCTAACTTGATAGTTCTTAACCAATGATAAAAAGATGTTAACAGCTCCAGGTTTTTCTGTGGTTTTCTTAATAAGGAAACTTAGCAAAATACACTGATAAATGCAGTTTGGAGCTAATAACCTGATTGATTACCTTGCTGCCAATTTAAAATGTAACAGTGAATAATGTATAGTGAATTCAGGCCTTAAAATTTAATAAAGTAGGATTTTTTTCCTCTGAAAGTATAAGCTACTGATCACACAAAAGGCCAATGTATGTTTTTCTTTTTCTTGGTAAATTACTTAATGTATTGCTTCCTTAAAAATTGCCAGATGGAAAGTGCTACATAAATATTAAGTAAAAATAATATTTTCTGATAGCTTTCTCTGCATTGAGTTCTCTCAGCCATCTGTGAACAGAGCTGTGGACTGACCTAGGCAGAGTTGTAAAATCCTCTCCCATTTCCGTGTTCCCATGCTTTTCAGGCTGGAACTGGAATGCGCGTTATCATTTCTTCAATTCAAATGCAAAGTTTCTCCTTTCAGTTATTTGTTCCTGAGCTATATTTTCTTTCTAGAAGTGTGGGTTGGTTTTTTGGGTTTTTTTTCCTTACATGGCTGAAGTAACAATGGTGCAATTTTGACACGTCCCTTGAGGAAACTTATATACCGTGATGGTCCTTGGCAACGTGTGGTAGGGCTCTCCTTAAATTGGTGCCATGCAGGCAGGATGGTCAGAGTGTGCTGTGTTAGGGAGGAGGCTTTTGCCACACTAGTTATGATAAATTAAATGCTTGTGGTTTGTTTTAGCTTGATTGTACTCTGCACAAGGCTTTTATGTAGTCTCAGTGGCATGCACAAACATCAGTTGGTTGTTCAGATGTTATTTGCATACCACTTTCAAACTGCAGATGATACTTATGTCATATTTTTGGAACTGCTGGCCCAGATTATTCTTTCTCCTTTCTTATTATTGTTACAACTTCAAAAACCAAATTCACATCCTTACTTTGTATATCTGTGTCTCTTTGTTGTCTCTCCTCAGCAGCTTTTGAATCCTTTGGCCCAGTTTAACCACATTTTGCAAAGGAAAGTCAAGGGGTAGTGAGTTGAAATAATTTTCTTAAAAATAGGAGGAAAAACATTCCTTGTACATTGGAGAGTCCATGCTGTATGTTGGCTTTAGCAAAAGTACAGACAGGAAACAGTTTTACTGTATCTCCTTGTATGGAGCTCCTAATTTCTAATGGACTCCCTTCCCTAGTGCTTTCTACAGTTTGCACTCTTAACTCAGCTAACAAATACAAAAACTAAATGAAAATGTATTCCATGGGTCTGTTATCTTCACATTTCTAATAAAATTGAGCTGACCGAGTTTTTTGAGATCTTGGGAGTAAGAGGGTTTGTCTTGTGAAAATGGATTCAGAATTCACTTGCTTGTGAAACAACTTTATGGTAATGCCTGTCCCCTTTTAACTTCAGCACGCAGTGCATTGTCACTGCTGTGCTTTCTGATTGCGTGCTATGAAGATGTTTTTCTGTAGTTAAAAATACATGTGCATTTTTTTTTATTTTGGGAACTGTTCTGTCAAAGAAAATGTCTCAAAAATATGTATTATTCCAAAAAAAGCATGTTGTTTTCTGATTCATTTGCAGATGCTGCCCTGTTTGTACTGTGGGTAAGGCTCCCTGCTGCTCTGTGTGTCTCCATCCTCAGATTAGGGAAGCCATCAGACAGTTCTGGCTTTTGTGCAACATTATATTTTTCTTGAGGTGTTAATAACTTTGTTGGCTGGAAAAGCAGCCTTTGATCTTAGCTGTGCTCCAGAAAGTTTGCTGAGAAAAAGAGTGATTATATAGGGATTGCTTAAGCTTATTTTCTCAGATGAAAAAGGATGTCTTGTCAGTGTATCTGCCTGTATCTGATATCTCTTAATTGACAGAGGGAGGGGGAATGATCTTTCTGCTTAATGGCGTTGTAGCGATTTATGCTAAGCCCCCATCCTATTTTTTGTTATAGTGACATGAAGGGACCTGGAAGGAGGTGTAAAGTTAACGTGCTTATTTGAAATGTGAGGGTGCAAAGGAAACTTGACATGGGAGTTGGTTGCTGGAGATTTATTGTGTCCAATTACTTGTTACATGTCATCTGCAGAGGCTGGTGCGGATTCTTTGTGGCCTGTGCTTGAGAAGATTTATGCAAGGTAGAAGGAGGCTTGTAGGTGGTGGAAAATTCCCTTTCAGCCTAAGTTAGCTGTGCGTGTTCCTGGGCTGCTGCCGTGGGGAAGGTTTTAGAAGGAAATGATCCTATTAGCAGCAAAGCCTGCAGTGCTTGGGCTGGTGAATGGAGTGCCTCCCTCCTGGAGGAGGAATGACTTCGGCACACACTGATGTTCGCAGCCAGCTTTGGTGCTGCCTTGTATAAATCTCTATTTTTGTGCTTTTAATGCAGTTGTGTGCAGATGAGCTGTCAGCTTGCTTTCCTGCGTGTGGCAGTAGCCTGAGGTGACTCATCTCTTCACCACCAGAGCGGCTTTGAAAGGCCTGCAGCCTGTTTTGCTGTGCAGCAGGAGACATTTCCCTTATGAAGAGAGCAGCATTAAGCCTGCAGCCATGCAGCTGGTGGCAACTGGCTGGTGTAAGCACGGAAATGGTGCTATTTGGGGCTTCCTGCTGTAAAATCATCATTTTCCCTTTTAATCCAGGCAGGAGTGAAAGGGAACAAAGATGTGCCTTTGCTTTGAGTCACGAGGAGCCATGCTGTTAGAAATTACAGATTGGTAAACCAGGGAAGGCAAAGTCAACAGCATGAGCTGTCAAGCCAGAGAAACTGGCCAGGAGAGCAATGCTGAAAAAAGCCATGGGCAGTTTTTCTAAGGCCCGTGGAGATGTTGGACATGTCAAAGGAGAGTTACTGAAGCTTTCTGGGAGGTGTCAGAGGAGCAAGCATGCTCCCTTTAGCCTGGATGTGCATGCCGGAGGAGCAGATGCTGGTGGGAGAGCATGCACATAGCAGACTGAAAGTGTGAAACATCTACTGTGAGTATCTGGTTGAAGTCACAGAAAGGAGGAAAGAAAAAAAAGGTGGGAAGGAAGTAATGAAAAAATAATCCTGAAGGCTGCGCCCCTGGAAATTCAGTGCCCACTTTTAGCTGCCAGAAACATGCTGACTACTCTGGATGTGTACAAATAGTTTCTGAGCGGTTTGTAGGACCAAAGCAAATCTGCAAGTAAGAGAGTAAACCACAATCATAGGCTTATCTGTACGTACTCTGAAAAGTGATTTTTTTACTGAGAAGCTAGCCAAGGCTCCCAGTTGTGCCTAAGTAAGTGTATCTCCTCTAGGAAAAATGCATAGCTATAGTGGAAGCATAGAAATAGAAAAACCTTTTGTGGGATAATAAGCTCTCTCAATAACCAAGTGTTAGGCACCTGCTGTGATTTAAGAAATAGGAACATTTTCTCTTGAACATCTTTTTTCCCTCTTCTCTGCAGTCTTTCTGTTTTATTCAGTTTCTTTCCCGTGCCCCAAGAGGTCTTTGGATGATACACCACAGTAGGACGCATCATTCTTCTCTTATTAGAAGGGTGGAAGAGGCTGTAGGAAATGCAAAATGTTCTCCATAATTTTGGGAAACATAAGAAAAATACAGGAAGTTTTTATCAATCATGAATGAATTTGTGGTGACTGAAACATTAGGATTGCATGGGTTGCTTCTTAGATGTTTCATGTGTTGGGCAGAAATCCACTTAGGGAAAAATTATCGCTGTTCTGTTTGGCATCTTTGTTCCTATGTTTTGAATAACTCCCAGTAAGGTTTTACAACAAGTAAAACTTGAAGTTTGCCATACCATAAAGCTTCACTTTGGATCCGCTTGTTTTGCTGTCATTCCCCTGTAAATATTTTATAGAGTAAGAGTTGAGTCTCCTCTTACTCAGTTTCTTTGATTTCTGACTGTTCTTTGCAATGCTGTGGCACTTGTACTTGTGAAAGGGGGAACAAGCAAGAAAAGTCACAAATACTCTGGAGAGAACAGGACTCCAAAGCTGGACTTTATTTGTATGCTGCTTCCATCTACAGCATCTGCTTTCATTACCTTTTCAGTTTAGTTCTTTGCTGTAAAACCCATTGGGGTACCTATTTGTGGTTAAAGCTACAGATTTAGAAATGTGTAAGAGGAAGGGGATTAGGAACAATGTTGCAGCAGGAAAGAAAGGGCTTCCACACCCCCTTTCACAGTTCCAAACCTTTAGCTTCTTCTTGAATATTCTTGTTTGTCAGCTTTTAGGACGTAGGTTCTTGGCCTTATGGGAACTTTGGTGTGTAGTGTAGCTGCGTTTCTCAGTGTCTCAGTTGCCTGCTTGCACACACTTGCTCTTCTCCGACTGAATCAGGAAACATTCTCGTAGGTGAGACCTTTGTTCCAGCAAGTGTTTTGTTACTTTGTAGCAAAGATGGAGCAAAGGTGTTATTTCACCTTTCTGAGCAGTAACTGTGTGTTCCTTAATTCTCTTGACTACCAGAGAGTATAAACATGATTTCACTTTTCTGGAAGATGACCAGTGATAACAACAGTGTTTTTATCAGATTTTAATCCTAGAACCCTGTTTAAATACATCTTTGTGTGACAGCAAGTACTGCAGTAAGTTGTAATTGGTTTTTGCGGGTTTCGAGTTGACTTAATAGATCATTGGAAATGCCATTCTGATGGAAAACAACTTGGGTGCATTGCTTCTGTCTCCATGTGAGGATCTGTCATATGATTGCTTACCAGTCAGAGGAAAGTAACTTCATTAGATAGCGATGCTTTTTTTGTTGTAATCCTCTTACTTGTGGATTTGGGTCTTAAAATACAGCATAGTAGATTTGTCTTGTATACTCCTCTCCTGTTCTAAAGTAGTATTGGCAAAAATTTCATACCTCTTGTTATTTTGGGAACTCTTTTCTGCAGATTCTAGTTGAAACTGTTTCAGGTTTAAGCACTTGGCATTGGAAAGTGTGTAATTGGACTGTGGGTACACCAGAAGGACAGTGTGAAGCCTTTCATGAAGAACTTCAAGCCAGCAGTGTAACATGGCTGTGAGAAAGCTACCACCTGATTCTGTATGCATTCAGGCAAGGATTTCCAGTAGTGGCCAATAAATGAGTATCGTGACTAAGGCTGTGGAGAGGCCTTGCCTTGACCCCATTTCAGGTGTCGTCAGCTGTGACTCTGAGGAGCTGGCAGAGTTGCAGAGCTGCTGGTCTTTGAGCAGAACAACCAGAACTTGTTCAGCATAAGAAAGGAGAAGGGGGTATAATAGGTGTCTAAACCTGTACTGGGACAAATGAAGTAGTGAGAGAATCTCATATCCAGAGAAGGAGAGGAGCCAGAAGACAATGCAGTCACAAAGACAAACCAGTCTGAGTTGGCCAGGAGCCAGCTGAGGCGGGAAAATAGGAGGAGGTTTCCTATCCTGAGGCTGTGTGCTGTCATTTTGGTATATACAAAGGGAGCAAAATAATAACAGGCTGCTATGCCACTGCTTGTTCAAGCAACAGAGGCCTTAACTTGGTAGAGTTGTTTAGGTTCGAAAAGACCTCTAAGTTCACGGAGTCCAGCCACTAACCTAACACTGCCAGGTCACACTAAACCATGTCTATGAGTGCCACAGCTACACAGCTTTTAAATACTTTGGGGATGGTGACTCAGTACTGTTTCCTTGGGCAGGCTGTTCACTGCTTGACAACTATTTCAGTGAAGATTTTTTTTCCTAAAATTCGTTCTAAACCTCCTCTGTCACAACTTGAAGCCATTCTCTCTTGTTCTGTCACTAGTTACATGGGGGAAGAGACCAATGCCCAGCTGGCTACAACCTCCTTTCAGATAGATGTAGAGAGCAAGATAGTCTCCCCTGACAACCCCAGCTCCCAGCTATCCTCCAGGTTCCATCTTTTCTCTCAACCCAGTGAGCTGTGGCTGTGAAGACAGCAGAGCAGGGCTGGTGCCTGTGTGCTGGGTGATCTGACTGGGAGGAGAAGGATTCACAGAGGCAAGTGGGGCCAGTCTTACAGCCACATAGAGTCAGCTCAGTCTTGTATGCCATGGCATGGGTTATATGTCTGGGGAGATGTTGCCATCTCCTGCCTCCTTCTCTTCTTTATCACTTCTTAATCACATTTGGAGATGGTAAAAGAAGTGCCAAATTTTGAAAGAAGCCAAGAGCACAGTGTCAATTGCCTGACATTTTCTTTAGTGGAAAATTTATGGTTCCTGTGGAAAGCTTATGGTGCTTCCCCTGTCCGTGTTTGAGTTGATGTTTGATATGAACAGAAGTGATTTGGTAGAAAACAAGAGGGGAGGTAAAGAGTCTCATGGGGTAAATTCTTCATTTAATGTTTTTGAGATCCCTGGCCTCTCTCCCTTCCTAATCCAAGGGAGCATACTGCAATCAGACTCCAAATCTAGATATCCCATCTCTAACTGGCCAGATTGACTTGACTGTCAGCATGGCAGAGTGCACACAGATGTCATTGCTCAGAAGGACCTCTGCAAGGCATCACTGCTGCAGGCTCTGTTGATTCCACTCAAACAGGTATCTCCTCTAGAAAATGAATCATGAATCTTCAATCCACCTCCTCTTTCCTGTGTCTGAAGAGGAGATTAAAGAGCACTTTTCTGCAGCGGGGATCTGCCATCATCAGACATGAAGCTGTTGCTGGGGGGGGGCAGCACACCAAATAAGCTTTATTGATGACTGAGCCCTATAAACAAAGCATTTGTTATGAGACAAAGTCCTGAAGGTACTTGTAACACGTTTTCACCTTAGAAAAGGTGAAAAGTTCCTGTAGGAGACAGAGCAGAACTAAAATATTTATGGCTTTATTATCAGCAGATATCTGTAGAAGAGAATTGTTCAATCATGCAGAGTGAACTTAACATGTAGGCTGCCAGTGCTTACAGCTAACACAGGGTACACAGAACACTGTCAAGAGTTTATTTTGATGCATAATTTTAATTTTGCCCTGACACACAAATCATCAGCGCTGTGTTTGCAATTTGGAGCAACCTAATGCTCCGGACTGTGACCAGTACTTTGATTTGCCATCTGAAATTTTAACATGTATGAGGGCTTTCTTTGTAAAGTATTATTCTGAAACACACTAAGTCTGCTTGGCATTTCACTTGAGTTAAAGGCACAGAAAGATCTAGTGGAGTCTCTGCTCCACCTGAGAGGGCAGAGTATCAAGGAACCTGGACTTCCATGGCTGAGTTTTGCTTTGTTTAACATCTGTTACTCCTCCATCTTCAACTTGGAGGAGCTTACAAGCAGTTTAGGGCATTTGGCTGAGGTAATTACTTCTACAGACTGTAGAGCTGATACTGCCAGGTGCAATTAGGTTTCTGAAATGCTTTCTTCATAAACCTCTGGCTTTGATTACTTCTAGTTTTGCTGATAGTATCTAAGAACTAAAGTGGTTGTGTGATTTCTGAGAATACCCTTAAGTAAAGTTACTTAGGTTGTGTTGTGCCCTTGATAGAAAAAAATCTTGTGCAACACTAGTCTCTTGCAAGGGATGAAAGATTTAAAACTCAGTGAGAAGGTGAAGTCACTCTGGTTTTTGAAATGTCCCTTTGCTGTCTGTGGGATAGAACCACTGGGAAAATGACAAACTTTAGAAGAATACAAGAATGCAACCTGGTAAAGTCCTAGAGCTTGGTGGCTAAATCCTTCATAGATGGTATGTCGTGTCCTGGCTTGCACATGGTGAAGAGGGCTCTTCCATCAATCACCACTCCTCACTTCAGCAGCTTCAGGTGCTAGACCCACTGAGCCACTGGAGGGGCAAGGATAATTCAGGGGAATTCAGCATATAGGCTTGAATAAGGAGGCTGAACACTTAAGGAAGCTTTTGGGAGGGAAGGATAATAGTGGTGAATTCCAATAAGGTGGGGGGTGGAGTAAAAGCAAAGGACTGACTGCAAGAAGTATTGCAATGTAAAAACTTGGAAAGGATCCCAAGGCTGATGAGACTTGCTTTGCTTTTTCCTTTCCCCTTTTTTTTTGGCCAATGTCTAGAAATTTACATTCAGTAATTGCTGAGTTTCCAACAGTTGTTACAAAAGGCTGGAAAATAGCAATATCAGGGACTTTCCCCGTGCTCTTCTCACCCACACTTCTTTGCACAGAAGTTACTCTCATGACATTGTCACATGCTATTTTTTCCACAGGATATATGTCTCCTTCATTGTACTGGAGAAATGAGGCTCTTGGCTTGAGCAGGTCTTGAAGATGAGTAAAATGACTGTGGTTCTCCTTTCTTGTTTCTTGCAGAAAATAGAAGGTGGGTACTGAGGGAGGGGAGAACTGCATAAAGAAAAAGAATAATCTTAAAATCTGCAAGCAGTTGCCATAAAAGTTGTGCATCATGCAAGTTATGTGACCAGACCATGAGTCTCACAAATCCTGTCACTGGTTTCAGGTTCCTCATTCTTTAACTGCAAACCTTCAGCTATGACTTGTATAAGCCCTATTTGTTCACAGCTGCAACTGAAGTCTGAAAAGGCTGGAGCCTTTGGGTTCAGGTACCTCAGCTGACCGTCCAAAATGGATTTGTATTTTTTCTTTAGACTACTGTACAGTAGCCTAAAGTACTCTCCACTTATAAACCCAGATTGCTCAGTCTCACAGGCTTATTTTTTGAAAAAGTAATTACTGGCTAGAAAAAGAAAACATGGAGAGTTTCTCAGTCTTGCTCTGGGCAGTGTCATACAAACATGCCCTGAAGGATAAAACTAAGAAGAGGAAAGCTGCTCACCCATGAAGGAGGAGAAGAAGGCACAACACAGATGTGAGGAGACATGTTAGGGAGCCAGGATGAACAAGCACATTTCCCTAGAGGCTAGGGTTTCTGGGACTAATGTTGGCTATGAAATCATAGACTGTCCAGACATACCTTTGTAGAAGTTATGAGTGGGGGTCAGGAGCATTTCTGTGAAATAAAGCTCTTACTGGCCATTCCTTTGATGCTGTTGTTCAAATGTCTTGTTCTCCTCACATGAATGTGAACACCTAATGAGTCCTGCTAAGTAGAAACCACTCAAGTATGGATGTAGCATCTCCATTTAGTGATCCTATCTTCTGCTACACTTTTTTGTCCATCTGATTAAGATTACTTTCTTCAACCCCTTGGCATGCAAGCAAGACACCTTGTAGAATTCCTTGCATTCCAAATCCCCTCTTTGAGACATGAACTTAGCTTGGCTGTACTCTTGACCTCCTTACCTTGTTTTCTGCCAGCAGCTTCCTACCCAGGCAATGTGATCTCCTGCTCACACGCTGTTTTCCAAGTAACATAGACTGGGTGTGACGTGCTGGGCAGAACACAAACAGCAATTTCACTTGTCATAGAGTTCCTCTGGCTTGACAGCTCATGCTGTTGACTCACCAGGAGGCCTCTAACCTGGAGCACTACTGCTATGGGACCCAGTTTTACTGGAAGGCGGTCCCTCTGGCACATGTGAATGGCTCTGTGCATGTACTGTGCCTTTCAAAGGTACACAGTGTTTGATGGATGCTAACACATTGCCTTGATTGAAGCCTGACACTCACATAGCAACTGGGATGTTCGGTGTGTGGTGGAAAAGGAAACCACTGTTAGTAATCCTTCTACAGCTGCAGAAGCCATAAGATATTTGTGTGAAGGTAGTGAAATGTGCATGGAGAAAATCCTCGTAAATGGGTAATGATTAGCTTACATCGTTATTGCTTATTTGGCCTATCATAAGGGGTTTTGATTGTTTTATGGTTTGGCAGGAGGCCAGGGTCAGACTTTAGAAACAAAGAGAGTATTTTTTGGTAATTAAGAAAAATTATGCTTGAGTTCTAAATTAAATCAGAATACCCTTAAGCTGCCCTGCTGCGAATGCTTCTACGCAGATCTTCTGGCACCAAGTCAAGCATTGTCACCACTCCTATGCCTACTGTTTGTTATTTAGGCATCTATGTGAGGATTTCTGGTGAAGACAGGGCAATATTAATGCTGCTGTGCAAGCCCTGAGTGAAACTTCATCCAAACAAGGGCAAACAACTCCAAGAGAGACTTCTGAGCCAGACTGAGTGCAGAGAAGCTTGGAAAAAATTGTATTAGGGATCTGTGGCCTAGACTGATTCATAGGTTGTACAGAGACTTTGTAGTCATCTTTTCTGACTTTCTGTATTACACAGCCATTAAACTGTGCTCCTGAATTGACTCTGTTTTGACCACAGGTGCATGCTTAGGAAATGGGAGGAGGAAGGAATTCTGACCTGAATTTACAAAGGTTGATTAATTTAGAACTCATCACAGCTCTTGGTGAAAGGTCTTAGTCTTTATTACCTTCCCAGGTAATTACCTTCCATTATCATCACTGCAGTTAAATGTTTATTCTTCATTTCTACTGTAAACTTTCTTCAAGCTTTTTATGTTCAGACTTGGGATGCTTTCATTCGCTACAGCCAGGAGATTCAGTGTGATGTCTGTTCTGGCACAGATGCTAATGGAGGATCCTGCACCTTACCAGAAGAATCATTAGAGGTGGGAAGAACTGGGACTGACTTGTAGCAGTGGGGTTTATAGCCTGGTATTCTCACGTGTGTCACCACTCCAGTAACCCTCATGTAATAAGGCTCTGTTCCTGGCATGCAGTGGAGAACCACAATCAGCTTTTCAACTTCTTTGACCTTGTATGTCAGCCCCATGATATGTGGGATCAAGAGAAATTTGCTTTGAGAATCAAACCAAGCTGAGGGAGCCAGGAATTAACAAGAGAGGCATTAGGATCTCATTTATTTCCTCATGGTGTAAATCTAAACCCCTGGCATGGTATCCAGAAGACATTTAATTGTGTAGCTGCATAGCAGCAGTCTGTATCTTTCTGCAAATCACCTTCATCTATTCACACTTAACAGCACTGTTGTTTGTTCTCTCTGACCTGACAAACCAGAGATGAGAGGATTAGGTTTCCAGACACTGTGAGTCTTTTTCTCAGTGACCAATTTGAATTTCAGGCTTAAGTGAGCCAGTTGAATGCCTGGTGAGATATGGCACACCTTGGAACTAATGAGCCTTGACTATAGTTGTAATTCATCAGTGACACCTGCCTGTATTACTTTACCTGGTTAGCTGGCATTGACTCTGTGGTATGTGAAATCTACTGACTTTATTGAAGGATTGGGCAGGCTGCCCCACTTAGAAGACTAAAGATGCTGAAAGACACCATCTAAACAAGGTTTACAGACTACCCAAGCCAAGCAGTCTGGAGAGAAGAGACTGATGGAAGAGATCAGAGTGGTGTGTAGTCTGCTTATTATTAGTTTAATAAAACCAGAAAATAGATGTGTGTATGTATGCAGGGAGAATTAAAGTAGACTGTGTAGACTATGTATTGTGCACAGGTTGCTTGACAGTAAGCTGGAAAAATAATTATTCATGTAATAATCAGTAAATTAATGGTCAGCTTTAGTGGTCAGCTGTGGCTATCCCATAACAGTACTTTATAAGGATGACCATTTAAAATAAACCTTCCTATAGGTCTTAGAAGTAAGTACCATGTATTTCTGTGACTGAGAAACTACATGTTTTTTGTTTATGTCAGGTGGATAGAAGAATGTGCTTTATGTATAAGCTTTGCATGCATTTGAAAGCCATATTTGGTTCTGCATGATTCTGCTAGGTGTTTAGAGTACATTTCACTGGAAATCTTAACAGCTTTCACAGACCTCATTCTAAATATCTTGATAGAAGACATTCTTAATGTGTTCTTACTCATTGTAATCATGGCTGCTTTTATTAAAAAATATTTTGAATGAAAATGGCTACAAACTCCCTACACCTATTTTTGTACTCTTTCCATGTACAAAATATTTTCTTGCACGCTAACACACTGCAATTGCAATTAATCACAGAAGTATTTTTCCCTTCTTGTCTTATTTCTTTCCAAATAATTACTTTTAACTGGGGAGATGGTGATTATTACACAAGCACTCACTTTCCGGTGTTCTTTAGCTCTTGGACAGTGATTCATAAAATATCCATTTGTTTGTGATGGAGCCAATACCTACATGTTGCTCGTGCAGTCCTTTTGATAGACAGGGTTGTGTTCAGATATTTCATTAAAGGGGCTGATCCTTTGAAATTTTATTATTGACTTCCTTAGATCTGTATCAGTCTTAAAACTAATTAGTTCTTAGCTGGATAACACCCAATGAATGTGGATACCGAATAAAGCAGTATAAAGGATATCTTTGTTGCAACTGAGACAATCTACATGCACATAACATTATTTTTGGCTGCCAGCTCCCTTAAGTGATCTAGTTTTCTTCAGTAATTAATGATTAATTCTACTGACATCAGTTTTAAAAAAAATCTAAGCAAGCATTTTATCTTTTCTGCCTCTACTTTTTTCATCCTTCTGGTCCTGTGGCTGAATTCAGTCTTTTTTGCTCAAAATGCTCTCTACTTGATATTTTGCTCATTTCTTCAAGGCTAAAAGACATTAGAGAAGACATCCTAGGTGTTTTGAAAGAGCCTGTTCTGTTTCATCATGTTTCATGGGCTTCATGGCTTTTTCATCTCCTCCACAGCACTATTGCTGCAGAAACTTGAAACTTCTTGCCTTCTTCAGCTTCTCCTTCCCTAGAGACTAGAGCCTCTCATCTTCTGCCTTCTCTTACCCTTTCCTTGTGCTTCCCCTCAGCTTCTTACCAGCCTATGTGGAAGACATCACTTCTTGCAGCTGTCCCACAACATAGTGCTGCCCTTACTGCCTGCCACCCCTCACCTCCAAATGTCATCAATGTGCTACTCCAATTCTACTTTAGGTCACTCCAGTATTTTTATGTTTCCTACTCAATGTGTTTTTCAGTAACATCCTGTCCTGTGTGGAAACCTTGGGACCACTGCCTCCTAATTCCCTTTCTTTCAGATCTTAAGGCAGAAGACTGCTGTCCCTAAGAGCTTTCTGACAGCCCTCTGAGCAATTTGAGCCCCAAACACAGCTTCAGCTGTTAGCTTCATTCTGCCTACAGCTAACTCCCCACAAACAGGATGCATACTCCTAGTGGGTACCTAGCCCTTGGCTAGCCCACTGGGTCACAATCATGTGTATCATTGTACTTTTTATAAATCAGACCTTGTATTCTTGGTTTCCTATGGTTAGATCCTAATATTCTGATTTTGTCTCAATATTTTTATTCCTGGCTGCCCTGTGTTTTCCAAACAAGATCTTGTGTCTCTTCATGCTCTTGTACTATTTTCCTGGTCTCAGCCACACTGTTTCCATATGACTGAGTAGCCTGCTCTCTCTCTCTCTGGCCTCTTGTCGGGTGATGCTCATTTATTAGTCAATTGTTCAAATCTCCTTCCCTTCCTGTTTGTTATTCTCTTATTTCTCCTTCAGGTTATCTTACTGCCTCACCTCTTCCTGAGAAGAAAACCCCCTCAGACTCCTCCATAGCTTTGTTCAGCCCTACTTGCCTGGCTTCTTGGCTTCTGAAGCAGTCTGTTCTGCTATGGTGACCCCAAATCAGCTTTTAATTAAAATATGAGAAACCAGTAAACTCTTCTTCCAATCCTTGCCTTTCCCCCCAAAAAAACCCAACCAAACAAAAAGACAAACACTCATTGCTTAGGAGATGAAAGGTTGCCTTGTCCTATCTGCTCTTGGCTGGCAAAAAACAACAGACATTATAGTTTTACTCTCTCCAAATTTTATATGCATTTTGTAGACTGCCAGACTCCTAGTACCAGGGATTTCTATCCTGGTTTGGAAAGACAGGTGTGTCTGCAAAGGAAGGCAGGAGCCTCCCTTGAAATGGAGAAACCCCCTCTCTCCGAATTATTATATTTTGAAATTAAGGGGCTCTTGGACAAAGATATGGGAATAGGAATAACAGTTCTTTTCTAGGAAAATTAAAATTAAAAACATAGTAGTACAAAACCCCAAACTAACAAAAAGAAAACACTGACAGAGTCAGAATGCAACCTGACACCCTGTTGGTGAGGGTGCTGGTAGCAGTCCAATCAAGTCCTCCCAGAGTGACAGATGTAGTTCTGTTGAAGCAATGATTCTGTAGAAGGGGAAACAAGGCATGGTACTGCTCCCTGCCTGTAAGAATATTATTTCTCTTCTGCCTTAACACTGTCAGCACTTCACAGTGTTTTTCCCATCTGACCCACATTTAGTTTTGCTACCATAATGTCTGGGAGTTTTCATGAAAATGTGTCATAGGCTGACTCACAGTAAAGAAGCAATCAAAACAAGACAAGAAAATGTCTTTCAGGCAAAACAGTATCTTATGTATGCATCTAACTGATGTTATTTGCCTTTTTCATACTAGATTGCCACTGACCAAGAATATCAAAGTTGGGAAATTAATTGCTTATTAAATGGATTAAAAGTGCTTTATTTCAATGGATACTTTTCCCACTAATAGTAGTAGCCAAAGAAAAAGATGAAAAATGCCATTTGAAAAGAGAGATGTAAGATTATATGTACTCAAAAGTCAAATGTGACATGGATGAGAGAAAACATCTGAGAAAATAATGGTGTCCTAGCAGGACTGGGAGAGAAGCTTGAAAAAACTTCTCCTCAACCACATTTTTCTCCCTTGAGAAAAGCTTCTCCCCAACCATATTTCCAAGGCAGGCCATCTCCCTGAAAAATGTTAGTGCATTTGAAGAGATCCCCAGATGCCAATAGATGTCTCTTGTCACCATGGAGATGCCACCTGTGCTGCCTACCATCCGACCAGATGACCACCCTTGCGGCTGGCTGGCACCAGGGGATTTGGGATGCCATGAACTGCAACGTGCTATCCTGCTTTTTAAAATGAGCTTGGTGCCAGATGCCAGAAGAATCCCTTGCCAGGTGTGTGTCATCTCGCTGAACTTCAGGGTGCCCTGGTGCGACATGAGGCGGGGTGACAGGCCTTTCCTCCCATGCAGGGTAAATGCACCTTCCTGTGCCTTTCAGCCTTGGCCAGGTGCTGCTGCACTTCAGCATCTGCAGCAGCCCATGGGAGTTGCTAAGCCACAGCTCAAACAGGGATCGAATACAAGTGTAACTTCACCCAATTTCACCATGGATTTGTGTGCAGAACCCCCCCCCCTCAGTGAGCAAACTGACTCCAGGTATCAAAAGTTGGATGGAGATCAGTCATCATGGGGACATCCTGCTTCAGCTCTATGGCTGACAAAGCCCTGATGGTGCCAGCAACAGAGAGAAACGCAAATTGATATTTCTCAAACCTCAACACAGGTTGATATTTCTTCAGGTATGTGAACCAGTACAGTGGAAAATGTCTGTGTATTATTCTGAAAATCCAAGCTGATATTTACTGAACAAGACCGAAAAATTTCCCTGATTTTATGCTGAGAGAAGGCAAAGCAGCTGGGACTAGGCTGTCCTTTAGTTTGTTTTACTTAAGCATGAAAAATACCACCTCATTAGATAACAGTGTATAATGGGAACTAATAGATAAATTGAAAAAGTTAATACGCTTTCATTCTATAAAGACTGATTGTTATAGCTAGGGAAGGGGATTTTCTTAGCAGTGCTTATCTCAGAAGCTATTGGAAGGGAATCTGGTAGTACACTTTAATTGGCTGCTTTTGCATCATAAGATGTGTTAATGATTTGTTGGACAATTATTAAGCTGTTTAATCTTCCCATCAGCCCATGCAGGATGTAGTTACAAATAACATCTTTTTTACACAACACACGTGTGACTCTGGAAACATGAGATCCATCTCCCTCTTTAGGATCTTGCAAAGAAACATGAAAATCTCCAGAAACCATCCTAGCTCCTGCAATTCACAGTTGCCAGATTAATGTATTATATGTTTTCTGGGGGAAAAAAGAGAAATATCTTTGTTACGTTTAACATCAGTAAATTTTAGCTAGAACCTTTTTCGTCACTGGCAGTACCCTGCAACTTTCTTACAAAAATGCTTCTGAAAGAAGATTTTCTTGGAAAAAAAAAATAAAAGATTTACACTATTGCTCTTTCAGTTGGGACAAATTCATTAAACTGGCAAAGACTTTAGTAGTAATAATTATACAGTGACCTTTTCTTTTGAAAGCTGGAAAGCTCCTAATAAATGAGTCAGTGATTAGGGAAGGAGAAAAGCAGCTGAGTGCTGGCTGGAAGGACTGCATTCAGCACTCTGCCGTGGGTTTTCTCTGTGCCAAAGTGTAAGGCATTTACATCATGTCTTGGAAGGTGGTGGTGCTAATTGTACAGCTCTTGTTTAAGGAGTGTTCTAGCTGAGGCCCAAACACAGACTGAAGTCTCAGCACCTCTGTCCAGTTGCAGCCCAACCAAAGGAAGATGTACTTCTGAAATAATCTTCATATCTGAAAAATCAGATTCTGAAATTTCATCCATTAAATCCAGTGCCTCAGGTTAGTGGCCACTCTGGACTTACCTCAATTTCTCAGCTCTTAAAGGGTGAACTATTATTCCTTTTGACTCATACTCTTGTTGAAAATATGTGTGCATATTTGTGAATATTCCAGCACTGTACCCTGACTTTTACAGAAAAACACACAAGAAAATTTATAATTCTGCTAGTGCAGCAAAGTATGACTAATACAAATTAAAAGGTGCAAGGGGACCGCACAGTGACCAGGGAGAACATTACAGTTTGGATGCCCACTAGTTCTTCTTTCCTGTGACTAAACCAAGACAGGCATGCATCCTGTAGAGAAAATAGTATGTCATTAATTAAAATCATATCAGGTCAACGTATGAAGGAAATATTAAATAAGCCTGCACAGATTTAATTATACTGTACTCCAATTTTCATGTCTTTGACTTTACAACTTCTGTTAACGTTTTAGCATGGTACCTGTATGTGTGCCTGTGCATTGATTATATCCTAATTAACTTATTCTGAAACAATAAAAGACAAATTTTCTCAAAAAAAAAAAAAATCATCAAAACAAACTGGAGTTTAATACTTCAAACTACCTTGGAACAGAAAAGTGTTAGAGGAATAAAAAATGCCCTCCAAATATGTAAATGCTGTCACTTCAAAGTTACTTCATCTTCTCCTTTCCCCCTCAAGCTCCAAGTAAATTCCACCCTGGGGAAAACCCTGTGGAAGCTGGGCCTCAGGAAGAAGTTAAAAATTAGGCTATGAACTTAAAGGAAACCTCATGACAACTTTGAAGCGTGTAACTGTGGCTCATTAGAATAAGTACCTGTAATTCTCCCTTTGGGAAGTGGATGGACTTCTACATGTTGCTTGAGAGTGGGTGATGAGGCCAGTCCTAAGGGGAAGCACACTATTAACAGGAAAATAATACTGCTAACAGAGAGAGCCTTCCACAGAGTAGCTAATTTTGGGTGATGGGGCTTTTTAAAAAATGATGAAGCCAGAAGCAGTTTTGCCATGGTTAGCGAGTACAAGAGTTCGTCCTTTATTTCTTTGTTGTGATAGGCAACATTTCAATCCTATGCAGTAGGTACAGATTTTCTTCAAATAAAAATTATAAACCAACTTGGTGTTTCTGTCAGCTTTCAGTTCCTTTATGGAAAATCCATTCTGCTTTGTGGCTGTTGCAATCAGTTGCTTGTAGTTTGTGCAGCAAGAAGCCATAAACCACATGACCATGCTATGGGGCACCTGTTCCACTGGACTTTCTTGGCAAGAGTCCCCATGTCATGTTTGCTGTGGTAGGCATACTACTGATAATTTCAGTAAGAAGCATGAGCTTCTTACGTATACATTTTTAATAATTTTACTTTTGTTTCTTTCCCCCTGGTTCTTGCTGTTTCTTAGTCTATCATTCTTTCCTGGAAATTATTAATACTTAGAGGTGGCTCAAATGGTGAGTCCACATTTTCATCATCCCTCCAAGATCTGCAGCTCAGTGAATTCTTATCAATTTTGCAAAAGGCAGCTGCATTAAAGTGGTTTTGTTGCTCAGATAAGGAAACAGCAAATTTGTGCAGCCAGATGTACAAATGAACCATCTTCTGGAGCAAGAAGGCCTGTTAAAGAACATGACCCCCAAAATAGGCATGAGGGAGAAGAGTGACGCAGGTGTGCTCAGACACAGGTGGCAAGCAATTCTGCTCTTGGGAAGCAGGGAAAAGATGGCACACTGTGTCAGTCTGAACAGCAGTGAGGTAATTTTGTTCCTTTGCAAATAGATGCTTTGGAAAAAGGTAGAGGCTGCGTGCCAAGAGGCTATTGATCACACTGCTAAATAAAGTAGTAGCCTCACTTCATGGGAGGTTCTTCTAGAAGTCCCTGCTAAGCATTGGTGAGGAAAGGACTGGAGCCATCCCAGCACGCCAGCCTGGCACGACACATGCACAGCAGCAAATGGAGGCTGTGTTCAATACCAGTGCCTGAGCCTGTGTTCAATACCAGTGCCTCCCAAACCACCACCTATCTGAACGGAATAGATGGGGCTGAAGGGTCACCACAGAGCAGTTCAAAGACACGTGTGGAAAAGTGGCATGACAGGATGGACTTGCCTGCTATCTCCTTCTGCAGGAAGGCAAAGAGGGCTGCTGGGGAGTTCCCAGCCCAAGAGCCTAATTGCCAGATGAGTGGGATGGGGACAGTCAGCAAAAATGCTGCTACTCCTTATTGGGGTCAAAGAAATGAGAGAATAATGCTGTGGGGTCCCTCAAGTGGTGAGTCCACATTTTTATCGTAAGTCCAAGATTCCATGGCTTATCCTTGATATCACAGAATAGAATGAGCCATAGTATTTCTGTCCACTATGCTATGGAGACATAACATCTAAGTGTCTATCACATATCCAAGTGACTTAGATAAAATGGCACTAGGATACAATCCCATCTTAATTCCAAGTAAGTGTGTCAAGAAAGGGAATGATGAAATACTAACAGGGTGCCAAGGTCACCATCTGGGTAGAAACCTTGAGCCAAGGAGGATGGTACACTTGGTAGAGAAGTGAGTGTTGTTCAAAGAATCAACTGTTAGAAAAGCAAATTGCAAAATGGGCAAGTCATGGAGCAACTTAGTGCAAACATAGTACTGTTCTGAAACCCAACAACACTTCTATAGCTATCATCCACCTGCTTCTTTATTGATCTAGACATCCCAGCGTCAGTCTTGTTACAGTTTCTAATCTATAATGAAAGGCAAGAAGAGTTTCACAGAGGTGCTGGAAGGGCTAGGATGGCTGGTGCTATCTTGTAGTGGAGTGGTATCCTTTATCTGTCATGAATGGTTTTGAGGATCTGAGAAACGAAAAGTCCTGCTCCTTGCTGTTAGCTGGGGTCCTTTGGTCATGCTTACTCCACCATGAATACTGATGCTTACTTAGGCCTGACTATACAGTATATGACATCAACCACATACATCTAAAGAAAGCTAGTACCACACTATTTAGAAAACCAATACACTTTCATAGTATAAGGACTGTTTGGTACGACAGTTAATGAATGAGATTTTCCTGAAGTGGGCTGAGGCCATTAGCTGGGGGTCGGAGGCCTAGCAGGAGGGAGGCAAAGCCAAAAATACCCTCTGCTGTCCAGCTGCAGCCCAAAAAGCAGCTGGACGTGGGTATCTCCCCATTGGATTGACAGGCTTTCCACTTCTCAGAGCGGTTTGTTTACAGCTGTGTCTAAAATAAACGTTGCCTAACTCTTTTTTTTCCCGCTCCTGTTATTCCTGCGGAGCAAGTTGGATTCCTCTCTGACTCACGCATGATTAACTAACTTCCAGCTGCATTATCTTTAGTGCTGCTGCCGATGCACAAGCCAGCGCTCAGCACGACTCGTGGATCCCAAGCTGTGCTGGCGAGGCTGCCACTTGCAGAAAAGGAGTTTTTTTTCTAACAGTTGTGGGGTTTGGGAAATGTTATTATTTTTATTTGTGTCTTTATTTATTTAAGAGACAGCAAGTACTTGCTTTCTCGGGAACCAGAAGAATAAAAAGAAACCCCCGGTAACGCTCCCCGGCGCGGCCCCGCGGGGTCCCGGCGCACGGCGGGGCGGGGGGCG
>VWZU01017054.1:1465877-1507290 GCA_013397095.1 Sterrhoptilus dennistouni | reverse complement strand
CTGAATGGGCGGACAGGGCACCTGGGCGAGGCTGCGAGCGGGAATCCTGCCGGCGGGTCTGGTCCCCTGCGCGCCCCCCCGCTCCGGTGAATGGCTATTTTTGTTACACTGGTATTTCTGCCCTTGCTTTGAAGGTGCCTGGCGTTTAGCTGCTCGCTGCCGATGACTCATTATGCAGTATTTCTAGAAAACCCGCTTTCCTATTTATGGGGAAGCCATCATTCAGTGTAGGATACGCAGTAGTGGTCGTGTTGAGCCCCGCCGCGGCTCCCTGGAAGAAATGAGTATGTGGGTCGGATTCATTCAGCTACGGGCAGCTGGCACCTTCGGCAAGAGAAGAGCTTTGAAAACACTTAATGAGATATCAGTAGGTGTAAAGGCTCAGGCAATCCTTTATCTTGCGCTGTGCACAATACTTATGATCAATCTACGTGTAGCCTTGGAGAGATGGTCTGCCCGTGTTCTGAGCGTAGCCCCTTTGTTGACACGCAGGATTTCTGTGTGCAGTGTGTTCTCTGAAGAGCTTGGCTTTAAATAAAAATGCTTGCCTTCTTCCTCTGCCAAACCGATGGCAGGCTTAGTTTATCAAAACTAGCTTGTTTTCAGGCTCTGCGCCGAGTAGTGGGTGGGTGCTGCCGGCTCGGTTGTAGCCGTGTAGTAGTGGATGTCTGTCTGCGTGCGCCCCGCTGGTCCGCCCTTGCCAGCGGGGGGGTGGTACAGCACCGCCAGCGGGGGATCTCGGCAAATCCCCCGGGATCTGCCGCTCCTCCGGCCTCAGCGTGATGAATGTCCGGTTTAATCGAGGAGGAAGAGGGGGAGAAAGCCTCCGTGGTTTAAACACTGACGAAATCTTGCGGGTAAATGTCTTTGAAAGACAAGTGTAGGGAAATCTGTGCCGCTTCTCTGACAATGGGCTTCTTCCTTGCATTAAGTAAAAATCGTGTTCCTTGATTCTAATTGTTACATGCAGGGATAAATGGCTCTGATTTTTTTTTTTTTTAAATTTCTTTTGCTGTGGAGAGAAACAATTTCACCGTTATGCCAGTCCTTGACTCACTTTTATTTTTCGACACGGTTTCATGAAAGGCATTGAAGATAGAAGAGTTTGGGATGGGATAGCATAGCATACTATCTCCTCACAGCTGATGCTGGCTGTGGAAACCATTACTTCTGCTATTTCTTCCACTTTTCCATCTAGATGTGACAAGTTTTCAGTCCTAGCTGAGTGTCCCTATAAAACTATTATGTGGTTTAGCTGAAGTAATCCTTATTAAAGTAGGGCAGGATGGAGCCCAAGAAGGAAGGTGAAGCAGAGAGAGAGGAGAGGCTTAATGTAGGTCACTGGTGGATACGGAGTTTTCAGTAGGGAAGCCTCCTAATATTTTGGATTCAGGGTCCTGCTGCTGAGGAAAATAGCATCTCATCAATGAAATTAATGTTTGAAGAGTTTTTAAGGGAACTATTTCTCACTGTTGTGAGCTTCTTGCTGTGTCTTCGTGGGGGTGAAAGAACAGGGAAGACTGTCGTGTGGTGCTGGTGTTCCCACACAGCACATGTCTTTCTCCTTCCTGTCCCTGGAGTACAATCTCCAGCCATGGCTGTTGTTCATCAGGGTCTCAAGATAACTCCTTTTCAGTGTCCTTATTTCTGTCTTTGGTGATTTCCCAAGTAGCTTGAGAATCTGTTCAGAAAGCCCTCACTCTGTCTGTGAAATTGAATTTTTTCTTTTTATTTAAATTGTAATTGGAAATAATAACAGGTATCTTGCTAGCTTTTGAAATCAAAAAGCCATAGGCTACATGTTGTAACTTCCCTGTAGTGAATCCAAATTCCTGTGGATGAAGGGCAGCCCATGCCCCCACCCCATCATCTTTTTTGATCTTTTGTGTGTGTTGGTGTTGTTTCTCACAAATTGAATTGCTGTGTAAGAGCCTCATGTTCTTAAATTCTTGCCACATATTCATCAGGTACTGCTTTTTGGCATTCTGGAGTTGCCTTCTTGTTTTCCAGCCAAGTATCATGGTAAATAAGGAAAAAAAAAATCAAAACAACAAACGCACAGCTCTTTTCTATCTGTTCAGTATTTTAATGTTAGCATAGGGGTGACTTAAATGCACAGGACAGCCCTAAGAGTCACACCATGTGTCTGAGAGCATTGTCCAAAAGCTTCTTGAACTCTGTCAAGCTTGTGGCTGTGACCATTTCCCTGGGGAGCCTGTTCCAGTGCCCAACCACTCTCTGGGTGAAAAATCTTTAACTAAAATCCAACCTAAACCTCCCTAAACTCAGCTTCATGCTGTTTCCTCAGGTCCTATCCCTGGTCACCCGAGAAAAGAAATCAGTGCCTGGCCCTCCACTTCCCCTTGTGAGGAAGCTGTAAATTGTGATGAGGTGTCCCCTCAGTTTCCTCTACTCCCAACTGAACACACTTCTAATGTGTGAGAAGATAAGTGCTTTCTACAACTTCCAAATACTTGTGTATTGCTGCTGGGTGTCAAGGGCCCAGGTATCATTAAAATTTCTTTTTAGCGACTGAAGGTACATGAGCACATTGATTCTACAAGTGTGGTATAAAGTTAGGTAAAATTCCAGGTTTCTTGGCAGCACACACACTTCAGTGGGATTTTTTTTACTGGTGTTTTTGTGGAATACTTTCCTACTCCATTTGTTAAAACTAGCCTTGCGTGATGCAATATTAAAGCAAGTTTTCCTATTGCTTGCTCTGATTGTGACCTTCTCCTGATTCACACTTTAGTTCTCAAGGTGCTTCAATTCTTGAATTACATTTCTGTGCAATCTGGAATGTGAGGTACATATTTCAGGCCTGGGATGCTTTCAAGTTGTCAGATTTTTCTAGCTGAACTAGTTAGTCTTACAAACTCATACTTTTAGTGTGTATGTTCATCTTTTGTCCTTAGCTATCACATCTACAAGAACACTGCTGCTCCCATGTTCACTCCCACAGTCTGCTATGGATTCAGGTGCGGTTGAGTGGGGTTTTTTGTTCTTAAGAAAATCAGCTTTGCTATTTGATCCTTCCAGTCCTCTTGAGATGTGATCTCTGCTGTTTTATACAAAGTCACTGCCTTTTTTTTTTTTTTTTTTGCTGCTGTAGACATTGTAATAGATCTTCCATTATTGTAAGGTATCTAATTACCACAGCTTCAAAGTAAGCACATGCCAAGCTGCTTGAAAGAAAGCATTTGTTTCCAGATGGATCATTTTTTGTGCCAAGCGTAATTTATGCTGCTCAGCCATCGTAATATCAAGTATTGTCTAAATATTGCTCTCATGGCCGTTACCCCAGCTTTCTGAATTTCGTTTGTGTGGGAATCATAGGTGGGCATCCTCTCTGACATCCTTTCTTTTCTAACCAGTCTTTTGATTGTCTGGACTCCTAGGTTAATTAAAATGAAATATATGATACGTGTATGCAGGATTGCTTTGTTTGTGGGGTTGTTTTCTTTTGTTTATTTGGGTTTGGGTCCTTTTTGTGCAGTATGTACTTTGTCTACTCTTTTTTCTTTCACCTGCTGCTCTCTCTCTAATGGAGATACTCTCTGAAGGGACTGTGCTTGGGAGGAGTACAGTCATTTCCTTGTATCCAGGCATACAGACTCTTTAAGCTGTGTGCCTGAAGTTAAAGTAATTTTTAGTGAAAATTTAATGTATTTTGAGGATGTGCTTTTGGTGACAGTGTGTTCTGTTTATTTTACATATATATATATATTTTTAATTTCTCCAAAGTGGTTCTCAGTTACAGAGACAACAGGTAACTGTTGTTTCATTGGGAAGATTATGCATACAGCTTTTCCAAAGTACAGCTCTGAAAGAAATTAAGTTCTCTGAAGCCAGAATTTCTCTGTGGCCTTCTTTGCACTAAGACAGCCTATTAGCATCCTGTGCCTTTCCCATAAATAAACTTGAAGATGTCTGCTCAGGGCTACCAAGCCCAGCAGTGTAGTTCTGTGGCTGGTGTTGCTGCTATTTTGTAGCAGTTCTGTTTCCTGGGCTGTGTCAGCAGTTGCAGGTCTTGGGTGGTCTCTCAAGCCTGCCCACAGGGCTGTGGCTCTGCTGTGCAGAACCGTGACCCTGTTGCACTGACCTCGACTAATCTCGAATGAGCTTGGAGTGTGGAGGGGTGACCCTGCCCTGGCTCCAGTGGTGTGATGGAGCAGCTGCTTGCTTGCTTGCTGTGTGCTGTACAGTTGGGTCCCAGCCCTGAGGGTGGCACACATCCTGTCTGGACATTGGCGTTCCAGGACACCCTGTTTCTACATGAGACATGTTGGCTTACATGTGTAGTTACCCACTGCTGCAAAGTTTATCAGGCCTGAGAAAATCATTGTTTCTGGAGCACTGTAAGAGCTCAGCAAACACTCAAAGTGATTGTGTTTACTTCTAGTGTGGACTCTTTCTGAGCAGGAATATGTTTGTCCTGGGGCAGGGAGGGGCTAGCTAATGCATACAGCTGCTCACATTGCCCAGGATTTTAGTTCCACCCCTTCCAAGGGTTCCAGGATAAGTATGTAGGAGATAAAGCTCAACCGTATCATAGAGTTTTCAAAACACAGTGAAAGATTGAGGACTTAGGAAGAAGAGACTCCTTTGCACATATGTCTGTGTGGATCTTTTTTTCAAGTGGATAAAGGAAAGGCCAAGGAGAGGAGGAGAGTTTGTACCAAGCCCAAAGTAGTGTTTGAGGTAGCAGTGCTGTGGAGCAGGCAAGAGAGGTGCTGCTGTGTGGATGCTGGGGATGCTCTGTCTCCAGTCTCCCAGAGTGGAGAGCTGCTTACTGGCCTCTGGCCCACTGGCAGGGTTGCGGTGTTACTAGAAACAAAATGCAGAAGCTCTCCTGAGCTTTGATGGAAAGAGGAGAATCTGCCTCTCTTGACCAGACCTTGGAGAACCCTCCCCCCTCACCCATGTGGATGATCACTATAAATTGGTCTGATCCAAAAGAAAGCTTATTGTGGCCAGTCAACACTAATTACTTTTGTGGTCAAGCAATTAATGGAAATTTATCTGATGCCTTCCAAATTTTCCCTTTGTAAGAATTGAATTAAGGGGGTGGGGCAGGCCAGGAGGCAGTAGACAAAGGACACAAAGGAAGCTACAGACCGTCAGTGTGAGTTGATTCAAGAGCAACTGCTGTAGATTCTCCTGCTAGGTAAATGCAGACTGTGGGGTTGCACTCCTTCCTGGAGAGCATGGCATAGGTAAACTTCCAGCCAAGCATTCTTGGAGTTAGACTGAGTGCTTACAGCTGTAAGATAGGTGTGGGCAAGTATACTGCCATGGCCCAGAAATAATTTACTTGGGCATTTTCCTTCTCTGAGTGTGTCTAAGTTGTTTCAGATAAGGAGGGCAAAAGGATGATGAGAATTTCCTGGACTAGTGGAGCAGCCTTCTGATACTTCCCTACTGCAGCCCTGACCAGTGATGAATTTCTTTGTTAGTCCTGGGTCAGGGTCAGAAGAAGCAGAGTCCCAATCTGTAAAGGGAAGCTACTGAGCTATCTTTAGAGACAGATGTGCTTAAATTTTTGTAGAGGTGGCTGATGCCGTTGTGTGCATTTTATTAATTCTCCCGTTTTCTAAGGTTGTACCTTTGTTAATGGTGCACTTTACACCAAAGTCTTGCTCGAAGAAAATTGCTAGAGAGCATCCATGTGCACCTGTATGTGCATTATATGTATTAGAACACTTTAATGGTCTCTTCTTTTTTACACCGTTTCTAGAAGGCTGCTATTAAAAGACAAGGTCATTTTCTTTTCCTGATATGGTAAAAAGGATGTTGACCAAATCTTCCTTCCTCACAGGGTCTTGGGTACACTTTTCTTTTTGCAGTAGTAAAGAAATAAGTCTTTGTTGCACCAGCCATTTGGCAAAAACAACAAAGAAGCCATGGTAGACAGCTGTCATGACTTCTGCTACAGCAACTGGTTCAGTAATTTTAATAATTTATCAGAAGAATATTTAATTTTGTAGCTCCTAAAGTAAGTTGACTTTAAGATAAGAATGAGAGGTAGTGTTTCTGAAATTACCTGTACAAAAAATAGTAGATGCTTGCTGCTTAGAGGAGTTGTGCTAAAAAAGGAAGTTTCAGACCCCTCTGTAAAATCATGTCTTGGAATCCGCTTAAAGTGTGTCTCCAAAACCTCTTTGCTCTGTTCTACAAGGACAGAAAAACGTGTAAAAGTAGGAGTCAAGGTTACCTAGAGACTGTTGCAGTAATCCCAGAGTTATTTTTAAACTTGAAATATTTTGCAGAGTTCTGCCCCTCAGTGCCTCCCCACCTCCTCTCCCCCTTTTACTGTGTAGTGCTTGAAAAATAATAGTAAATACTTCATGTATGCCACCACTGGAAACATGTCAAGTCATTTGAAGGAGAAGCTCCTGTTACTCTTTTGTTTGTACAGAGCTTGTGGTTGAGTACTCAGGTCCTGTAGTTTGGTCTCTGGAAGTTTTTGCCTTTTTGCAGAAGGTCTGCTGAAGGCAGAGGCATTGCCAAGCTGCAAGACCAGAGCTTAGATGTTCAGGAGGCTTATTCATCACTGGCGAGGGGAACATTCTTGCTGTGGGTTTTTGGTTTTCTGTGTGTGTTTTTTTAAAAGTAGTTAATATTGCTCATGTAACTTACCCCATCTTAAATGGTACAGAACTGTATTTTCCCCTCCCCCTTCATGTATGTAATCCAAATGTAATTTCCTATAAATAATTGCTCTACTTCAGCAATCCTCAAGAATGAGCCATACCTACTTATCAAAGTCTAAAGAATTTTTGAAGTCTCTTCAAACAGCACACTCTTTTTTTAAATTTGTTAAAGTATAACAGAATGCCTTTTGCTTTTGAAAGAAGACATTTATAGAACAGACTTATGCTTCCTTGTCTTAAAATTAGTAGAGTATTGCAGTATTCTTTTCTATTTTGCAAATGTATTAAGGGATCTGCTCTATTTGAGGACAGAAGAAGTGAGGTAGTAACAAAGAAACAAGAGGGTCCTTTTTGCAAAAGTCAGAAATTCTGAAACAAGCTTTAGCTGGAAAAAGAGCTTATAGAGACACCTGAAGGGTAACTTCTAGAAATGTAGTCTATGTATTAATAATGTCTGAGAAGGCAACTATGTTGTTGCTGGTAAAGTAGTTTTATGATAGATGTCTGGCTGTAAATTGATCTTGTTAAATAAAATGTGATCGTGGGGGACCTACTTGGCTGGTCCTGCCTTGTCTGCAAAGTATAATGGTGTCTTTGGAGTCTCCTTGCAATCACAGGTTCTTTTGCACCTAGCATAGGTCCCTGTTTCTTTGGGAAGATCAGAACTTCTCTTTGGGTGCTTTGAAGATCTGGCAGGGGCTTGACTCCTTGATGTTTTTTGTTTTGGTTTTGAATCTTGTTATACTTTGGTCCATAGATGTCTTGATTTGGGGCAGTCTCTGTACATGATGTTTGAGAGGATAGTTCCATTCTGACTGAGGCTTTGGTACTGACTCTGATGGACTTTGGTAGAAAAGCTTTCTCAGCCTTGAACTAAATGTTAGGTGAATTAGTAAGCATTGAAAAATGAGTCATATTTGTGTACTTATTGCTCTTATTATGCAAGTGCCAAGAGACCATAGATTGACATGGGGTACATCATGTGAAGCAGCCCAAATGTCCAAAGGGTAGAGTGGGAACTGAAAATACAGGGAGAGTGTGTTGTTTCATGCTATATTACCTGGAAAGAGGGCAGAGTGTTGAAAGGTTAGGATTTGCACAGGAGGCAGCAATGATCTAATATATTATACTTACCTCTGTGTTGGGACATTCTTGAATTTGGGACTTTTGCTGCTGCTGCATGCAATTCGTGACTTATGGGTTTGGGAAGAAGGTTGTCATTGGCTTTGGAGCTGTGGACACGTAAACTAAACTGTAGGTTAATGTAACTGGTAATACATTAGTTTGTAATAATGTAATGTAATGTAATGTAATGCAATGTAATTGGCATGCTTCTGCCTCATGAGGCCAGATCACAAGAGCAAGGGTGCAGTTAGCTGCATCATCTATAGCAGCTCTTGTGGGTAGCATGCAACTTCCCTTATGGTGTTTCTCCTGAGTAATGATGGGAATAGCAATTAGCTGTGCTTAGCAGTGATGACAGTCCAGCTTTAAATAACATATAGGGCTTCCTAGCTGAGGACTTACTGAGCCTGAAATAAACCTGCTGAGAATCTAAAGCATTTTGTTCAGCACACTGCAAGAGCTGTGTTCTTAAGCCTGGGCTTTTGAACAGCAGAATAGAGAGGCCCAGGAGAAATTAGTATCAATATTAAAATTACATCTTCCTAAAAATCGGTGGCACTGGCTCTAAGGGGAGGATGGTGGTGCCCTGTGCTCCTCATCCTCACCAGAGCCTATTTCAGGATTACCTAAGGCTATACACTACTGTCTGCCAGTGTTGGTCCCTTGGTCCCCCGAGGGAAATGGGTGTTCCACTTTCCTGCAGAGTCCTGTTCACAAGTGCCTGCCTTGTAAGTGCTGTGGAAGGGAGCTGGGCTGCACAAGTAGACTTCTGGAGGACGAGCCATCCTTTATTGTGCTCTCTCTGTACTAAAAGCTCTTGCACATTTCCTCTGGGATCTTGGATCACTTCAGGAGGATACCAGTAATGCAAAGGCAAGGAGGAAAAGCCATGATACTTAGAAAATATGTATATTTTTTCAAGTCCAATCATTAATCCAATTAATGTGGACTGATGATTTAGAAAACATGGGTTTGCTGATGGCAAGTACGCTGATGTGGTCATGTTCGTTGTCTTCCTTAATGAGGTTTGGGAAGCCGACCCTGTGAAATGTGAATTGCTGTGAAATGAAGTTTTATTTTAAAGTCCTGAATGTCTTTACTACTTCTGCTAATTATTTTATCTAAACTGCACCTTTCTCTTTGTGGCCCCCTCTTTCCCTATCAAACAGCCCTATGCGTCCATTTTTTGTGTGTGGACTTACCATGCTTGCATGAAGTTGGAGGTGAAAAGCTAATTTTTTATTCAAATAATTACTGACACTTGTTAATTTCTCACTGAAATGAAAATATATGTTTCATATTATTTCCAAGCTTATTAAAGGGCTTTCAATAGTGAAGTGTTCAGAACTAAGTGCATAATGTAGCAGAACAAGCCAAGTTTCTTTCTCTCTCCAGGGCAGAAATTTCTTTAAAATATGAGAGAAGTTTCTGCTGAAATACTGTGCAGGATGACTCTTACAAGCAAGACTGAAAGCTGTTTGTGATAACACTTTCAGTTCTCCTCATGCCTTCAGGAAATACACTTAGAATTGAAATAGGTGTGAATAAGATGCAATTTTCTAGGAAGAATTGTCAGATAAGGAGAGTTAGAGAGTTCTAGCAACTTTAAACTTGTTCTTTCTCTATTCTGTTATTTCTTCCTGGAAGAAATGATAATGTAGTTTATTACAGTAAAACTTCTATCATCATCTACATCAGTTGGGCAAATTCTCATAATTCCTCTACCTACCTTCCAGGCATAAGGAGGTTTTGGGGAGCCCTGTTCTCCTACCACCCTCCCGAACTCGACAGAATAGTTTTTTTAAAAAACTTGAATATCTAGAAAAGTAATTTTGGGAGATAACTTCTGCGTAAGTAAAAGCACAGTGTAACAAAGGTGCATATGAGCACAAACATAGTGTGAGAGGAAAATTAATGGAAGGAGGAAAATTAAAACCTGTACTCAGGGTAAGCAATATTTGGTGGTCCAAATGAGGGTCCAGGAGGCAAAGACCCAAACATACCTCTGCTCTGGGCCCTGCATAGGCCAGGGTTTTGTCTGATACGGTGGGATTATGGTCAGGGGGAAAGGGAAATGCTTGGGAGGACTTCCAGGACTTGTGTGTTGGAGGAAGTCCCTGTGTCCCAGCTGCCTGGAGCCGCAGATCCTGGGAGCCTCAGCACCACATCCCTGATGCTGACAAGGACATAAATTTTGCTGTGCAGCTGTAGATTCCCAGGAGGAGTTGGATTCACAAAATGCCATCTGTTGGTATTGTGGAAACAGTAAAATTTTCTATGCTTTTCTTTTTTAATTTGGCTTGAAATAAGTAATTTAATAAAAGAAATCTTTTTTTTCTCTTCTCTTTATCTCCAGAAGAGAGAAAGGGTGCATTATGATAAAACAAACTTTTGACTATTGTGCAGCTTTTTCTTTTAGGGTGGGTTTTTTTTTGTTTGTTTGTTTGTTTGTTTGTTTTTTTGTTTTGGTTTGGTTTTTTTTTTTTTTTTTTTTATTGCAAAAATAAACTTGACAGTTATTATAGTGTAGAATCAAAATGTTAAGAGTTGGAAGGGACCTTAAAGATCATCTAATCCCATTGGCCAGGACACTTCCACTAGACCACTGGATTGGGGTCCTGAAGGCATTGTCCAGCCTGGCCTGTACATCCTCAAGCCCTCTCCTCCCACCTTCAGTGATGAATTATTTTCACCACAGCATTTGCTATCAATATTTGTCAATATTGTGGTGCTCACAAGAAACCCTGTAGTTACTTAGGCTGCAGCTGCATATATACTTTTTCATCCCACTTTCATGTGGACCCTAAGTGGGAGTCAGGCAGCTGATACCTCAGTTCCACTGACAAAGAAGGAGATGTAGAGCCAGCAAGATTTCAGGCTGCACAGCTTACTCTGTGAGTGAGGTGAGCCTGGGTGGAGGTAGCTGGACACCACTCTAGATACAGCATCTAGTCTAGATACTTCATCTCCCTATAGAAGACCTGTTACACTATGTCCTCATAAATACTGTTGTCTTTAGCAAAGCTGCTTGGTTTGTCGGGTTTATCCTTTCTCTCAGTTAACTAAACATTCCTTGCCAGTTATTAAGATGGGCCACACCTTATGCTTTCTGACTGAGTCTCAGTGAACAACAGATACAAGCCTTGAATACATGTAGCTTTTTCTGGCTTGCCTCCAGGTTGATTTATTTTGCTTTCATATTGTGAGACCCTTTGGGCTGTGCTTCAGGAGGATCTGCAGCGTTTCCCACATTGTTGTGCTCTGCAATGGCTTTTTTTTGCTTAAAACTTTTGCAGTGGAGACAAGTTCCTGAAAAAGAGCTGATGAACCTGTTCTATCTCTGGGTCTGTTGAGTGTGTGAACCACTCTGGAGTGCTGGAAAGCATCAGTGTGGCCAAATGTGCAGTAGTGAACAGAAGCAGCAAGCTGACTTGACCTGTGATCTCACACTGCTTCCTTTCCCTATGGTGCCAGAAATGCCCCACCCTGCACCCTGCTTTCCTGTGGAGGTGCCTAACTCTGCTTGGTGCTTCTATCCCCTTCAGCATACCCTGTACCTCGGTATCCTAGAGCAGATACAAAGATGGAAATACAAAATATGAATTCCTTACTGTTCAAATGCAGCTAAAATAAATCATTTCATATTTGAACATCTGCTAAAAGAAACAAAAAACTTACTTGAAGATACTAGGTTAATTGCTTTTCAATTTCATTTCACTTGCAGTCTTTTTAAGAACTAACAGGTAGAAATGTGGATCACTGCATGCAGCAGTCTGCATGTGTAATAGTTAAAAAAAACCACAACAAACCATGACAAAACTATACAAACAAAAAACAGCACAGAACCCCACCATGTGAGCTTTTGCAGAGCTCTTTGTGTAGTCTCTAGCTCTCACTGTCTGAGACCAGTGGAGAATCATCAGCCCTGATAAGTCATGCTGCAGTTAGTATTATCTGGCATTAGGCCATGCTCCAGCCAAAAAAGGCAGCGCTCCTTGCTCCTTCTTTCCTTCTCATCTAGTGTCCTGGCACTCAAGTTTGTGTGCCTGTACAATGAACTAGCTGAGGGGAAACCGATCCTCTTAAACCTCTATTTGTTGCTGTTGAATTAACTTTCAGTCGATTGATTCTTTGCTGTGGTTCTCGGTGCAACCACACAAGCCTAGTTTCCTGCACAAGCAGTAGCATCAGCTCAAGAGAGGGGAGGAGGTGGGGAGAGAGTGTGATGTTGGGCCATCCCTCCTCGTAGGTCCTTGAACTTAGAGTGGTGGCACCTGCAGCAGTTGTGCTTGCTCTGTGTCCGTGCATTTGTGTTTGTACCTGGGCTGTGTATGGGCAGCGTGTTCCTACTGAGAGCGTGTTTAGTATGCTGGTGCTCAAGTGAGATCCTGTCAAGCCAATGCAGGCTGAAGAGAGCAGAAGTATGGAGACAGGAGCCCTGTGTGTGAACATGAGTAAGGTGACACTTGGTGGAAAAGTTTGGATATGAGCAAGTTTGGATGTGAAGTTTAAAATTTGCAGAAATGTGATACTCAGCGCACCTTGGAGCCTTTGTCAAGTTTATTACCAGTTTTGACAGTTTTAACCAGCTCACGTTTGAGAAAGGATTACTACACTTAGCTGCCAGCAACCAGCTTCCAGCCTTCCAGAGGCCTCTCCCGGTACAGGAAGGTCAACAGTGACCAAGAGTAAATCTCATAAATCTCATCTCCTCTGATGACATAACTGTTCTAGTGAACAAAAGCAGAGCATTATTTGGGACTTAGTGTGTGTTTTGCAAGGTTGCTGCCGCAGCCTGCTGCACTGTCCTTCTTGCCAAGCTGGGGATGTTGTGGCAGGGAGGTGAAGAATTAGATGGACCACGGGGCATGAGGTGGTCGCTAATGGCTTGAGAGCTCCTGGACAGATGGCTGCCAGTGTCCTTGTCTAGGTTTTGGTAGTGGGATTGACACAGTTTAGCACCTTATTAACAGCTTCCATCACAGGCAAGGGCACGGTGACAGCGAGTTTGTCCCTGGCATCAAACTGGGAGAAGAAGAAGCAACATGTGCTAGAGGGCAGGGCTGCTATTCAAATCTACAACCTGGGGCATGGGCTGAGCAGCATTATCTACTTCTGCAAAGGAAGTACACCTGGGACACAACAACCCTGTGCAGCAGGATGGGCTGGACTAGACAGCAGATCTGCAGAAAAGAGCTGGAGGTCCTGGTGGACAAGGCTGAACATGGATCAGTCAGAGTTTCTGTGGTTCTCTGAATTAAAATGTGTTGCAGAGACTTAAGAAAGGACAGAATAATAATGCTTGGGAAGTTCATAGTCCACATGAACTGAATGATTCATGAATTTGTGGAGGCAAGGTGTGTGATCATGAGAGATTTGCTTGCCCTGGGGGAGGCAAGCAGATATGAAGTGTAAAGGCTGCATGCATTTTTGTTACTTAATGGCTTCTGAGAACATTTTAGCTGAAGTCCTGCACTGGTGATTTCTTTCTCCACACTGAGGGTAGAAACACTTGCAGCTTTTTTCTTTTTGCTTTCTGAAGTGTCCTGTAAGCAAGATGGGGGAAAGATAAGTGGCATCCTGTTTGTGGATATGATGTACTGCTAGATACAACACAGAGGTTGCTTCAGGGTGGGAAGAATATATTTTAATCAGGAAAGAATGAAAGAATTGCCTTTTTTTCCATTTCAGGAGAGTATAAATGTAATGGATGTGAAGTAGTGATTCTTTTTGTTTCAGTGGCTGGCTATGAGGTTATTTAACATGTCTTAGTATTTCTTTTAGTGAAGTTCTTTGCAACTGTTTTTGTTTTCCAGCTCCTTGCAAGTGTTCATTAATAGCACAGCGGGCAGAGCTCTGTACATTGATGAAAAACTACCAGCAAGCTCTTCACGACGCGGACATCCTGTGCCGGAACAAACCCCACTGGCCCGCGGTACGGTGCTTGCCTCTTGTAAAGACCAAAATGAAAACTGCTTCTTCTCGGGGCTTCTCTCTGTTCTCTTGGGGGCAGTGCTGCTGGGGGTGTTGTTGGAAGAATATCGTGGCATTAACAGGGCCAAAAACGTCTTAAGTTTTTCAAAGAACAAGTCTGAAAGGTCCTCAGAATCTCTCCAGCTGGTGGGATTTTGGTTATGGGCAGCTGATGGTGTGGTTTTGTTCATGCTGGTGCCTGTTATCTGTTACAGCTTGTGCTGCAGCTTGGCAGCAGAATCAGTCCATAAGGCTCTGACAGCCCAGGATGGCCCTGCAGGTCCCTCTGGAATGTTGTGTCCTCAGGAAGCAGTTAGTTTTGACATCCTGCTGGCCAATGTGGTTTTGTGAGGAGCCACCCAGACTGTATTTCAGGATTATTTTCCTTCCCTCATTAATCCTAAAATTTCATACCTGGGATGTCTTACCTGCGTCATGGTGTTTCATAGAGAGGTTGGGATTTTTTTCATAACCAAAGGATGTGCTACAAGGAGCAGTGGGCAGTTTGAAGCAAGTATCAGAAATAATGCTAGGAGAGAGAAATGGAAGAAACACCTGGTTGCCTGAGGCTGGACTGAGGATCCCCACCTAGGATTACACCTGCAGTCTCTTTCCTATCATTAGCAAAGCTGCAGCACAGGTTTGAGCAGGTAAAGCCTCTGGCTGCTTTCTGGGGAGAGCGTAGCATGGGGAACTGGGGAAGGATTTTAGGCAGACATTGTCTTCCTGTGGAGACTAAGGAGGTGTTGCATAAATGCCTCAGCTTCCTTCCTGAGCAAGCAGGGCTGCACATCTGGTGCTCCATTTGCAGTCAGGGATGATGCAGGGCAGGCAGAGAGGTGCTGTCTGAAACACCAGTCTCTGGCAAGTTAGGTAATTGTCTCTGAAAGCTACCTGTCCTGTCACCCATTAAAACCTTTCATGTTGGAAGGCAGTTCATAATCTTTCCCTGCATCCAGTTTGCTTCTGTATCTCAGATAATTTCTCATCAAGTCAGGAATCCCATCTTAGGTGATGCTGGCTGGGTTTCTGTGCAGAGGGAGAAAAATTAATTACACACATTCAGATGTTTTCTTGAAGTGTCTTCTGTTTGCCTGAATCCATGGAAATGTGATGCATGTCAGTTGTAGGCGGATAAAGGTTTCATTAATCACATCTCTGAAGAATGTTAGTTGAAAATGAAATTTGTCATTGTGGCGTAACCAGCAGTGTCTCGGACGTACTTCACTTGTGTTTTCATGTTTGTGAGGACACTGACATAAGCTGTGCTGACCCAGAATCCATGTTTTCCAGGAGTTCTGGGCATCTGCTTTGTTTTGTGTATTTCATCTCATCCTGGCAGAGATTAGCTCAAACATTTGCTGTGTACTCAAAAAAACCAAACCCCACATAAAATTAAAGTTAATTCTGGGAGTAGCTCCTAGAATGCAAGTGTTCACCTACCAGTATCTTTTGGCTTATTGATAACAGATGTAGTGGCTTGCTGAGTTACTGGTGAAACTGCTTGGTATGCTGTAGTCATTGGAGCTATAGATAAGTTGGTTTCTTTTCAGTTGCTATGAAAACCAGGTCCTTGGACTCTAAGGCAGGGAGAAGTTTCCAATTGTGTTTTTTCATATGGAGGGTAAACAGAGGTGCCCTCCTGCCTGCTGCCTGTGGTCCTGCTTGGATCTCTCCTTCAGTCAGATGCGTGTCAGGGGTATATGAAAACAGGAAAGGGAAGGTGGCAGCAGTAGTCTCTGAGTCTAGGGGGCTCTAGTCCCTGGGCCTAACTCCTGGTGTTGGATCTTTAGGTACTTTGTCTGTGGACAGCCTAGCTCAGTCCTCTCTTGCAGGTCAAATAAGGACATTGCTCTTATGGCCCCAAAGGACAAGTTCAAATGAGCTTGTAGGCTCCCCAGTGCAGTGCAGTAATGCTGACAGTGATGGCAGGCATGTAAAAGACTATGTGGAGGCTGTGCAAGCATCCAGGTAAGAAGGTCAGGGTCAGGCCTACAGCGTCTCTCTTGTTACTACATTGAGGAAAAGAAAAATGGATCTCACCTGAGGAGAATCGATGTCTGCTGAGACTTCTTGTGCAGGTCACCAAATGATATCTCTGTTAATTAACCTGGCCTATGCAGTGCTTGCTACTTGCTTTTGGCATGAGCCTCCTTCCAATTCCAGTGGAATGGTAAAGATCTTAACAGGTCTCAGCTAGGACGGCAGTATTGAAAGAAAGAGGGAGTTACCTGCTCAGGAAGATTATGTGATACTGCACCTTTCAGCATTACGTGAAGGAAGAAAAGTGGATCTGCTTATCTAGCCAGTCTCTTCAATGAATAATGAAGCTGTACTTTCAGTACAACCTACAGATGTTCACATGGGTCAGGGGTGGATGTGTAGAGCACGCTTCTGTCTAATGAGCAAGAGGGAAATGCTTAAATGCACACTTAGTTTCTTTCCATTGTAAAGGAAGTAATTTTCATAGTCAGATTAAAGCATATATGCAGTTTGTTATCTGTAGGTAAGTTCAGAGGTGAAGCATTCTTCTCCCGCTACTAGTAACAAGTAAAGTAGGATTTATTCCCAAGCTGGCTACCATAGCTATTGGCCATGGGTGTGTTACTCCAGAACATGGGAGAGGTAGGGTGGCTAAAATGCTTCAGGTTAAGCATTGGTACATTACCCTAAATTCATTATGTTTTTGGGCCAAATAAAACAAGTGGAGAATTATCTCTGTCCTAGTAGGACACCCAGGAGAAGTGACTATCACGAACTCTCTCAGCTCCCACTTCCAGGCTGCCCTGAGCCACTGCCTTTTCTGTGCAGGTGCATTACTTTTTAAGTTTGTCCTGGTGAAACTGTTCTCTGGTGCATCCAAGCACAGTGGGATGCATAGTAGACTTTGTCCCTAGGGAGGGGAAACCACCCCTCCTTATTCCCAGCTCTTCTCTCAGGTAATGAGCAATGTCTTTGGCAAGGGATGTTGCAGCAGAGGGTTACTGGGCAATCTTTCTTCACCACAAGGGACTGAATTTCTTTCAGTCACACATGTTGAAGAGGTTGTTACCCAAAAAGCATCTTGTTCTTCACCTGCAGAATGACTTGAACTTTCAGGTTTGTTTTCAGGTGTCTTGCTGCCACTTCAGAAATGATCTCTAGATTTGTACGTTTCCTTTGTGTGAACAGGGCCATTGTGTGAAAGCAAAAGCTCTTTCTGGATTGGAAAGGACTGAGGAGGCATTGAAGGAGTTTCTTTATTGTGTTGCCTTAAATCCTGAGTGGAGCTCAATGAAGAAAGAAGCCCAAAAGGTATAAAATATATTTACTGGCTACTTGGCCATACTGCTGCTTTTAATCCCACAGCCAAATAAAATTCATGGTATTTCAGGTGATAGTAAACACCCAAAGGAGAGTTTGATTCAGTAGATTCTCCAGTAAATCTTTTTAGCATTATGCTGTGTGAGGCACCTCTTGGGTTTGGTTGATGCCTCAGCCAGAGAGATTATATATTTGTAAATTCCACTGCATAGGCTTGAGGCTGCTAATTTTAGTACCCCTCAAAAAATGACTTCTGTGTGGGAAGTGGCTGTGGATTGAGAAGAGGAAGCTGTGTGCTGCCCTGTCCTGGAAAATCCTGCAGTCTTTGTAGAATTTTGTTCCTTATGGGAAGTTAGACACATTAAGTGCTAACAGCCTATCATCAGATTCTCTGTGACCATCCATACATGCTTTTTATAAAACAAGATGAGAACTTGGCAAGATGCTTGGTGGGGACTGGTGAGAGGGGGAACAGGCTCTACACAGCTTTAAGCTAGGGGTTAAATCTACTTGAAGATGGAGGAGAAGGACAAAGAACACAAGGAATATTTAAACACATCTCTGTTAACTGGTTTTGATGGGAGAGCATGGTCTGAAGAGTTCTGTGGAGGCAGGGTCTGAGTGTCAAAATGGAGATGGGTAGAATCAGGAAAAGGATGCAACAAACTGCTGCCCTGGATGCTCTTGGGGAGCAGAAGGCTTTGGTAAGGCAGGTGGGCACCAGAAGAGCACCTTGGAATGTGACTGTGTTTGTCATGGGCACTGCCATTCAGGTTTCCCATGGGCTTTGGGAAATGTGGGATGTCTTGGATGTTGCAAGCGTCTTGGCATCTAGAAACTGTGAAGTTTGTGCATCTGTGTTCACATAAACATAAATATCTATGTCGTAATTATTTTTCTTTTTTTTTCTCTCTCTAATTGACTAGATAATGTGTGAGATGTTTTTCCCAGCCTTTGAAAATGTGCATGATAGTCTAACAGCACCTTTCTCTAGTCGAACATCCCATACAAGATTGAAACCTGCATTTCTGAGTAGCATAAACACACAGTCAGCTGTGGAAGATAACTCTGTTGCTGGGTCCTCCAAGGTAAAGCAAAAAGTGTTCAACATAAAAATACAAAAAATAGCACATGGATCTTTCTGATCTGTGTGACATTGTCTTTGTCTGCACCTGTGTAGGCACTTACTTTCATGGTAAGCCTATTTTCTCTGTTGCTGTTGGACCTCTTACTGGGATGTACTTCCTCAGAAAAATAAGAGTTAACCTTTTCATAACAATGTGATGTTTTCATGTGGGAGTCAGTTGTGTTTGTGGTTTTTTTCTGCTGAAGATTTTAGTGTGACAGGAACATGATTTCTAGAGACAGGAACTGTAGGGAGAGACAATGGCCTTACTTTATGCAATTGGGAAATGACCTTTGATACAGACCTTTCTCCATTGCTAGGCTTCTTGTGGGAACATTGATCTATTGCTGATAAAACTAATAGATAAAAGCAAACCAAAATTGTTTCATTCTGTATATAACTGTTCTTATTCTTTTAGGATACTATGTTCAGGTTAACAAAAACCCCGTCCCAAGAATCTGATGTATTCAGAAGCACTGATTCTTCTGTTACCCATCATGTATTGGATCTCTACTTTGATGACAACAAGAAGTCTTTGGGAGCTATTCTCTCCAGTTTACCTGGGGTTGGCTTAAAAAGAAAGCTGTCCAGTGATATGAGGGATTTGCAGAGCTTGGATGTCCCCAGTAAAATTCTTAAAAAAGGTTTGTGTTGTAGCTTAGAAAAACAAATTCTCTTACACATACTGAAAAAAACTGTAAGCATTTTTACTCCTCCCTTTTTATAGGTGTCAATAAAACATTCCCTATAGGAATTGGGATAATATTTTGTTCTTTGATGTGTTTGTTTCTGCTCTAACAACCTATTTACCTTATTCCAGAGCAGTTTGTCAAGTGAAAATTGTATTTTTCTTTCTTAAATGGGCCATTTCCAATGTAACGTGTGTGTAATCCACTCACAGTTTAGTCTTTGTGTTCGTAGTGCCGTTTCCATTTTCTAGGTTTCAGCTATAGCTGAACTTCATTGTCTTTCTATATGATGGAAAGATTGAAGTAAGCCTGGAAATTAATCTTAAAGTAGCATTAGAAACGATCACATGCAACTTTACATGAAATTTTCCAAGCAGACAAAGAAGCCTTTTAAAGGGTAATAAGTCCTCACCCCCCAGTTTTCTGTTACTTGATATAGCTGTGCTTACAATTTATATGCTTCTCAAGCTTCTAACAAAGACTCCAGAGTGGCTTTAGTACTCAGGGCTAAAAATGCCAAAGGCAGTACTTCACCAAGTAGTGTAATAATTCGTTAACACAGACTTTGAAAATGTTGCTGTGCTGGTGTGATCCCCCCCCCCCCCCCAAAAAACAAAAAAAACAAAAAAAAAAAAAAAAAAAAAAAAAAAACCAAAAAAAAACAAACAAAAAAACCCCATGCCTTGAAAAGTTTGACTTTTGAAAATGTTCCTGAAATGTTCCTGAAAATATTCCAAGTCTTCAAGTACAGCTGTCTGTCTGCGACCTCTACAAAAGATCAATATATGGCCAGTTTCTGATCACACTGCTGTGGAGGAAAAAACCCTGTACCTGCCTGTGATCTGCAGAGCCAGTAAATAGATTGTGAAATCTGACCTGTATTTTTACAGGGAAGGCCAGAGATCATGTTTTACCCATAAGCACTAATTTCTGGTCTGTGCTAGGTCCCAGTGCCATATTACTATTTGCAGAATTAACACAGCCAGGTTCTTGCAATTACTAAATGCTAACATTTAGTGAGATGTAGGTTAAAGATAGCACTGTTTTTCTTTGTAGGCCACACACCACCTATCATGTCTGTGCTCGAGATAAACCAGATGCTGAGCATAAGTTACTCTTTAACAAAGCATCCTAGCATTTTAACTTAACATAAAAAACAGAGCTTTTTATCGGTCAAGAATTTGGTGGATAAAAAACATGTTGAGGCAGCAGTCACGGCTCTGTTGCAACTCATCACAAAGATGCAAATTATAAAAGAAGTTGCAGAATTTGCTTTTCTAAATTTCAACAGAAGCTGGAGCTAATAGCTTTTGAGCCTAAACAATGCTGCTTTGAAGTTTGAAGTGCATACCCTTAAAGTGCGTTTAACCCAGAGATACAAATCATCCCCAAAAATCAATCTGGGTAGAATTTTAAGTGAAGTGTTTGCCTCTCTGTTTGCGGATTGTTGAGCTAATAAAAACTGTGTTAGCTAATGCCACTCCAGTAGTCCTTTTTAGTTTTAAGCTGTGGGAAATTTGGAATTTCTATAACAGTCTAGTCTAGAAAAATGTAATCTTTTTTATATTTGTAAGAAAAAATACCCCTGCTGAGAAATCTATAATAAACAGTAATGAAATATATTTGACTGTGTGTAAACAAATGAAATTCTGGACTTAATGTACTTGAAAACATCTGGCCTGGCTGATGTGGGGGTGGTGGTGGGAAAGCAATAACAGAATATTTTAAAAACTAGTCTAGAAAAACCCACAACACAATCATTTTTGGAGAAGCAAATAATGGGTATTCAGCTCTAAAGTGTATTCTCTGGCCTCAGACATCATCCTCTGCTCTCCAAAAGATCTCCTGCCAAAAAATCTAAAACTTGGATGGGAAGTATGTTTGTTAGAAACAAAACTTCAGAAAAGAAAATACATGAATCAGGTTTTTTATGAAAAAGTCAACAGTATAAAGAACATTGGAAAATGCAGTAATGCTTACATCTTTACTATAATAATCTTCTTGACTACTTAGATGGAGATGTTTTACCTGAAAACACCACTGACACTTCAAGTGAAATACCAACAACTCTGGTGGATGCATCGGACTTTGAGTGTTCCCTCTGCATGAGGTATGACTGTGTTCACCTGGCATTAACATAACAACGCCTCTCTAGCTTCTGAAAGAAGTTATCATGGTGTAAGAAGAGAAATCTGCCAGAGAATGTCTAAATCATTACTCTGTTCCTTTTTGCTGAACCTTAGATCTGGTGAATCTTTACTGATGTGGTTTTCTCCATTATGTACGCGGTTCTCCATTGTAACGCTGTCACCTGTGCTTTGTACAAAAGCAGGAAACAAAGAGAGAGCTAGGACTAGTTACTCCTCTCCACACATTGGGAATTGTTTTTGTTGGCAGCTTAGCTTTTCTGTTCCATATTTTCATGTTAAGGTTGTTCTACGAACCTGTTACCACACCCTGTGGACACACCTTTTGCCTCAAATGCCTTGAGCGTTGCCTTGACCATAATCCACTTTGCCCACTCTGCAAGGAAAAGCTGTCAGAAGTAAGTATGTCCTTGTCCCAATTAACAAAACTGCACAAACTTGTGTTCTTCTGGAAACATCTATGTGGAGGTTTTCTCTGGTCTGCTTGTGAGCTGCATCCAAGGCAGTGTGGCCAGCAGGGTGAGGGAGGTGATTCTGCCCCTCTGGTCCTCTCTGTTGAGGCCCCACCTGGAGTGTTGCATCCTGCCTTGGGGTCACCAGCACAGGGTATCATGTCCAGAGAAGGGCCATGAACGTGGTCTAGAGCTGGAGCACCTCTCCTATGAAAAAAGGCCAAGAGTTGTGGTTGTTCAGCCTGGTGAGGAGGAGGCTCTGGAAAGACCTGATCTCAGCCTTACAGTACTTCAAGGGGGTTTATAAGAAGGATAGGCACAGGCATTTTAGTAGAGGGGTAATTCCTTTAAAGTGAAAGAGAGTTGATTTGAAGAGATTAGGTGTAAGTAAGAATTTTTTTACCATGAGGGTGATGAAACACTGGAAGAGGTTGCCCATGGAGTTGGCAGTTTCTCCCATCTCTGGAAACATTAAAGGTCATGTTGGATGGGGGGCTCTGAGCAATCTGATCCATTTAAAGATGTCTCTGCTCACTGAAGGGATTGGACTAGATGACATTTAAAGGTCCCTTCCAACCCAAACTTCTTTGATTCTGTGAAACTGGAACAAGACAGTACTGACAGCATCAAGCTATGCATAGACCTCATTTACTCAAGGATATATTTGGCATTCAATGCCATACAAATGGTTTTGCTGGTTCTTAAAGAAATGGAGGCTTCCAGTATCACATCAGGCTCATACCTGGAGACCATGAGCCATAGCTGTGTTCGTACCAAATCTTCAGTTTGTGTGAAAACTGGTGTATGGGAAATGGTTGCTCCTTGGTCAACATTTGTTAGCAGCAGACATAAGGTATCCTTCTTAGTACTTCTTGCCAGTATGCTGGCAGCTGTAGATGAAAAAGATACATGTATCTATCTTTGCAGAAGTGAGGATGGACTGCCTTTTCTTCCTGGTAGTACAACTTCTGCCAAAAACGGGCGTGGGATTAGAGTTAAAAGGACAGTGGGGTGAACCACATAGGCTAAAGTGGTCGTTTTGGTGCTTGGAGGCTGAAAAGGGTGAGGAATCTGTGCAGTCCTATCTCACGTGCACTTTGGCCTCAGGGAAGAGTGGGCTGGGAGGAAGAGATGTTACTTGTCTTCTTGTTACTGGACTTAAGTGTTGACTTTTCCTTGTAGTTTCTGGCAAGCAGAACTTACAAGAAGACCGTCCTTACAGAAGAGCTGATAGTCCGTTATTTGCCAGAGGAATTATCTGAAAGGAAGAAAGTTTATGAGGAAGAAATGAAGGAATTGTCAAAGTAGGCTCTCTTTATTCTACTGACAGCTGTTACAAAAATGTATTTTTCAGTCTAAATTACTGAAGAAGATTAATTTGCTTCTGAAAATGCACCAAGGAAATGAATTTGTAAATGAACCTGCCAGATGTTTTGTGTTTTTCATGTGTATGTTGCAGATGAACAAGTAACAATGTGCTTGGATGGTGGAGAGGCACAACAATATTCTTAAAATAAAGATAATCGCTTTTTCCTCTGAAACAACGTAATAGCTTTAGAAGTTACAGTGGGAGTTTTCTGGGAGTAGAATTCAAATTATCAATGGGTTATACTTCAGGTCAGGAGAAGTTCAAGGATCCAGTTTTCTCAGTGACTTGTGAATGTTGTGCTATAACTCAGTTAAAAATAAAACAAAACATGCAGTTAATCCTGAAAAAGTTAGGTGGATTATTGGACTTTAAAATCAAAAGGGTTTACTGAGTTTGGTGATTCTCTGCCACTGGTGATTCTTGCTTTGAACATGGCTGGTTCTTAAGTACTTTGTTACTGTGAAAAGTTGTCACCAAAATCTTGCCATGTGTATCTAAGATGTATCACTAGGCATGTTTTCGGGAAATTGACTATTTCTTGACTTTTTTCCTTTATGGAAGTAGTTTAGAGGGATTGTTTACTTAATATTAAGTATTAAGGAAAAGAGTCCTGAAATACTGTCTTGTGAAAATGGCAAACCTCAAAGAGATACCCATTTACAAAGATTGAGTCTAAGGAAGCCATTTGTCTTGTATTAAGGATATATGCTGAATATAGCAGCACCCAGAAAAAAAGGTGATTTTTTTTTTAACAATTTTTTTACAGTTTGAATAAAGATGTTCCCATCTTCGTATGTACCATGGCCTTTCCTACCATCCCTTGTCCACTCCATGTCTTTGAACCTCGTTATCGCCTAATGATAAGAAGATGCATGGAAACTGGTACCAAGCAGTTTGGCATGTGCTTAGCTGATGAATTAAAAGGGTAAGGAGATGAGCTGAGAATGTCCTGGTGTTGCAAAGGCTGCTGTGAGCTAATGGAATACTGCAGCACAGTATACTTGTCTCCCCAAACCACTGCGGTTCCTTCCCATATTAAAGTTGCTTACTTGTTAGTTTTGAACTTTAAACATTCCTTTTTACACGAAACTGTAATTTTATTACTCCCCTGTTGGATAATAGCAAAAATGCAACTCATCGTGCTCCTACTGGCTCCAAAAATAGCATTTAATTGGCAGCGTGTTTGGAAAGCTTGCTGGCCTGTTTGTTCCAGTGAAAACTGACTGTCTGGGTAAGGTTCCCTCTCTGTCCACTCAGTTAAAAGAAAATAACAAAACCAAAACAAAAATAAGGCAAAACATCCAGACCTCCCATCGATTTCCTGAAAGAGTGGTATCATTTTAATGAGACAAAGTATACCCTTGGCTGAGAAGTCTGTTTTGCTGCTGAATGTTGAATTTGAGTGTTTGTCTTTACTGCTGTGTTGCAATGTCTAAACTATCTGCAGTGAGTGGGTTTGTCTTTCTAAATGATCACACCTTTCATTCATTATTGTGAATTCTCACACTGATGTGTTTCCAGCTCCCTATACAGAGACTGACTAGATTAAAGGTCCCTTACAACACAAAACTATTCTCTGATTCTACGAAAGCCTTCAAGTTCAAGTATTTCACAGATAATGGGGTTTTGAGACCATGCTCTTGGGAGAAGCATGAGGTGATCTTGAGAGGTCTGCCTTATGAGATGCAATAGCTGCTAACTTCAGAACCTACATTGGCAGACTGTAGAATGGATGATGAACATGGGAATTTTTAAGAACTCAGTAGATAGACATCCTCAGGAGCAGAATTTTTCTATGTGATCATCACTGGAGCTGAGAGGAGGGCCGTCATTACTGAGGCTTGGCAGCCTTTCCTTGTCTACTCCATGCTTCTTGGGCAGGGTGGAAATTTTATTTTTCTCCCAGACTGGACAGTAAGGTAAGAATACAGGAGATGTTGCAGCTTCCGTGGCTGTGCTGCAATGCCATTTGGCATGCTGTCAGTACTGCACTCAGTGGAATTCAGACTCCAGCAGCAGCTGATGATCCACAGTCCCTTTCAGGCCTATTAGCAATTTTCTGGAAGTGAATGCTTGTGAGAGTGAGGACAGAATTACCCTAGGACTTCAGTGATAGGAATTCCTTTTATCCCTGCAGGCTTGTGGAAGAGCCAAACTTATTTGGAATCAGGTATTAATAATACAAAGGGCCAGGGTGTTACAATCCTCAAAACACAATAATTTGTTTATTAGATAACATCACAAAGGATATTTTAAAATGCAGCAGTATGGTTAGGTTTCTGTGTCCTGTCTGTTTTGAGTTACTGAGAGAATTAAGCTTTTTGAGCATAATAACTTAAATACTGAAGTGCAGGAAACCTTCATCTGTAGACACCTGGCAGGCTGTTCCAGCTTCTTACACAAGTAAAGAAGTTCTTCTGTTTATTCAAAATTGCGAAATCAACTTGGGAATACAAGAAGTGGGGAAACTTGTTTTGCCTCATCTACTGAGACATGGATACATACCTCCCTTGAAAAACACAGTCACCAAGCATGTTTAGTTCATTACCTTCCTCTGTTTTATTTCTCCATTTTACCTTATAATTGTTATAGGAATGTAAGCTCTTAATGTTGTCAGCACATTTTATGCCTGTCTCCAGGTGCTTTCTTGTCTCTCTGATTCAGGTCCATGTCTATCCAAAAGTAACTCCTCTAAGAACAAAAAAGAAAAAATCATCACTTCTATATTAATTTCTAAATCCAGTATGGATATCACTAAAATAATTAATTAAAAACAATTGTTATGTAGCTGTTTAAATAGTGTATAGTGTAATATTGCTATAATAAACTAACAGACTTGCTTTTTAAAATCAGTCCTACTGGCAGAGCACTAGGACGTAGTTGTGTGCAGCTCTGCTTGTCCTGCTCTTCCTGATTTTTTCCTGTACACTGGCTGGGAGTGAACAGTTGTTCACAGTGGTGTGCTTCCCCCCCACCCCTCCTAAACCCATGATTTCTGGTAGAGCAAACACAAGAGTAATTTCTTCATCACTCCGTTGTAAGAAATGGCCAAGCTCTAGTAAAACAAGCATATCCATGATAAAGAGTTTATCAACCCTGCAGGGTTTGGGTCTCTTGAGTTCAGACTAGATACAGTGCTTTCTCCTGCTTAACAGAAGGCTGAGGTGTAGACCTGCAAATGTATTCTGGTGAAGAGTCATTGTGCAATCAGCCTCTCTACTGAAATCACGGTACCACAAAGGTTAAGTAAGCTTGATAAAGTTAAAGTTTATTGCATGCCTGTTTTCCAGGGTGTGATTAAAACCTGTACTTACTTTAAATATAATGAATATAAATGTGCTTTTGTGAAGAGGTTATTTGGGGTTGGATTAGAATTTGGGTTTTTTAAAAGGAAACAAATGCAAGAAAAGACTTGCTATATAGAAAGCCTTTTTCTTCTAAAGCCTGCAGTCTTTTGCTCACATCTTGGAGTGGGGGGGATTTCCCTCACAGCCATGCATTTGTTCCTCAGTTTCTGTACTTCCTTACAGTATCTTTACTCATCTTGTTTACTTTGCAAAGCAGATGAATTTTCCACCAGCAGCTGGCAACTCCCAGCATGAAACATGCTTCATTTAGTTTCCTATTCCTTTCCAACCCTCCCACCCCACAAACCTGCCCTGAAAATGCTGCTGCCCAGGTCCTCTGAGGGAAGGCAGAAAGGGTGGGGGTTTGTGTGGCTTACGTGAATAAACAGAATTGTTTTGTCACCAAAGCAGAATCCTCTTTCAAATAGGAAATGGTGAATTAGGCCCAATATTTGTCCTGATGTCTATAAACACTTGTTGATGACTTCCGCTTTTATGCCCTTCTGTCATTTCAGATTTGCAGATCATGGCTGTATATTAGAGATCAGGGACGTAAAGTTTTTTCCTGATGGACGCTCAGTTGTTGATACAGTTGGTGTCCGTCGTTTTAGGGTCTTAAGCCATGGCCAGCGAGATGGATATAACACAGCAAACATCGAGTATCTTGAAGATAAAAAGGTGATCTATGGTGCAAAGTTATTCATACCCATGTATTGCTGGATTCACTTAAATAGCCTTTCCTTATTGCATTTCAAGCTAGCTGTGCATTATTTTTTAAGCCAATATCATTACAAATACACTAAAGCTCTGTTTTAAAAAACATGGAACAAACTTTGTATCTTCTCTCCCTTTCTTCCTTTCTTCCCTTATAATTGTCTCTGCTTAAAGGGTTACACTCCTTTCATGGATCTCGAAGTAGCTTCTAGGATGCTGAGGTCATGGTGTGTAGGTGAGGTCAGAGTAGCGTTTTAAAACTGGTACAGAATTTAAAGCCTTCTAAAAGCACATACTCCTGTTGGTAGAGAACTGACTGTTCTCTTGCACTGAACAGACAGTTGGCACACTTCATATGTCCTCCAAGTTCTCTTTTACAGAACAGGTCCTCAGATAAATATGAGAATCTGCTCTTAAAATGAGTTCTTAGGGACGTGCAGTTAACCATGCCCTATACAAGCATCCATTAGAGCTGACTGAGAGCAGAGAAATGAAGAGAGGGGAGTAGCTTTAAAAACAAGTCCTCATAGCAAACCTGAATCAAGGCAAGTGTTTGCGATGGGTGTTGGCCAAAGGCAGGATTTTTGGCCACGCTCTCTGGATCATCTTCAGACCGTGTCTATAAAATTTGGCAGCTGTTAACATTGAGCTTAGCAGTAATCTCCTGCCAGTTGATTAAGTCAGTTTGGTCAAATAGCTTAGAGCACTCCACAGTTGAAGTGAAAGTCTGTAAAGACTTAGCAGGGCTTTTCTAACCTGTGCAGGGTGATGCTGTTTTTTGCCAGGGCATGAAAGGTTGAGCTCATGGAGGTGCCCCTTCCTGTGAAAGGAATAGGCAGTCTGCTCAGAGTGAGCTCTGTGCTCTGTTAAAATCCCTAGTGAAGAGTAGTGGAACTCAGGTATACAGGCATTGTTTATAGATGGATCCAGAGATCTCCCTCTTCATAATTAGAGTGAGATTTACCTTGTCTCACATTGGAGGCTGATGTCTGTTCAGTGCCCTACATCCGTGATATGTCTCATGGTCAAAAATCTCAGTCCAAAGATACCTGTTTTATATGCTCTTAGATACTTACCTTAAGGTGAGATTAGTTGCTCTCTAGAACTACTTCTCCTCAATTGTGAAGGGCAACCAGAGCAGCTAGATCAGATGTGTATCTGAATGTAGCCTAGGTGAAATCACCTATGTGATGTGCACATGTTAAAGGGAAAAAACCCCAAACAAAAACCCAGAGTCAACCCCCCCCCACAAATCACCGATTTGTAGTGATTTTTGCTTATGCTTTGTTTTTTTTTTTTCTTTTTTTCCACTAATAGCTACTAGTATAATAGCCTGTGCAACTAAAACACTCTGCTTCAATGAGGGTGTTTCTTCATGGCTGTTTCTGGTGTTGGGAAAGCATCACTTTCCCTGCTTCCTGCCTGCTCGGGTGTCTACCCTCCTTCTCCTTGGCTTTTCTACCATGGCCTTAACACTTCTATAAAATAGGGCTGGTCTATTAAGTGCTGTAGCCCCCCCGTCTCTGTGCTCGGTGGCAGTAGTGTTTGTTCTGTTTTGCCAGATGATGTACCACTGTCCAGAGGTCATTCTGTGACAGGGGCTCGAGGTTGTGGGTTTGACATGATAAATATGTCCCAGGATTAGAGAGCATATTCTTCTATTATGCCAGCATTTAGGAATGGATACTAGTGAGGCAGTTACTGCTCCAAGAAATATCACTTCAGAATACTTGGGGGAGGGTAAAAAGACTCCAGCATCACAGGTTTGAAATCTGAGACTTAGGCACAGTTGGTTTAGATAAGGACATTTGAGCAGCTGTAGTCAACTGCATTATTTTGCTTCATTTGCTTCTGGGGAAGCATATGGACTCCACGGTATCAAACCTATTTTGTTCCATCTCCCCTCTTTTAACAATAAGGTTGAAGGACCAGAATATGAAGAACTTGTCCGCCTTCATGATTCAGTCTATGATCAAGCTGTTGCCTGGTTCACTTCTCTTAAAGACAATATGAAAGTGCAAATTCTCAATCATTTTGGATCTATGCCAGGAAAAGAACCAGAGCCACAGGTAATAAAACCTGCCTATTTATGCACCCTTATTCTACACAGAATTTTAACCTTAGACTGTTTTCTGACAGATTTTTGCTGTGATTTTTATACATTCTAGACTCTTGTTTACCCAATTTTGGTCTGTTGGCATGAAGCATGGTAAACAATATACCTGTGTAATTTGGTAGCTGAAGCTTAATGGTATATACTGATAAAGAGAACACCTGCAATTAAGTGTTCAGTTGTTCCTTGTTTTGTGGTGACTTTCTTAGCAAATAGAAGGTGAGAAGGAAGGTGACATTCTTCATGGGGCTGGGCTGGTAAATACATAACTGCATGTTTTTCCATCCTTTTGCAGAGCAACCCCAGTGGTCCTGCCTGGTACTGGTGGCTCTTGGCAGTGTTGCCTCTGGAAAACAGAGCTCAGCTGGCTATATTGGCTATGACCTCCCTGAAAGATCGTCTGATCGCCATCAGGCGCGTATTGATATTTGTGACTCGCAAAAGACCCAGATAACATGGACTTGTGTTGTGAGTGGGTACCAAGAACATCTCATGACAGGTTGTTCTGGGGGAGGGCTAAGGGGGAGGGGTTGTTTTTGCATTTTTTTAAGATTTCTTCAAGAAGGAACAGCCCTTTCTGACTGCATCCTGCATCCATCGATTGCATCAGTTTGTTATCTGGGTATTCACCAAACCTCGCACACTCTCTTGTTGTCCTGGTGAAAACTGAGCCTCTACAGAGCTGTGCTACATTTAGAATGTAGCTGATGGATGTGGATAATTGCTTCAAAGTACTGTGATAGAATTGCTGTTTCTAGCCAAGAGAGTTAAGTACTAGAGTAGTGCCGTTGGCCTGCATGTGATCTGGATTTTCACTCAGTAGGAAGAGGAAACTGGACAGTGGATTGAAGAGGTGTTTCCTAGACTTTCCTGAAGGTAGTGAACAGAAGAGGAGTTACACTGCCCAGCTGAAGTATGCACGAGGACTATAACCAACAATACTGTTAGTGAATTGGAAGGCAGTCTGTCATACACCCACATCTCTCTCTTTCTCTCTCCTTAGCAAATAACAGTCTGAGGAAAAAACAGGTTAAGCTGTTTGTAGTCAAGGCATCTGAGGATATTTATCTGAAAGAATAATAGCTACTGAATAAGCACACTATTTGGTAGCCTTAGGTAATCCCTCCTTTGTGATTTACATGTTGTAGCAGAATAAGTATATACAAAATGTTTGGAAAGATGTACTTTGGTTTCTTTGAAGAGAAAACCCAAAGTAATCCTAGCCAGTCTTACTGCTAAATTCAAACCAAGCCGCTCACTAAAGTATGATAAACACTGCTGTGAAATAAAGATTTCACCCCAAGTACGAGGGAGGCATGCTGCAGTTTACTCTGAACACCTGCTCTATGAGTGGAACCAGTAAGGATGAAAGGTGGGGAGTTTTCCATCTCCCTCCTTCCTGCAGTGTCATGCCAACCTCCCATTATGTAGGGGTGGTCTCTACTGACCGTGTTTCAAACCCAAAAGTATTGTAGTTTAGTACCAGTTGCTGTATGTGATGGAAATCAGTCCACAGTAATACCGTGAAAGGAGTCACAAACCGAACCTATATAAAGGCAAGTCTCAATGCAAGCTTCAGTCAGGTGTTAATCTTCATTTGTCTCTTTGATTATTTTTTTATGTATTGTTTTGTTAATATCTAACTTCAATAGCTATTAAATTGATCGCTTGTCAGTCAAATGATCAACATATGCTCAACTGCCAATGAAATAACTCAGTGTTACCAATTCAATTGGCATAGTTTCCTATAACTAGAACTGATACTACCAGCAGGGAAAAAAAGTTGACTTGAATCTCGATGTGCTGCAAGCATAGCAAGACCAATGTAAAGACTTGTTCATGTGCAGAAGTCTGGTAAGAAGAAATGGCTGCTTACCTAAATGGTCAAAGTGCCTGGTTTCTTTTTTAGTTCTTTTCTCCTTATTTGTCAATGAAGAGGTATTTAAACTTTTTTTTTTCCACTTTGTACATGAATTCTGGAAGAAGACTGTATTAAAATGCAGTGATTAACATATATTACTTGCTTTCTTTGGGTATTGTAGTTATAACCTCTGTGGTCTGGGAAACAAAAATTCAGGTTTTTTTCCTTTCAGCAAATGGCTACCACAAATGGTTTCTGTAACATACCCTGAATGTACTGTAACTGCCTCTACCTTGAACACGCCTTTTCTATTTAAGTAGTTTGTAAGTATATTCTCTGAATTGTGAAGTGCATAATGTACAACCAATGATGTCATAACCTCTACAGTAGCCTTCTGCAAGTTCTGCTACCACCACCAAAATACTCAAAATTCAAGTTGAATGCATTTTCTCCATGATTTGAAGATGATGAAGAGAAATTCACTGAAATATAAAGGAATTGTTGTATTTGTGGGGAGGAAATGTCACAAGTCAGTAGGTCTTCAGCCGACTGTCGGCTGAACTACTGAAGGGCGATTTCACAAACTAATTCTCGGACCAGAAGATGGACTGTATTTGATCTCACAATCCTTTCTGTTCAGCTTCCTGTTCTTCCCATTCCTTTCCATGCTGTGTATTTCTTCAAGACTCATTCATCTTGCTTATTTGTGTGTCTGGCCTAGTTTTGAATATTACTAGTTTAGCTGGAAGAGGTTGCTGATGGTATTTGTATATTGCTGGTCCCTGATCTTATATGTGCTTAATTTTACAGATAGGAGTGCATTTAAGAAAAAAAATATCAAGGTGCTAGTTAGTGTCTTGGCTTTGCCTCAGTAAATGTTAATGTTAATATTCTTCTCTGCAAAAGTGATTTTTTCAAGATAACTACTTCTGAGGTACTTCTGACAGAAAACCCTGTAAAATGAGAGGTTGTTTACTGCTGTTTCATAATGTGTAAAGACATTCTACATGGGAAGTGACATTACTGTGTTCATGAAGGCCTGCATAGTTAATAGAGTGATTGTTATTGAAAAGAAAGCTGAACTGTAGAGGGATTTTTTTTTAGTCAAGGTTTAAAGCGGTTTGTGAATATTTCAGTGACTGATGTTTTGGATAAATGATAACAACAAAGGAATTGTCTGTGTATGGATGCAAATAATAATATTAGCAGCCCAAAGCTGACATTTCTTCCAAAACATTGAATGCTGATCAAATAGCAAAGCTTTAATAAACAGATAAAGTCACCACTGCCCTGTGGTACTTGCTTTTTAAGGGGAAGTACCAGTTTCATTTTTACCAAATCACCTCTGCCATATAATATCTGCAGCATCCAGTAGTACCTCACAGGAAAAACTGTCTCGTTGCTCTCTAGAGGAAATGTCCACGCTACAGTCTGCGCTTAGGTGTAACTTGTTGCCAAGGTACATGTGAAAGCATTGGAGCTGAGCTCCTGGAAGAGATAGACAGGATTTGTTGCCTTTCTAGCTCATTACACTTTTCTTGCTTGCTGTCCAAGCAAGGATGCTGGGATATATGATGAGTCTTTTCACTGTGGTGAATGTGGCCCTTCTTTATACATCGTAAAGAGGCCAAAAAGAAAAAAAAAATCCCTCTACCTCTACACCTGTTGTTCACCTGTAAAATTTCAAGCTACAAAATGATATATATATATATTTTAACCTTTTTTTGTCTTTCGGAAGCATACTAATTGTTTGCCACTGAGGCCTTTTATCTACTGTATTTTAATATGTTCATTTGATAGTCATCGAGATCTCTTTGTACTTCTAACCTGTAGAACTTGTCATGTTTCTTACTGCTCCTTTTTCCTTGTCCTCCAGTCCACTTTTAAATTGATAAATAGAAAGCTGTACACTCTATTCCTGTTACATTTTACACTAGTGGAACTGGTATTTTGGTAGCGCCTTAATTTTGCAGTTGTGAAATGATTGTATCAACTCTTATCTGGGGCTTCTGACCAGATGTAAATGAGTATGTTTAATGTAGATAAACTTGAAACCATTTTTTACTGTTTTAAAGCTAGAAATGAAATGGAGTGTGTACATATGTATAAATATAAATTATTAATCTGCACCTTTTTGTATCTAGTAAATACAGGAGAAGTTCATGTTCTAACCACATTTGGCACTTCTTGTTGCATAAACAAAGCCAAAACTTTTTTTAAAAATTGCTGTGTTCATTTCATGTGTATTTGCAATATTCATGGGAAATGTGTTTAATTTATGTGATATTTGGAATAAACCAGGTTGAATTTATGAGAGTGTGAGTTCATGGGGAAAGCTTTATCACTGTGAGGACTAAGAGGTAGAGTTGAGCTGAATATGCTCTGAATGAAACATGCTGCTGATGTGCTGCTGTCAGAAGAAGGGCGATAGTTTGATTTTCCTGATAGGAGCCCAAGGGCTGAGAATTGGCCTCTTAAGGCTTTTAAGCAGATGGCATCCCAGAAGCAATGGTTAGATGTTGGGGTTCATAAGTTGCATGGCAGTTGTTTTATCCTCAGTGCAAGGAGGTGGGAGGAGTCTGCAGAGGTTGTGGCACAGTGGGGTTTGCTGGGCACCCAGGGCAGACTCTGGCACTGGGTGTGAGTGTGAGGGGTGGATTTGAAGGAGGGTTCGAGGGCCTCAAAATAAGAGAGACTGAAGAAGTTGAGGGGCCCTTAGCAAGGGCTGGGCTGAAGGGGGTGAAAGGCAGCATCTCAGACTGCCTGCTTCCCTGAGCAATGCCATTCCATAGAATGTAGAAACCTTAGTGTTCTGTTGTATCAAACCAGGGACCAAAAATAATGCTGCTTAATTCTGTCCAACAGCACTTGCTTGAAGCTGTTACCTTTTGAATAAAGGAATAAGAAAGATTGGGAGAAAATCTGATACTATCACGTGCAAAAAAGAATAAAAAGAAAGTGAATCCATACCAGCACTTTACGTAGTTCCTCTAACCACTGTACCCACTACACTTGCAGCTAAAAGACCAAGCATGTTTTCCATTGCATTTACGTTACATGGTAGGAACAAGTTGTTTCTAAATTGAGATGAATATCACTTGCTGACAACTTTTATAGCTCTGTTCTGCCATATGTGGGGTTCTGCCTTGTCTGCTAAATTTGGGACTTCATGCATCCATGGAAGAAATGCCATCACTTGCAAATGTTTCTTATATTTTTTCTCATAAACATCTTCTGCTCTTTTTGTGCAACAGCCATATTGGAGCCCTGCTCCTGGGAGGACCTGGATTTTCAACACAGAAACTTTTGTTGTTTGAGGCTAGTTAACCTCACTGCAGACAAAGTTAGAGAAACTCTAGTTCCCTTTTCCCTACCCAGTATGCTCCAGAGGCAGAGTTGGAACTTTTAAAATTATAGTCCTGTGTCTGTGCAAACCTGAGGATGGCATGTTGAGAATGGTATATAGCAAGTGACCAAGAGCATTATTTGTCTTTAACCATAGCAAAAGCCAAAGGGAGACACTTCTCTGTAGCCCCTTCAGCCCATTAACCTATTCCTGTTCGCAGCATCATAAAATCCTCCTACTCTCAGTTCAGCTCATGAAGCCCTCAGGAGACCCACTGCCCGTCATCCTGTATCTTGCCTGTGATTCTCTGCCCCTTCTCATCACAACATCTTGTTCTTCCCTTGCTGACCCACTGGCTTTCTTTTCAAGGGAGAAAAGAGAGAAAAGGTAAATAAACCAAAAACCCAGGAAGGTTTTGCTGACTGGTGGCATCAGTTGCCAGTTCTTTGACCAAAACTACAGTAAGACAGCAGGTTCAGGCTGCAGGATTTCTTAAATCAGAGTAGATCTAGCAGAGAAAGAAAGACTCTTTTAAAGCAGAGGGAGGGAGGAAATAGTGTCCATCATCATATGTGGAGAGATATCCAACTTCAAGCTCAGCTCTGCCCTGGAGCAAGTACCTCATGTTTTCTGCTAGTGGCTGGAGTACTTCACAGTGCTGGCTGGTTGCCCTTTTTGCCGAAGAGAACACAGACTTGCCGTGGCTAAGTTGTCATGGTATCAGAAAATGCCTAACTGCTCTGTGCCAGCTTTATTTTCTTTTATCTGAAATTATTTGGCTTGGGCAGAAGGAGGAAGATCATTGGTTGCCTGAATGGAAATCCACCTAGCAAGGGTCCAGCACCAATGAGATTTCCCCATTCTCTCTGTGTTCAGGGTAGATCTATCACCATGAGGCTGCATGGAGATCTGAACCTGCCACCAATATGTCTTTCATCAGTTCAGTTAAACCACCAGTGATGATGTGTGTTACAGAGGACAGGTCTTATATCGAGATGTATCTCAAAACTGTCAAGGTAAATTTGCTTTCTACCACTTAAATACATGTCACCAGAGCCTCAGCTGCATCAGGGAGACTTTAGTAAAGGGTGACTTCATTCCTGATACCTTCGTGCAGCTGCCTGGAGCCCTGCCCATACTTCTAGAAACACTGTGGAAAGGACACTGTTGTCTACAGGCACAATAAGAGGTGCTTCTTCATGTGGAGCACTCTCAGATCAACTTTTAAAGTAAATCTGTGAAGCCTTATGTTGTAGACCCAAAGCTCACTTACCAGTGGAGACCAAGATTCAAATAGAGGTGTTCAAAGAAAACAGAAGTTACTTACCCACCAGAAATCACTGTGATTTCCCCCTCCTGGTTCTTTCTTTCCTTGGTCTCTACTGGAAGTGGAGGGTGGGAGAGTATGTGAGGGAACATCCAAATCTCAGTCACTGAGCTCTGTGGTGGGACCACAGTATTTCCAGAAGAAAGGTGGATGTTGAAGTATGCAGCCTGGTTTGCTTAAGGTGCAGTGTTCCCAAACCTTATGTGTATTTGTGGAAAAACTGTTTGGAAGATAGGAAGTTACTTTAGAGTAAGTTTCTATTCTCCTTTGCTCACTGTTGTTATGAATCAACTTTCTCCCTCCACACCAGGTTTACGTATGAAGCTCAAGATTTAGCTCATTCACACCCGGGCAGAGTAAATCCTCCATAAGAATTGGATCCTCTTCCAAGTAGTCTAATGTTTTTTCTCAATATCGAATACTAGCAGACACTTCAAAAGTACAAGAAATGCTTGAATGGGAAAAATGAAAAGAATCTGGCAAGATGTTTCTTCCAAGTCCCTCAATTTGAGTCTTCTATGTATCCTGGAAAACTTTTTTTTTTTTTTCCAAATTTATATATAGAATTTCAGAGAGGCTCTGAGTTTGAGGAACTAATGTGACATAATCATGGCATTCATAAAAACCAATCTATTCCTTCTATAATTCTGCAATATTGTGACCTCAGTACCACAGCGTATCAACACATTCCTCAGATTAATTATGCATAAAGATCTTCCATTTTCCCTCATTTTTGCATTGTTTTGTCTAGACTCAGAGCTTCTGTTATTTCTGGTATGTTTTGTGTTGCTTAGAGAGGCCCAAATCGATCACACTTTCCTAAATAAAGGAACTGTTAAAAAAAAAAAATAAGCCTCCCACTTTTGACACACTGAAGTGTTTTGTTTGCCGTGTAGACAGTTACAACGTTGTGTTCAGAACTCTTTATCTGAATCACGAGCTTCTTGTTTCACGAAGGTACCTCCTTACCAGATGGTGCTTTCAAGAAAGTAATTTTCTTGTTTACTTTGCAGCAATTGACTCTGCCTAAGTGCTGGCTTTGGCCAGATATTTTCAAATATTTTCAGTATGTGCTAATTCTACAGTGCAGAGCCTTCTTCATTTTATTTTTGACAGTAGTAAGCATCGGTAAGAGTTGATGTTCTTCCAGTTGTAAGACAGCCTAGGTTTACATCCTTTTTTAAGCAGCAATATCTGTTCTTCTTTAGACAGACAGCTGCTGCAGTTTGCTTTTTGCTCAGCACTCTGTTCCTTCTGTTCCTGGTGCTGGAAAATCTCTTGGCACAGAGGAGTTAAATATTTGTGAGCTCCTGCTTGAGTCATCTGTCCCGGAGTGGGGAGTGGGTTTGCTTGCAAGCACGTATTGGTTTGGAGCTGGTCCTGGAACAGGAGCGCAGGGCTCACGTCCGACATGCACCGCCCGGGCAGGAACCAAGGCACAGGCGCTGCAAATCCAAACACACCAGCGAGGAGGGGAGACAGGGCTCGGGCGGGATTAGCCAATGGCGCTGCCGCTTCGCCTCCATTCATTCCAGGTGGAAGAAGGAATATGGGGAAAGCAGGGACGTTTTTGGCTCTGCCTCTGTTCATCGGCTGCGTGTGAGATTGTTCTCTGGCACAGGCACTGCTTGGCATAGAAAAGATGTGTGCGTGTGTGCAGTGTGAAATCCTCTTTCACACCCAAAATATGCAGCATTCACACAAACTGCTTGTTGGGAATGGCTCCTCAATTGTACAAATTTGAGAAGCTGGAGAGGAAGAGGGTGTAACATTATCTGGAGTCCAGGGAAATACTAATATTTCATCTTTCAGCCTCTAGCACTGAAGAGACTTCCTAAGCCAGATGTGATGTCTGTATGTCTCAGAGCCCTCAGTACATCTCACACCTTTATTTTTTGTGGCACCGTTTTGAACCCACAGACTTTTTTGGCTAGGATGTCCACAGGCTGAGTGGAGGGTGTGTAAAGGACTGCTTTTCATTTTGGACTAGGATCTTACTAGCTTCCCTTTGCACTCCCTAGCTCTTGCATTGGAATATTGGCGGTAAACAACAGGGGCTTGGTCTTTGCGGGGCTCAGGTGGGTGAGGATGGGCTAGTGAAAGCAGGTTTTTGGAAGAAGCCATGGGCAGGTGGCCTTAACATAATTTCTTCCAACTGAGGAAATTAAGGGGCACCAACAGGAGGCACCAGGAGCTGAACAAGGAAAGGGATTGTTCCTCCAAGCCAGTGATCCCTTTTATTTTCCACTTCTGCTGTGGAATCCGACCAGAGAGCCCAGGCTTAGTGTCTCACTTAGATCCCTTCTGTAATTTCTTAAGGTCAGCCTTCACTGGTATAAGCCTGAATGACTTAGCATTATCAAGAGAATAGTCCTGGGAGGGGTGGCTGAGGGAGCTGGTGTTGTTTAGCCTGGAAAAAGGGAGGCTCAGAGGAGCCTCTTCAGCTCTACTCTCCCTCTACTCACTCTCTACAACTACACAAAAAGAACTTTTGGTGAGGTGGGGGTTGGCATCTTCTCACAAGTAATAAGCAATAGCACAAGAAAAAACAGTCTCAGTTTTACATCTAGGAAGGTCTATATTAGGAAAAATTTCTTCACCACAAGCATTTTCAAGCATTGAAACAGGCTGCTCAGGGAGGTGGTAGAGCTGCCATCCATGGAGGTATTTTAAAGACCAGCAGATGTGGTACTTGGGGACATGGTTTAGTCATGGACTTGGCAGTGCTGGGGTAAGACTTAGAAGATTTCAGAAGGAAAACATTTGAATGAAGCATAGAATAATAGAATCTTTTAGGTTGGAGATTATCTTTAAGGTCAACATTCTAAGTCTAGCAGTCCTTTGCTGAGTTTTCCTGTTCTTCTTTGCCTAGATCTTTTCTGTCTATCTTTCTCTTTCCTGTACTGGGATACAAAGGAGCTCGAGGGTATGGAGGGGAGCAGAGGGAGCCTGAAAAGAAGCCAGAACTCGGGTGTTTTTGCTTAGCCACCTCATTGACATCCCAGCCTCACACACTTCACTCCATCACTCACTGTAGCCCCTCCTGGATGGTGCAAGAGGTCATGGAGTTGTGTGTAGCTGTTGTTACAATGTGCTAGTTTTGGCTGGGATAGAGTTGGTTTTCCTTGCGGTAGCTCATTTGGGGCTGAGTTTTGGATTTGTGCTGGAAACAATGTTGACAACAGAGATGTTTTAACTGTTGCTGGGCTGTGCTTACACAGAATCAAGGCCTTTTCTGCTCCTCACCCCACCAATGAACAGGCTAGGGGTGCACAAGGGGCTGGAAGGGGTTGCAGCCAGGACAGCTGACCCCAGCTGACCAAAGGGATATCCTACACCCTATGGACTCAGGATATAAAGCCGGGGGAAGAAGGAGAAAGGGAGGAAGTTCAGAGTGATGGCATTTGTCTTCCCAAGTCACCATTATGTGTCATGGGGCCCTGCTTTTCCAGAGCTCACTGAACACTCGCTTAGCTGTGGGAAGGGGTGAATGAATTCCTTCCCTCACTTTGCTGATGTGCTTGGCCTTTGCTTTACCTATTGAACTGTCCTTATCTGAACCCACAAGTTTTCCCACTTCTGCCCTTCTGATTCTCACCTCATCCCACCAGGGAGAAGGCAGTGAGTGGTTGTGTGGTGCTTCATTGCTGTCTGGGGTTGAGCCATGTCATGCAGCATGCACACATGCTTATTTTGGTTACCACTGGTTACCCAGCTCCCCTCATTGCATAACGTCTGACAGGAACACCAGGTGACTTGTCACCCTATCTCCTCTCACCTCCACTCACCTCTTGGCTCTTGCTCAGGCAAAAAGGCAGCTGCCTGTGCTGTGCTGAGCCAGTCCAAGGGCTACACCCTGACCCTAACATGGATCCACTTCCAGGCACCACAGAGGAAGGCCCTTACAGCAATCCTCCTCCGTGCCATGCCATGCCCCACCGATTCTCTTCTTGACAATAACTTTATGTCTTCTGGGCTGTACAGATGCAAGTGTTTTTCCTAGGCACCTTTGTGCAGGCAGTTACTGCTTGTGTGTTCTGAACCCCTCTGGGAGTTTTACTATAATATTTGTACTTTGGGAAAATTAGTATCTTTACTCCTGGGAGCCAGGAGTACCCTGCAAGTTCCTAGAAGAGGAAGAGCCCTATGAACCTTTTTGCATCCACACATCCTGCTCAGAGAAACTTGATTCCTGATTGCTTCTGGAAAGAGGCACTGAGACTCCTTCTAATGCCTTATTTCTCTTGCTAAATTTTTAGACAGAGAACCCTGCCTGGGTGCAAGGTTGTGCCTCTGTTGTCAGCCACACCAGTGCAAGATGACTGAAACCAGCTACCTTTCCCAAGAGCTACTGGGAGGTAATTATATTATCCTTCCCCTGCAGACTGCTGGGACTGAATCATGACAACCACTGACAGTGTTATGTTGCAACCACTACTTATTATTGTGGTTAAAATATACCCAGAGCAAGTAAAACATTAAGTAATCTTTCCCATCTTTCTAGAGGGCTCCAAGTGCTGCTGCCAGCTGGGACAACAACAGTGGGACTCTGTAAGGTCTCATGGCTGGAGCAACAGTCCTCCCCTCCACAAAATTTTAAGTTGCTTGGTGATTTCAGCAAGATTTTCCAGAAGCCTCAGTTCTTGTAGCTTTAGTAAAAAGTGGTGGCCACAGTGAGGACAGAGACACTAATTCCAATTCCTTTATCTGCTAAGGAAAAATCTGCATTTTTAGGGATTATTGATCAAGCAGGAGAAACAAATATTGAGAAAAAAAAGAGGGATGGTTCTGAGAGCCCAGGGAATGACTCGTTTTAGTATTAATCTGCCATGTTGTCTTGCTCACTCAGAGCATGACTAATCCTGCAGTACACTGCAGGGGTCTGGCTGTTGCTCTGCCCAAGTGTGACCAGAGCAGTGTTTGGCCTCTGGGCTTGTGACTAATTCAGGATTGCTTTTATTTTTGTAAGCTTCCAGGCAGAAACCTTGTGATCCTGCCATTGTATCCCCCCTGCCCCCTTACCCAGACTACCATGGGTTTCCTCTTACCTTTTTGCTGTGCTGGGGGACATAGTGATGCTTCTCTGACAAATGTGTCTTGCTGCTGGGGTGCAGCATCCTGGTGCTGACCCTGTGCTGGTGGAGCACTTCAGCCCAGGAATCACAGGGATGCTGTGCCTCAGCTTCAAGGAGAGCCCCATGTCTCAGACACTGGGCAGGAGGACAATTACATTACTGTAAATGACCATGCATCTCTTCAAAGAAAGGCAATTAAACATCTGAAGGCCAGAGACCTGGATTAATGGCAAGAGAGTTCAATCAAAAGCTGTGGGAACAGTGTTACTGCCTAGGTGAAATGCTGACCCCTGGCTGTGCTGCTGCCAGTCTGCTGTTTCTGAAACTTGAGAAAGAGGTTTTGAGACATATGGAAATTTGGAAATCATATTAATTGATGAATCTTAAGAAGTAATTGCAGAAAAAGAAAACCAAGCAAAATGAACAGTGTTTTTTTCCCTTCCTCTCCCATGTGAAATGGAAATGGTATATGGTTTCCTGGTGTGATGCTTTAAGTACTGTGTGTCCCAGTTTCACAGTGTGTATTGTTTCACAGTACAATGTGTACAAAAAATAATATGAGTATGTTGTGGTTAGGCTGTTTATCAGCTATCTGCTTTACTGAGTATATGTTTCTGTAAAGGTAATGTTTTCACTATGAATTAACTATGTAAGTAAAGAAAATGAAAAATTTGTTACCAGTATATTGAATCTCACAGGATCCTAAAAAGAACCTGCAAGGACAGGGTCAGGAAGGCAATCTTCTGGGTTTTTTTCCTTCCCTTTTTAAAGTGTGACATAGTTTGGTTTT
>VWZU01017054.1:1416422-1465844 GCA_013397095.1 Sterrhoptilus dennistouni | reverse complement strand
TTTTTTTTTTTTTTTTTTTTTTGGGAGGGGAGGGGGATGATGTTATTTGTTTTAATAAATGGTTCCTGGATAAAGAAAGCAACTATAGTGTCACTTTACAAAACTTGCTGTGTCTCCTATCCTCTGCTGTAGGTCCTCTGAGTATGAGATTGTTGTGTAAAGTTGGCACCATTCAGCCATCATTCTGTGCTAATACCTGCAACTGACAGCATGTTCCAAAAGTTCATTAACAAACCCTGGTTCACATTTCTAATGACTGCTCATTTCAGCCAAGTGTGCTCCTTTTTATTTGTGCTTCATGGAACAGCTTGTTTTCTTACATAAATGTAAGTTGCTGCTTATGGAAGTCTCTTTCATGATGTACATGGAAGGGGTGTTCATTCTTCCTTTTGCTACACATCATTCTGCTTGCAGTCCCTTTAGGCTCCTCACATGGTGGTGGGACTTTGATCCTTCACCTACTGCAGAGACCCACTGGTCAAAGCAAAGACTGCAAAAGCTTCTAGGCTCAGTTGTTGGTGTAGGCTCTGCAGATTTCCTCTTCTGTGTCCTCCTGCCCAACTGGAACTCTGCAGAATAATCTTAACTTTCTTCTCCTTTTGCTGACAGGAGCAGGTTAGCTTTGTTCTCTCCTCTGACAGTCAAATTAGCCCATCTCTTCATTAGATCATCTTTCAAGTTCCTGCGTCCTTAATATATGTGCCTAGAAATGCACACTATATTATATTCCAATATTTCCCCACTTGGATGGGATACACCCCTCTCAAGACTGAATCTCCCCCTTAATGGATCCCAGTGCCATTGATGGATTATCAGGAGCTCCCTCCTTCTTTCTCTGTCTCTTTTCAGCATTTCCACATTTCTCTTCCTATCTTCCAGATAATTTTTGTTGCTACTTCCAAAATGTATTTTGAATCACTGAGTTTCATTTCCATTCAGTTCAGTCCTGTGGATGTTCAGGCACATTATCCTTTTCCTCCTTTGTGCTAATGTCTTTCAGCTTTGTGAAATGCTGCCATGGTTATGTAAACCTCAGGAGGTGTTGAACAGGAAGGATTTCTCCCAAGACTAGTCCTTGGGAAAAAAACACTAGGCATTTTTTCCCCATCTTCACTCACATAATTCCTTTTCAACTTGAGGCATGGGTCACCTCTCGTAAGAGAAAAGGCTGAAAGAGTTACATTCGTTCAACCTGGAAAACAAAAGGCTTTGGGCTAACCAAATTGCATCTTTCCTGTACCTGAAGGAGTCTAAAAGAGAGCTGGAGAGTGACTTTTTACAAGGGTATGAAGTGACAGGACAAGGGGGAATGGCTTCAAACTCACTGAGAGAGCTTTTAGCTTAGATATTAGGAAGAAATTCTTTCCTGTGAGGGTGGCGAGACACTGAAATAGGTTGCCCAGAGAAGTGTTCACTGAAGTATTCAAGGCCAGATTGGATGGGGCTCTGAGCAACCTGGTCTAGTGGAAGGTGTCCCTGCCCACAGCAGGGAGTTGGAACTAGGTGATCTTTAAGGTCCCTCCCAATCCAAACCATTCTGTGTTTCAGTGAACAAGATATTCATGTCCTGTGTTTATTCATCCAGCCTTTCTGCAAAAACCTACCAGTCCTTCACCAGAGTGTAGATGAGACTCAGCTGCTTTGGCATAAAGCTCAGGCTCCTGGGTTCAAACCCTGCTGAATGCTGACTGCAGACCACGCATCTTTTTATGACTTCGAGAAGCCACAGCAAAGGCTAAGCCCAAGTATAACATGGCACAACATGCAGCTGGAAACCAAAAAGAGAGGTTTGGTGCAGAACATCCTGTGACACTAGTCTGAAACTACATTTTGTCTGAAGTCAAAAGACAGATTTGTTAGCCCTGGTGCAGTTACTACTGGCTGGTTTGGCTCTAACAGATGTAACATCTTTAATTTGAAATACCAAAATCTGTCCATCCCCTCTGGTTACAGAAGCACACTTAATTAGTAAACCTCAAGCCCATCCATTTATTTTTTAAACCAATTCTCTTCCTGTTAAATATATGTACTATTTTCTTTTTAACTTAAAGATCTGGTACACTGAAATCAGGGATCTACTAATAAACTTGGTCAAGGAAAAAATTGTTTCTTCTTTTATTAGGTTACAAATGTATTAGAAATGCCAAAAAAACCCCAGATCCAAAACTACCACCAAGTTGAAATGATTTGAATTAGAAAAGATTTTAGAAATATCCACAAGAGGTCACTGTTATCATTAGCAATAGCTAAACAGAACTTCACACTTGACAGCCGAGCATTCTTTCTCCTTTAGAGGAAATATTAGGTCGTCCAGAATAAATATTCCCCCAATAATATCTCTCTCATCTATCTTACAAAACAAAACCATTGAGATAACAGTTCATTATTCCTAAATTAGTCCTAAGAATTCTAGATTTTAAAGAAACTAAAGCTATTCAACGTTTTCCTTGTCAAAGAATGACCTTTGCAAATCAAGATATTTTAATTGGAAGGATTTACAGGGATGTGCACACGGTTTGGTTTATGGTTTCCCAGGGCACTACAGCAGAAAATATAAATAAAAAATCCACAAAATTTTGTCTTTCTTAGGTTGGTGGAGGATGGCAATCTCCCTTGAGGGAGAAAGGGGAGAAGGGCTGGGGCCTTATATTAAAAGACATGCAGAATGGGGAGAATGTGTGAAAATGCCAGCAGAAGTAAAAACATCCATCTTTTATTTTTAAAGTATAAGATCCATAAATTCCTTTAGATTATACGAAATAGTTTCCTGATACCCTGACAGTTAAATTTGGTGGTTAAAAATGGGACAATTTTGAACTGGGACCTCCAGAATGCCAAATTTTCAATCTCATACAGGGGCTGCCTGTAAATTCCACCATGCCAAACACAAGGGGAGAGTAAGATCCGTATTATTCAAGCATTCTCTTTTTTCAACAAAATTGCTTCCTGTTACCTTGAAAGAATCACTGAAAAGCATCATCTTTGAATGATTATGACACACACAAAGGTGCCTTTCCTTTCTGGGTCCTCATATGAAATGGAAAAAGAAAGTAGGGAGGTCACCATAATGTGCTATAGACAGTAATTCATAGCAGCAGCATTGGCTACTTAGCGTGATTGCTCCAAAGTATTCTGCTGCCCAATGGAGGCAGTCATTCCTCACAAAGACGGCAGTCTGCTTCCTCAGAGGGAAACAAACAGGATGGAAAGGGCAGAGGGATATTACTTTAGGACAGATGCAGATCAAATGAAGCAGTGCTTTGACTCGGGCCTTCTGCCTAAATGACAGTGTAACTGCTGTGTTAATGGAAACCCTGGAGGTGGAATGAATATGGGCTTTTCTCTGGGCAGGCAGTTGCTGGACCAGAGTAATGCTATACTGTGATTGAGGTGCAGATGACAAGAGACAAAAATAGACTTTGCTTTTTTTTAACATCAATTTTGAGCCTGCTTAAATAAAATCTTCCATTCTGCTCTGTATTGCTCCTTAACCTCTGGGCAAGTTGGTCCAAGAGCATTTCTCGTCAACACCTCTCCTGACCTTCTCTACCTGGGCAAATTTGCTATAATAACTGTTACAGAATACATAATCTCCCAATAGTTGCTTGGGAGTAGTTCTCACTAGGTCACACTAGTTGAAGGAAAGCCTCTGTGTTTTTCCAGAGGGCAGTGATTATTCATGAGAAATAATGTTTTTCAGGAAAGCAAAGCCACCTGATGAGCCATTTTGGAGCAGCTATTACAGCATGTTTGTTTTGGAACAGCTATTCTGGTCTAAAAAGGCTAGAGGATTTCCAGATAACACCCTGCAGCTGGCTGGGACTGTGCAGCTGTGCACCTATCTGCACAATTATGTGGATATATTACATATATCCAAGCACTGAGAAGTCTTACTGGCATGTGGCCCTTCTTGATCACAAAAGATGCATTCTGTATGCAAGGGGAAATACTGGACAAATGCAGTAGTTTTTCATATCACAGAAACACAGAATTCGTAAGATTGGAAAAGACCTTTAAGTTCATCAAGTCAAACCATTACCCTTGCACCACCATGTTCATTGCTAAGCCATGTCCCTGAGTGCAAGCCATATCCACATGTTTTTGAATGCTTCTGGAGATGGTGGTTTCACCATTTCCCTAGGCAGCCCATTCCAATGCCTGTCAAACCTTCTGGTGAAGAAATTTTTCCAAATATCCAATATAAAGCTTGACTGGCACAACCTGAGGTTGTTTCCTCCTGTCACTTCTTACTTGGGAGAAGAGGTCAACACCCACCTCAACAAAAATTCCTTTCAGGTGGTTGTAGAGAGTGATAAATTCTTCCCCGAGCCTCCTTTTCTCTGGGGTGTAAACATCTCCAGCTCCCTCAACCATTCCTCACAGGACTTGTGCTCCAGACTCTTCACTAGCTCAATTGCCCTTCTTTAGACATGCTCCAGTCCCTCAATGTTCCTCATGAATTGAGGGGCCCAGAACTGAACTCAGGATTTGAGGTGCAGCCTCACCAGTGCTGAATACAGTGGGACAATCCCTGCCCTGGTCCTGCTGGTCACACTATTGCTGACACAGGCCAGGATACCATTGGCCTTCTTAGCCACCAGGGCACAGCTGGCTCTTGTTCAGCTGCACCTCCAGGTCCTTTTCCACTGGGAGCTTTCCAGCCACTCTACCTCCAGCCTGTAGTCCTTCCCATGGTTGTTGTGACCCATATGCAAAACCTGGCAATACATGATAAGGACCATGTCATGGCTAGAACTGGACCCTCTCAATCTGGGATACAACACAGTCGTGAAAGAGGGGAAGAATAAAATAGGTCATTAGTAGGCAATGCATTAAATAGACCAAAATAATTGTCATACAAGCTCTTTTCACATGATGATGTCAAATAATTCAGGCAAAATCTATTGCATTATTGTCATTTTTCAACCCATGATATTTTGGCCCTTGGCTATAAAATATAAGGCTGCCTTTGTGATTGAGGTGGACAACTTCAATTTCTCCTCAAGTATCTTAAAATCTTTAAACCTCTCTTTTGACAAAGATCATTGGTATATCTGACTTTTTCCTTTCCATAAAGCACTATTACAAACTGTGTCTACCACTATAATTACTTGACAGTGGCATGAAACACGGCTTGTTTGTGAGCTTGCTCATGAACCGTTTTTGCAGTTGATGGAAAGCACAGCAGCATCTGAGCCCAGGCACTGAAGAGGTAAACCCTGTGAGTGAGAGAGAAGAAGGGGTGGCAGCACAGCATAGAGCTGGGAATCCTTTTGTGGTGGTTTCCATGTGGGAAGTGGAAAAAAGTTCTCTTGAAACACAATAAAGTGAAAGGCAAATGCTAAAATTGGTGCTTTGAAAAATGAACGTAGACCTTTCTAGGCCATCTGTTTCCTAAATCTGGGAGGCAATCCAGTCTGGAAACCTGTTCCCAAACACCTTTCATGATCAGCAAGGGGTTTCTCCCACCCAAAGCTGAATTTTTTTCCAGGAGTAGGTTCCCTGTAGTGTTCCTGAGCTAATCATATTACCTTAGATGATAACTAAAGAACAGGAACTTGAGTGACTTTTTTTCTGATTCAGCTGTAGTTACTATAAGGAAGGGTAATCTGTGGGGTGCACTCAGATATACCTTGTGATTGAAACCCACATCTGTGACACAGTTTGATTCACACTCGCTGAATATTAGAAAGGCAACATCCATGTTAGTGATCAATATATGTGCTGCATATAACAATGGCAGTTCAGGTAATTAGGAAGGATGCCTAGAATGAAGCTGGCATCTGAAACCTGCAGGTTTCCCTTCAGAGAAAGGCATAAAGGAGTAAAGCAGGAGGAATTAGCCCATTTGGTTTTCAAGCCCAGTGAGAAAATCCTCTTTGTCAGTGGCAGAGGCTCTATCAATCAGAGGAGGAAAAGGATGCCACCTTTGAACCTCTTTGCTTTCTTACCTCATAGAACTTTCGATCATATCAAATGAGGGGCGTTGGTAAGGATGTATGTGCACACACAACAACAGCAGGTAAGGTCACTGTAGCCACCAGAAATAAAGGTTTCTTCATTCAGTCCTTGTAATCCTTGGGCAGCACTTTGTTTAGATGTTTCTAATTACCACAGTATGTTTAAATAGATACCCAGAGTAATCAGCAGGGAGCAACAGCTCTCCTCACTGCCTGGCAGGGCTGATGATGACAAGGGTCATGTAATGGCTTAATATGATGCCACTTAATATCCTACTTAAGCAGTGTAATTATGGGGTTTATTTGATAGAGCAAGAAGGTTTATCTCCTGTAGAAGGCATGAATGAGATTGCCAGATGCAGGTGCTGCTGCATTGTAAGATTCATTTTTTATATTATATAGTTTTTACAGCCTTGTCCACTTGGGTGATTTTCATTTTCTAAATCCAACGCAGTCTGTCTCTTCAGTCTGTCTCAGTGGTGCCCCTGTATAAATAAGCCACTTTCCTCTAGTAGCTGGCAGCTCTCATTACAAATATTTTCTGCCAGCTGCTCTTGGAAGATTTCTTTATTTTAGCTTTTCACCACAAAATGGAGATCTCAGACACTCATCCCATGTTTTAACGTAGTATGCCTCAAAGGAAGTGATTCAGTCTTTGTATACAGTCTTGGTCGACAGCAAAGTTTTCATGCAGAAACATAAAAAAGAGATTTATGTAACTAATATAACATTGAAAACAAACAAGCCCTCCAACCAAGTTCAAAGCACCAGGTTAATGTGTACTTTCTAAATAAATATGGTGCTTTCAAGTTTGTCTAGACCTCATGATCTAAATCTTGAGATGCTCAAAAAAACTGAGGGGGAGGGGGGGGACTGTGCTAAAATTTCAGAGCCATTGGGGCTTTTCTGTAAGAATTCACAAATGCTGAGCTCTTGCCACATCTTCTGAAGGACTGTAACAGGAGAGAAGGGTGCCTGGCATTGAGGGCAAGGGCAAGGCCCTCTGGGGAAGTGTACCCCCATCAGTGCAACACGGGTTCCTGCAAAAAATACTGAAACAAATAATCTGACACCTGGAAGGGAGCAGGGAAGGAGTAGCTGCCAATGTAGGTTTGTCAAGCCAGCCTTATTTCTTTCTGTGACAGGGTGACAGATCTCGCTGACAGAAGCAAATGCATGTCTGGTCACGGCATCTCCTGCAGAGCGCTCACAGGCAAGAGCAGCAAGTGTGTGGTCTAGACAGATCTGCTGCGTGGTGGGCACAAAACAGCCTGGAGAACACTACTCAGAGAGTAACAGCGATTAACTCATTATCAAAATGGAAGTTTTGATCAAGAAGGGCTCAGTGGGAGGCTGCTGTGGACCTGTGATAGCTCAGAAACTTGGGCAGTGCAGCAGCAGTGCCGATGATAGACTAGAGAATGAGGCTGGCGCATTTGCAGACAGCAGCAAGGTGTGAGCATCTCAGTGGTGCTGGGGTAGGCTTCAAAAGGCTTGATATATTTAACATATGTCCTTGTAAAAAAAAAAAAAAGAAAAAGAAAAATATACAATTTAATGCAATTAAAAAAAAAAAATTTCCGAAGTCCAAATGCCAGAGAGGGATCAGCTCTGCAAATAAACAAATCTATAAAAAAATTTAAAAACTCTAGTGGACTGGTTGTTGAAAGTGAGTCTACTGTGTCATGCTCTAGTAAAAAGGATAAATCTTATGTTCCTACAAGTACATAAAAACATGTAAAATAATGCTTTAGCTCTGTTCAGCTCTGGCACAGTCTCAGCTGGAAGGCTATATCAGCTTTGTGGTACTGCACTTGATGGAAGGTGAGACCCAAGAGGAAACAACGCAGAAGAGACCCCTGGAAAAGGCAGAGCTAGGAAAGCAACATCTGTTTCACAGGTCTGAAAAACATCAGTTTGGCTTAGCCTGAGAAGAGACAGCCAATCCACCCTTCATGCCTCTCCTGGAGGAGCAACTGAACCAATGTTACACCAAAGATGGTAAGGTTAGACGTAATATAAGCCTCCCTTGCTGAGGCAGGAGACTTTGTCAGACCTCATTACCAGTGGCTGAAGGAGGGCTGAGACAGGCATCTCTGTGGAGCAGCCGCCATGCAGCAGACACAACGTGTCTGAGGGCAGTGGTAGGTGACCCTTCAAGGAGGGCAGCCAGCTCTGCTGGAGTGACCCAGCTGCTGTTGGCACCCACACATGGGCTTAGACATCTATAATTTTGCTGACACTGGTGGTCAAGGTGGTCACCCTTCTTCCAGCTCTTAAAGTCAACTTGCTCCCTCTGCTACATGATGAGAAAAATAATGGAACGCTCCTGAAAAGCATAAAGTTGTTCTTGGAACCTAGGAAGTATATGCAAGTGACCTTGGTGTGCTGCCTGCCTGGCATGTGCCTATGTACGCATGCCTTTACCTTGAGGTCAGTGTGACAATAACCTGTGTTTGGGTCAGCACCTCTCTTCAAATTTCTGCAAGATTTATCTGTTTGTTACTTAAACGGCACAGTTACAACAAGGCATTATTTAACAAATGGAGTTTAAATTATTGAGTCTTCTGGAGAAACCAGTGAGGCGTGGGCTATATGGATTCCCGTGGTTTGAAATTCTCCAAGATATGTAGGTATCTTGTGGTGAGCTGAAGTGCGGGGCACTAACATCTAACCTTTCTTTAAATAGATAGTCTCTTGATTTGCTTCCTGTCCTCCATCTAGTACAAGGGCATGGCACAGTCACGAGGCATCTTAGGCTTTAAAAGAAAATGAAATGAAATGGAAATCAAAATGAAAATCAATGAAAAGAGCCTGCTACCGTTCTTACCTCAAGAAGGAACAGCTTTTTGTCCCTGGGGAGAACACAGGTTTGTGACAAACTAAGGGGAAGGACATCCTGCTCTGCCTGCCAGCTTTTGAAAGCCATATCATGCCCTCTCAGCTGGCACAACCAAGGAACTGGCTCTCTTCATGTCCATGGGGAATTAAGGCTGGCTGAAGGAATGTAGAAAATCTGAAGTGATTCAGACAAGCATGACTCAGCCGCCCTGTCACAGTAAGTTTATAATGCTGAGGAAGAAATTTACTCTTGAACATATTTTAATTGACACACCAGATAATATACACTGAAAGAATATCTTTCAAAATAAAAGATGACAGACTTTCAACATCTGGTCTAATTCCCTGCAACTATACTAGCAGATGTAAACTGTTATGTATTCCATTAGCAAATACCCTTCCTTTATTTCCTAAGTATATGAATGCAGATGTATATATTTTTATTACAGCTATAATAATCTATCTTAATTTTATATATTCATGCATGAATTCTGGATTTAAGCAAAAACTGCTCATGGTGCACAAAATTCTGCTTGCCGAAATGGCAAGGAGTTTAGCTAATTGCTTATGTGAGGCTAGGATTTTGCTCAATGAGATTATTCATGTCTCGGGAGTTTCCAGAGGCAGTATAAACTGTGAGTCTGAAGCTTAAGTTGTGTTTATAGGCACCATAACTGCACCAGAAAAATTCTGGGTTTTTTGTTATTGTTGTTGAGCTTATTTGCATTTTTTCTTCTGTAGCTGATTGAATGAGGACTGCTTATGAGCCCTTATTTTGGCTGTCTCATGGTGATCAGAGAATGACAGAGTAGAAGAGCTGTGCCAGCTTCACTCACTGCATCGTGTCCCATGAGCCCTCAGGGAGGTTTTGCAGGGATCCAAGGGGGACTCCCAAGTCAAGGCACTCAGGTCAAGGAAGAAAACCTGCCAAACTGCTGGCTCAGATTTTTAACTTAATTTTAATTTTTATTTATATTTTTTCCTATCTGCAGGAGTCCTTCACAAAGAAGATTCATTCCCAGCTTTGGCTGCCCTTAGACCTGCCAGCTCTCTGCTCTGGTGCACATCACCCAACCTCTGTCAGTCCCAAAAGCTGATTAGCACAGACCTACCTGGTAAATTCAGGGGGTAGTAACTTCCAGCAAAAATGTACTGGCAAGTAGTGGGGCTGGTGACCTTAGCCACTGGAGCAGAACCAGCTAGGACAGGATATGCCACATCCTGTGCCCCACTGCCCACTACAGCCAGTGTAAAAATCCCTGCTTTTATTGACCACACAGAATTGTTTTGGTGTGGCATTGCTCAAAGCGTCTAGCACAGCGTCTTCCCAGACAAAGTCTGCTAATGGAATGGGAGGGGGAAGCCAGCCTCCAAAACAGCAGTAGGCTGTCAACAGACACATCCTAGTGCTCATTCATCCAACATCAGCCTCTCCAAATATCTGAGTTACAAAGTAAGCTTTGAAGCCAGCCTGGGAGGGAAAAATTGAAGGAGATGAGAAATTTGCATCTTTTTGTGCATTCAGTTAAAACTGCTCCTGCAAAAACACATAAAAGCCCCTAACCATTATGGATTTTTATATGTAGATTTAGTTCTTCAGCTGCTTTACAGTAAGACAGAGAAACCTGTCAACAGAAGCACTGTCACTATGTTCCATTACCATGTATTTATTTACATGACTATCAGAGACCAGTCACTTAAATAAATCACTATTAAGGAAGTGGTCTACTTAAAGAATTGTGGCCCATTCACCCATAAACACTAATTATCACAGCAGCACCTCTCCAATGAATCACTGGTAATGAGACACTATTATGGAAAGTATCAATTTTCAGTGCAACTCAGCCACACTGTATATGGTCCAGTAATTGTCCTGAAGTGCCTAACAAATAAAACTTTTCCATGAAAACACATTGGTCTCTGAGCAAAATAATTTTCCAAGAGGGCTTAGCAGGTTTTTTTGTTAATTATATGAAGAGCAAATAACGCTTTGGTCTGTGTTGCTTGTTGCTTTTAGAAAATGTGGATAGAATCATGGAATCACAGAATAACAGAACAGGAGAGGTTGGAAGGAACCACAGCGGATCATCTGGTCCAGCCTCCCTGCTCAAGCAGGGTCATCCCAGAGCACATGACACAGGATTACCTCAAATATTTCTTGAATATCTTCAGTGATGAGAAACTCCACAATCTCTCTGGGCAATCTGTGGCAGTGCTTGGTCACCCACACAGTAAAGAAGTTCTTCCTCATGTAATGTGATTTCGTGAAGTGGACATACAATTGAAAATATTCTCTGTTTGATATTTCTGTCCACTTCTTGGTAGCATCTAATGGCAGTGTGTCTTCATCATAAAGCAGACAAAACAGGTTTTTCAGATTTCCTGAATGTCTTCATAAGATACCCTCAGGAGTGTATTTCCATACACTGAAGGGAGGAAGAGGCAGTTTCATACCGATGTAAAGTAGGGCAGGGCTTTGGCTCATGGAAAAAAAAATCTCCTTTCTCTGAAAAGTAGATATCTACCTCAGATATTCTGTGAGTCAAGAGTCCATTCTCTGAAGTAGGTGCTCTACATCTCTGCCCTGACAGCTCACATTACAGAGAATCAGGTCATTGCCAGAGCTCATTGCAACCTTCAGGTTTGTTTTAATGGAAGGAGATGGTGCCTCTTGCTGCAAAGTGTCTAGAACAGCTAGAAAGAAATCTGCACAGCAACGTGCCTCCCTATCCTCCTTTGGAAGGAAAGCAAATGAGAGGACAAGTCATGTCTGTGCAGGGCTCAGGAGGTGGCAGCCTCAGGCAGTGACGAGTTCTCCAAGCAGGTCCCTTGGCAACATATCAGGTAACTACTGCTGCTGGCAGAGCTTTCCAGGCCATGGAAGCAAGAAGTAAGGGGAAAGGCAGTGCTTGTGTTAAGCCAGAGAGCTTTTTACACCATGTGAAGCCCTGGTGTCAGGATGCCCAAAGCTGGACAAAGATACTGTTCTGCCAACAAGTTCCAGAGACTGGCTTCCTCCTAAGTACATCAAAGAGATAAAGCAGGTCCAGGCTGATAATCATGGTTAGCACTTACCATGGGGACTCTAAATAAGAGAACATAACATGTTTTTTTCTCATTCTTGATCTATGCGCACACTGAAGGCCTGTTGTAAAAGCTATTCAACGATGAGTGCATGGCATCAGTCAATAGAAGGGATTAAATACTTCCTCCTGTTTGCTCCAGCTGCAGTGCCTGGTTTAATTTTGAATGCATTCTTGCAGGGGTATGGGTATGGATATGGGCTTCTCCCACATCCTCTGAGGACCACAGCTGCACACTCGTACACATCACAGTCTGCGTATAGTCTCACGTATATAGACATATTTCTCTAAAAAAATCAATTTTCTGGGTTGATCCCTGTGGGCTGTCGCTAGCTAGACAATTTTTCTCACTTTTTGCATTTCCAAGAGCATCTCCTAGTGTCCATGGGATGCATTTACATAGCCATGCACTACTTTTATCTTACAGCATCTACATGAAGTAGGTTATTTTGGAGGTTTGCTCTTGTGAGGGATTTGCTGCTACTGAGATGTGATTGGGAGCAAGACACCATGGGCATTTACATTATTCTCTTTCCTTAAGCAGCTGTCTCTTCCTGATTCTCTTGTGTGAACTCAAATCTCCCAGCTCAGGTGTTCACTGCTAAATATCTTTTTGCTTTCTTCTCTGACATGTGACTGTGCCAAGGATATAGGTGTATCATAAGAGGATAGGTATTTAGTATTTTCCAGTTGGATTGGGCACTTAGTGGGCATGCTGCCTACTTCATGCCAGAACACTGTAGGCTTGTGAGTAGGATTTTATGGGGCCTGATTTATTACAGATTTTTTTATCATGGATTCAAGCAGCTGGCATGAGGCTGGAGTGGTGGTGCTTGTTCTCCAGTGCACAGGGCTCTGTGGCTGCAGGCAAAGCAGACCCACAACTCTCACCCAGGTCCTGTTCTCGGATGCTGCCCTTATTGGCTGCTTGATTGCTCCTGCCAATGTGTAATTCAAAACCACTGGTGGGCAGTTCTGGTTTTGGCAGGACAGGAGCTTCCTCTGAGCCATGAAATAATTCTGGCTGTTGACTTCATCCATCAGGTTTCTCCCTGCAGAAAGCTCAAGGCAGCAGCGGACGTGCACTTTGTGGGTTGGGTTTTCAAATAACTGCCCCTTTTCAAGCCTGGATCTGGTCCAGGGAACAAGACTTACCCCCACATTCTTAAAAAATATTGTATTTCTTTTTTTTGAATTATACACCCAAGTGAGCTATAAACAGAGAGTAACTGCCATCCACAAGAACAAAGGGTTTGCTAAGCAGCGATAAATAATAAATTGCCCGGGAAAAATGCATCCTGTACCTTGGGTTTTATTTTGCTTTGGCTTAGCACAGTTTCCACAAAATTTTTGCAATCATCCTGCCATTATCTTTTCATGACAGAGGCCCTAGGAACTTGTCCAGCCCACAGCGAGAGCCCTTTATGTACCTACTAATGTGCTGGTTCACAGACAGGCAGAGGAGGATGCTGATCTGAATAGCAATCAGACGCCAGCGTACACCGCCTCTCTGCAAGAACTGTGGACATTAATAATGTCTCTGGGGAGTGGCTGCAGCTGTAATAAAGAAAAGATATCTGCAGTGTTTGCACAGCTCTCTTCATTCATCCTGATATGTAGTGAATTGTGATAATAAGGACTACAAAATCTGACTGCCAGTCTTGGGGAGAGATCCATCATGGGGGGAAAAAGACAGAAGAAACATTTTTTTTTTCTGCTAAGCATAGTTGAAACAGAGAGATATTCTTAAAAGTGACCCTATTCTATTTTGTGCTTTTGTTTTTTATTGGTTTGGGGGGGGGTTGTTTATTTTTTGTACATGAAACAAGGGTCACAATCTGGTCATTTCTGAGTATAACCTAAGAGGTTTCAATTTGAAGCTCTGACTGGAAAAATGTCATATCACAGGCCTGTATGCACACTTAATTTATCCACCAGCAACAACACTTGTGATTAAAGCAAGTTCAGAAAAAATAATTACTTTTTCTCTGAAAGTCCAGATACAACAACAGATCAGTTACATGGTGAAAAACCAAAACTGGCTATCTGGTAGTTTTGAAAATATTATAGACCAGTTCCTGTGAATGCAGCATGTCCTGCCTGGATCAGGGCCTTTGTGCTTCCTCCAAGACATCAGGAGCTAAGTATGAGTCAGTATACACAGGATAAGGATGGTGGACTTGCACTGCTGCATAACCTCCTGAGGCTTCAGGAGCTGCTCACCTTTACAGAGCAAAGCAATGCCTCAGGTGCCTTCCTGAGAATTGCAAGGCCTGAACTTAGATGCAGTCCCAAGTGTTTCCCTCCCTGGGAAGCACCAGCAAATGCCCATGAGTCAGATCACAGCCAGGCTCCATGTCTCAGTGTTAAATCACACCTCATGAGAGCTAAGCAGACACAAAGGGAGACTTGAGGCACAGCAAGGCTGACATCGCATTATGTTTACAAACTAACATTTTTCTTTTGGTGGCTTTTAGGCACTTAACTTTTCATTTTGTAATATTGCAGCTGCATAGAATCATCTCCTTGCTCCAAAAATGAGGGAGAATTCAGAAACATCACAACAGAAGTGTTGGGTCAACTTAGTGACTCACGTCTCTGAATTGCACAGCAGGTCAGTCTGAGCCTCAGCAAAGAGGAGGAGATCTCTGCAGTTGCTGCCCAATGAGACAGAGATTACAAGGTATCTCAAGGTATTTGGAGAACAGTTTAAGGTGCTTCAACCTTGGTTTCAATGCAAAATCACATTTCCACCAGCAGTATCACTGGGAACCATTAAGAACCTGGGGCAACTCTGTGTTTTCTGTCACAGGAGCAGTTTCGGTGACAGTAAAATGCAAGATGGGAAAGTATCTGTGGATGACAGAAGTGCCACTAAAATTAAATGCAAGAAAACTTACATAAATACAGATGTAAACAGGCACAGTGTCAAAAAAAGGAAAACAATGTCTCATAGCAGTGTTGCCAGGTCTTTTTACAAGCTTCTGGTTAATTAAGCTTTAAAAAAATCTCAGTTGCTGGAGTCTTTTGATTGTGGAAGGATCTCATCTTCCATTTCAAATACCAGTTGGACTTCTAGTCCTTTTGGCTGAGTATAAATACCTTGAAATTATGATTTAGGGACTCAGAAACTAAAAGACAAATAAAAAGATCTCCACATTTATTAATTTCAAAACACTTTTGACTTCTAATTCAACGGACACTTTAAAGGTCCACATTGTATTTTGTGAAGGCTTCAATTTTAGCTCATCTGAGCATCTTACACATGCTCAGTGTAAGATATTTCTCCACATAGCAAGTATATGACAGGCATAATGGTAGGAGTAATCCCATATGCACATATTAATGCATCCCTACATTCTCTGAAGATATCAGGAATGTGGATGTCAAAAAAAACCCCAAAAAAACAAAACAAACCCTAAGTATGAAGATGTCAGTGGTTTCTTATAAGGGTTGGTTGTTTTGGGTTTTTTTTTTTTACTTTATGACAAGCTAAGATGTAGTGCCAGGCACATCCTCCCCACAAGTCCCCAGCCTGCCTTTGTACTGCCTCTGGGGTATTCTGGGGCAAGAAGAGCCTCACAAAACCAGTTTGAGACAAAAACTGATGCTGTCTCAAAACTGTGAGTGGCTCTGCTGGCCCATGCTTCTGTCTGGATGGCAGCAGTGCTCCACCACGAATGCTTTTCTTCACTGTCAATGGGCAATTCAGGGAAAAACGTGATTCCTCTTCTGCTGGCTCATGTTTGAGTTGGTTCCAGCTCCCAATTACCCAAGCTTGGCTTAGCTCAGAAAGTCTGTCCGAAGCGCTTCAGCAGCAGCAGTAGCAGCAGCTGGGCACCCCTGCTGGAGGAGTGCTGTCAGTCCATGGCTGTGTGCTGGGGGCCTTCTCCCGGATCCCTGTCAGAAACACAACCTCCCGGGATTTCAGAGGATGCCCAGCAAGGGTTGGGACAGCATGGGATGGGGAGCTCTAAGAGAGCTCTCAATGGGCCACCACTGGCAGTGAGAACTAAAGAAAAGTGAGATACAAACCCATCCATCTTTGTTTCACATTTCTCAGTCTTGGAGACAGTAACTGCTCTAGTGGCAAGAAAGAGTTTGCAGGACGTATGGCAGAATGGCTGGTGTTTGCTTACACTTATTTTTTTAGCAAGTGAAAGGGGACAATACTAAGTTTCAGAGTCACCCCGGTTCCATTTAAATCTAGGCAGATCACAGTGTCTCACTCTTACTAAATATACCTGTGCCTGTGCAGGTCAGACAGTCACCCTTGTGCTTTCACAGCAGAGCAGGCATCTGTCAATCCTCCAATACGTGCTCCAGGCCTGGCTTATATATGTCTAAGTGATTAATTAATCTCTGTGCAGCAACTGGAAAACGTAAAGTGCTACATAAAAGATAAGTATTACTATTACTAAATCTGTATTCGACGAGTGTGACTTGACATAAAGTGGCAGGTTTTATCTTACTCATTGCCACTATCTGAGAGGGGCCATTGACAGCAAATTTCTGGAGCATAATTTATTCCACAGCCGGAGCGGGGTGAGCGGTGCACGCAGCCCCTTGCGGGGAGCGCTCTGCGGGCAGAATGCGCGACGGGCTTTTCACACATTGCTCCGCTACCTGTGACTCAGAGCCCCGAGCGCGGGGCATCAGATGGGCACGCCGTGCTCCCCCGGGAAATTCCCCGGACTGATAAATCAATTGCGGCATATGGTAGCGGAGCCCCCGGCTGGGGGAGGAGGGCGGGGGCTCGCGGAGTGTGGCAGACTCCAATGGCAGAGGCGTGATGGAAAGCGGTGACACCGGCGGTGCTGGAGGGATGCGGGAGAGCAGGAAAGGACACGGAGAGCAGCCCATAGCGCGGATGGAGCGTGGTGGGGCTTCACCCTCCCTGCCTGGGCATTTCTTACAGTGCTCACTGGCTGAGTAGAAGCAGCAAGGGAGGTCAGGAAGGCAAGCTGGGATGTAGCACAGCTGGTAAATACATATATGAGCTTATGTCTGGTGCACTTGTGGGGAGCCTGGTGCCCTAGGGAGTCGATTCTGACTATTCCCTCTGTGCCCTTTGCTAACATAAATATTTAATATTAACGATAATAATTGTAAAGAGCTTTGAAAATTGAGAACCCTGTAGGCAGTTATTTTTATTAATAGTATGGGCTATTTGTGACTTAAAGGCTGCCAAATACTTTCAATTGATTTGAGTCTATGAAGCCAACCTGAGCACATGATGGAAACTAGCAGCTTAGTGCCTCATTTAATTTCTTTGGTTTTGGTCTTCATTAAAGAAAAACATGTGCTAGTGTCGCTGGCTTCTCCTTTGATTTTTTTCAACCTTTCATGCTCTTGACATCTTTTTGCAAAATAATGAAGGAACCAATCCCAACGATTGCGCACAGAGAAACTGCTCACATGAGCATGACCTCTGCCTTCGGCCCTTGACCTGGCCTTCTCAGCCTCTGTGGCCACAGGCTAACAGCATCTACGTGTTTGACTGATGTAATGTATGCTGGAGGGTGTAAATCCACCTGGTTAGTGGTTCAAACCCCACTTTCTTAGTAAGTCAGGTGATACAAGGCTCTGCTTGGGATCACGATCCCTCCCATGACAGATGCAGCCTTTTGTTTCAGCCTTCAGCCTAGCATTCCCTCTGGTCATTTCTGGTTTCCCAAAGTAGTGTAGGAAGTGCCTCACTTTTAAAGGGTTTTAAGTTAATAAATGACAAATACAGTCACTGTCAGGTAATGTGTCATAGCTTAAGGAGAAGAGAAAGGTCATGAGCAAACCTCAGACACAAAATATGTGGTTTCCTTGAAAAACCTCAAATGCACCAGGAGAAATTTTTCTTCTTGTGCCAAGCAAGGTTTCTGGATAAGTTCCCAAGCATCACTTTCTTAAGGATTTCTTGCAAAGTCCCCAGCCCTGCACTAAAAAAATTTAGCTGATCTCTGAATTTGCAGGAGAAGCAAAATTAAAGTAGCTGTAAGGAAAAGGGTAAAGAAAAGACCTCTGAGTTGTTTTATTTGGGGTTTTTTTTTGGTTGGTTGTTTTTTGTTTTGTTTTTATTTTATTTTATTTTTAGTTTTTTTTTTTTTTTTGTTTTTTTTTTTTTTTTTTTTTTTTTTTTTTTTTTTTTTTTTTTTTTTTTTTTGTTGTTTTTTTTTTTTTTTTTTTTTTTTTAGTGGTTTTTTGTTTGTTTTTGTTTTTTTTTAAATTCTTGTTGAAAGCTACCACGGGTGTGAGGAAGTCCTTGCAAAAATGCAATGAGGACAGTGAGAGCGCCAAATGGAGGCAAATGCAGGGGAAGTGTGAGGAAGAAACAAATCTGGGCTGCCAGCATCAAACTGGTATGCAACTTCTCACCATATTCCAATATTTTTCCCCTCATATTAGCTTATTTGGCTATCATGCTATTTTTCAGCAGCAATCCCACACAAGCAGACAAAGCTGGCTACACCAGTGAAAACTGTAAGGAGATTTTGTGTGATCCAAAGTTAGCTGATGCACCAAAAAGCATGTCGTGAATATGGTGACTTGGGATCACTCTAGGACCTTCAGTGAAGAGCACAGAAAAGATGCTTATTTAAACCTGGTGAAACTCAAAAGGAAAATGGGACTTTAAGCAGAACCTAATCAATTATCTCATTCTGCAAGATTTTGGACGAGATCCTGAAGTTCATGACAGGATTTAATATGAAACTCACTGACTGCATTTAGTTTTAGGTGAAACTTGTGCTATAAGTCTCTAATTCCCTTCAGAGATGTGGCTTCAAGCTTCTCAGCCACTGAGGTGGACTGTTATCCCCAGGTGGAGCTACACTTGGCCAGAACACTTCTTTAGCAGGAGATGGGATAATGCAAGATGGAAACCAAGAATACAAGCCTGAATGAGGAGAATATGGAGAAAGTGGGCAACTTCTTTTGTTGGGCATATTCTTCAACTCTGGTGGCAAAATTCCAGTTTTGACCCCTTTTCCCTCCTATCTACAGTATGTCCACTTGTCCAGTGCTTGGATCAGGAAAGTTCATAGCCTGAGTGAGATCTCAGTGGGTTTGCTGTCCTCTTGCCTGTGCCTGTGCCTGCAGCCCATTGCTGCCAGCACTGCCTCCTGTGATGGGACAGGTGGGAAATGCTAAACTCTGCCTGCAAACAGCTTGCTTGTTCCACAGCCCTGCAACTTTACATCTCTTCAGATGCTGCTCAGGCGTGTACACAGGGGTGAGATTTTTAGCTGTCTCAGCATCCCAGAAGATGTTTGTGTTCTGGGTTTTTTAAAAATTATTATTTCAGAAAGTTATTTTTCCATTTCTTATTTCATTGTTTTATAGTCAGTCTCTGCGAGTACCTCACTAGTTCTCCATTTGCAATGGACTGTGGGTGCTGTAGAGTTATTTGATTGAGTATCAAACCGCACAATACAAAATTTTTGAATAGTCTTGCTATTGAAATAACCCTTTGGTGTCTCTTACATTTCAATACTGGACTTCTTCCATTTATTTCTGTATAGCCCTGCATTTGGAAGTAATTTGGATCTTGGAACAGCAACCTGAAATTATTGGCTAGCTTTGTGTATAATGTAATGAGTGCTAGACATTTATAAGCTTAGCAAGTTTGTCAAGAGAATATCAGCTTCCGCTCCTCACCCTATTACCAAAGGTGTTCTGGCTGACCCTACAGCTGCCCCAGAGTTTTAGTCATCTAGAAGTTTTGGCTTGAAAATCAATATGAGTTTCAATGATGTTCATATATTTTCAGCCATAGGAGAAATCAGGGTTCTCTGCATCCATCTGATCCTGGAAGCAATGTTATCTAATAACTGAGAGAGCAGACAGGACCTGGCTGTCTTAGGCATGCTCTGCTGAAATGGATTTTGAGACCTTGAATAAAGCATTCAGGCTTTGTGCTTCTTTTGTGGTCTGTAAAGTGTGGGTGGGTGTGAGTGTGGGGAGAAGGGTGTGTGTGAAGAGGATGGAGGAAGGAAGTAGGAAGAAAATTTTTTTCTTCTTGAAAAGCTTCATTATTTTGCACAAAACTCTATATGGGGTGTAGTTGCACACACAGCAAATAGATGCTGCTATAACAGACACTTGAAAGAGGGTCTGTCTAGAGGTGGAGCTTTGCACCACTCTTGGGGACCTTTCTGATGACAGATAAGAGAGGCCAGAATCTGTTGTAATACATGTTGAACAGGCCTGCACAGATTCTTATTAAATAGTCAAGAGAAGCTATGCCATGTGCTCATATGCTTACTGCAGACCATGTAGCTGAAAGCTTCAAGCAGGACATCTTGCTTCAGCTGAGCTGCTTCCAGTGATTTAGTGTGCATATGTTACTTGGACATCACTTATTTTAAGAAAAAGAAAAGTAAACAAATGCATGAAAAATATTATAATTGGTTCATTTCTCTAGTGTGGTCTATTCAACTAAACAGATGTGCCTCACTTTGTAGAGAAATCATCATTCCTCATTTTCTCAGTTTGAAAGATACTTTGAACATACAGCCAAGCCACTTGGTGTAGAAATGTTATCAGTGAAACAGACTGGACAGTGTTTTGTTACAATTCTCTAAATATGTAGTAGTCATTGACCTACAAGTACAACAGCTATTGCCTCAATAAGGTTTTTCAGTAGTGTAGATAAACACTACAAGTGAAGACTTGGCTCCCACGCTGGGTTCTGTTTCGTTTCCTGGACAGATGATGGCATTGCAGTCCTGCTGTATTCTGCAAACCCAGCCAAAGTACTCCCAGGGCGAGATCTTGATTTGATTGTGCTATGCACGCTTTAGCAGCTTCAGATTTTGCCTTTTGCTTTTCATGTCTTCAGTGAAACAGACGAATGCTATAATAGCAGTACTTTCTAAAAGGAAGACATGAAATTCCTACATTTATAATAAAAAAGTGTTACCAACCTCATTGTAATTCAGACTTGAACTGTTCACCCTGTGCACGTCCAGAAACTCATTCTCTAATACTAGATGCAATGATCTCTGGAGGGAAGTTTTCCATCTGTTTCCTTATGATGTTAAGCTGTTAGTGCTGTTCATTATTTATTACATCTACTGGAGTATGTTAAGCTATGATTTTCTTCTTGTCTGGTATTAAGAATTTGACTTGGTTAGTGTAAAAAAAAAAAATGAACCCCAAGGATTTGCATATTACACATTGATATTTAGAGTATTTGGGGGGGTGGGGGGAAGATAGGGGGCTGTAATTGCTCCCAAGCTGCTTTTGTGCTAGCAGATAATTTATATTTAATTCAGCCATACAGAGCTAAATTAACCACTTTAAATGGAGATAAATATAGATGTGCTATATATAGGTGGAATCTGCCACCCATACTCTTATTAGGGAGTGTTATCTCTGCTTGACTTCAGTAGGACTACTGCAGAGTAAGATGCTTCTCATTATGAGCTAGGTGGGCAGAATTGGACCCATCATAAATACGTATGAGTATGTATTTCACCTGTATGAATGAGCGTGAGAGAGTGGGATTTATAAAATATGAGCATGCAGTTACCAACGTGCACATTAAGCAAAAGCTCACAGGAATATGGTCTGTTCTCTGTATTTTCACATTTTCTATTACGAGAAGGTGTGGCAGACTTTGGTTATGTTGTTCTATGCAGAATAAATGATACATAATAAATAATTCTCTCTTTGGGGTGAGGGATGGTTCAGCCTGATTCTTCATTTCTACACAGAAATAATTGCATATTTCTGCAGGTAGATTTCTCATTGAGTTCCTATTTTGTCACTGGTTCCATTAAATCCTAACAGTTTAGGTGTCCCAACATAGCCAGAAGGGATAGAGTTTGTGTTATTATTTGTATCTTTACATCCAGCATCTTGCTCACAGAAATATCTTTGAAGATGTACAGAAATTAGATCAGTATCTTATCACACTGTAATTAAAGTATCAGTTCAGGCTGTGAAACTCTATCTAGATCAATCATTGAGGTTACTCCTTACAATACTGGTTCTTTTGGAATAAATATATGTGTTTCCAAACTGCATAATGGGAAGTTTTTGCATATCATTCTCACATGTAGTGTCTTTTGATGTGACGGAGAATTGTAGATGAACTGAAATGTTCACTTTCCTGTCATGTAGCTGGTTCTTTATCATAATATAGATGTTATTAAGATAAAATCTGTCCCTCCATATTGTAGTATTATAAAATTCAGAATTAGAAATACTTTATCATTTCTGAAGAACAAAGACTATGACTACTTTAAGCAATATCAAAGTCACACTACCTTTATCAGGGGGAGCATGAAGGAAGGCACCAATATTTGCAAGGCATAAATTAATTCTTGTCAGACTTAACACAGGATGTTTGCAATTACCAGGCAGAATAGTCACCAAACAATAAAACAAATAAGCTTTCCTAGTGCTTTTTTTAAGTGGCAGCAAAAACCACCTACCTGGGAACAAGATTGCTTGATTATGCCTCTGCTCTTTGGACTGCCCTTATGTGGAGTAAATCAACTCTTTAACACACCAGTGGAGCTATGTTGACCAGCACCTCCTAGGGTATATCTATAAGATACTAAGTTGGTAATTATAAAGGTCCTATTAAGGTGTTCTGAGCACTGGAAAAATTCTTGGGTTTGCACCCGTTGAAGATCACTTGTATAATATCAAACTCATTGGAGTGACTTTGGAGGGAAAGTTTGCATGCAGTCATTGAAAGATTGCAATCCATCTTGTCACAGTAACATCACCCAGTGGTTTTTTTTGAAAAGGACACGGAAAAGTGGGGTTAATCACCATACAGCCATAAAGCTCTTCTGTAGTCCTCAAAACCTATGCTCTGTGCTGAGGATTTGGAGATCGTCTTTGTAACATGTCTCTTACAAAGACCAGCTCCTCTTCCCACTTTCCAGACAGTTTTAAATGGAAGTTGTGGTACTAAAGGAACACTACTGGTATTCCTCCTCATACATGTTATGGCCTTACTGCATTGTCATTCTGCAAGAAGCATGTTTGGTCCACCAAGCCAGTTAGTTGTGCAGTTGTCTTCTTCAGGCATCCTTACACCTATTTCCTCTCTAAGGTGGACACATTCTTTAGTCCTGTCTGGGTATCACCATACCCTTTCAAGAGTTGTCAGATGACCAATAGATGCCCTGAGGTTGTGTTTCTCCATGCTCTTAGGTGACTATATCAACGGATAAGTGGACTAATATCTGGATAGAACTCAGAGGTGGTTCAGACATCACTGGGTCAGACATTCCCGTTGTCTGGGCACTCAGGCAACAGCAATGTTCATATAATTTCAGTCATGGCCAGTTTCTGTATGCCTTACAAAGAATCCTTTGTATCAAAGTGAATCAGGTTCTATCAATCTAAATGTTTTTCAGTTTTGTTTTCTTTATATTTTGATAGCCAGTTAAACAGACAAATGTGAATGTCCAAAATAATTAGAATAGCACAGATTTTACAGTATGGTTTGTAAGCTTCTCTTTTTTCACAGGAGTGTATCTATTGAGCCTCACTGAGTTTACCCAAAAACCTTTTAGAACAGTTGATGTCAGGAAATGATGTATAAAAGTGGTGGCATCTGGTCACTAGTGGGGTTCCCCAAGGCTCATTATTGTTGACAGTCCTGTTTAACATCTTTATTGATATTTTATGGATGGTGGGAACAGCTCCACCCTCAGAAAGTTCACAGATGACAGTAAGTTGAGCAGGACTGTTGATCTGCTGCAGGAAGGCTCTGCAGAGGGATCTGGACAGACTGGATCCGTGGGCTGAGGCCAATTGTGTGAGGTTCAGTAAGGCAAAGTGATGGGTCTTGATATTGGGTCACAACAAACCGTGCAGCGCTACAGGCTGGAGGCAGAGTGGCTGGAAAGCTCCCAGTGGAAAAGGACATCAGGATGCTGGTCAACAGCAGCTGAACAAGAGCCAGCTGTGCCCAGGTGGCCAAGAAAGCCAATGGTGACCTGGCCTGTGTCAGCAATAGTGCGACCAGCAGGACCAGGACAGGGATTGTCCCACTATACTCATCTCTGGTGAGGCTGCACCTCAAACCCTGTGTTCAGTTCTGGGCCCCTCAATGCAAGAAAAACATAGAGGGTCTGGAGCACATCCAGAAAAGGACAATTGAGCTAGTGAAGAGTCTGGAGCACAAGTCCTGTGAGGAATGGCTGAGGGAGCTGGCACAGTTTAGCCTGGAGAAAAGAAGGCACAGGTGGGATCTTATTGGTCTCTACAACCACCTGAAAGGAGGTTGTGGCTAGATGAGGGTTGGTCTCTCCTCCCAGGCATTTGTATTTCTTCAAAAGACATCTGGGAAGACACAGAAATGAAAAGCCTGAAAATTGAACCCCAACCCACCCTTTTCTCCTGCTGTCTTCTAGGCAGAGAGCGTGGCAGAGCACAAACACCAGCTCTGCTCAGGCAAAAAGGTCTGGTAACTCACAAAATTATATGAGAAACTTGTATGACCTCTGTGAGTACTCCAGACCCTCCCAGAAAAGTACACTCCAAAAACTAGGAGTAGTGGATTTGTCAACTATATATTCATGCATATGTATGAAGGTTTATTTATTTTATCTTGTTAAATATGCTTTTAGTAGGTAGATTGCACAATCATAACAGTAACACTCTGAAACCACAACTAACATGGCATTTATATTCTAAACCCTTATTTTCAGTCACTTACAACTTTCTGAGAAAAGTAGCTTTCACACTGATTTATCATACTACACCTGGGACCAGACACAATCATTTTGTCAACGAAAGGGAAGTTTTATTAACATCCATCCAGCCACTTAGCCAATTTGGAGTTGTCTGACTGAGAAAAAGCCTTTTCCACTTTTAAATCCAGCACATAAATTCTGAGGGCTGAGATACCTTCAGACTTCTTTGTTTTAAAAAACCCACCAGCAAACTCAAACCAATTTCACCTGGCTTGAGCAGAATCTTCATCTGTCCCCTTTCTGAAGAAGAAATAACAAACTTAAAAATAACATAAGAGCATTGTGCATGTGTGTCCATGCTCACAGATCTATGTGTGGGCATAAGTGAGTGAATGTATGGACCAGTTTCAAAACCAAACTGCCACAGGCAAAATCTTCAACATGGGTCCCAGGTATTGAAAGGGTCAAAAACACGTCCCAGTCTTTAATCTTATCCTCTAAACTGCCAACACAGAGAGAGTGCTTAAGTCTGTGCTAAACTGGAGTCCTGATAACTTAAAAGAAAGGAGATATTAATTATGGGGGTTGACAAATCTCCTTAGCTTTTTGACTGTTACCTGCACAGTGGTTGATAAAATGTTCAAGCTAATGGTATAAAGAAGTCAAATAATGATATTGCAGACTTAGAGGTTTATCCTGGGATTAATAAATTGCAGGAGTCCACAGTGAGTTGTGTTTGAAGGGATAGCAGCTGGATCCTTGAAAACAGATGGCCTTCCTTGTCAAAGTAGTCTTGATCTTGTCTAATCTTAAAAGCTAAGCAGGTTTGGGTCAGAGAATATCTGATGCTCTAGGTTGTTACTTCTACAGCAGGAATTGCTGCTCATAACTTGATAAGGAATTTAAGGATAATTTTGTAAAAATAATGGAATTGAATGTAAAAATTATAGCTTGGTTTTATGGTTTTTGTATTATTCTCAGTAGCATATTACTAGAATTTCTCTGTGTTTTGAGGATGATAGGAATTAAATATAAGCTTCTTTTGCCTTAATATATGATGTTTTGTTCAAATGGGAAAACATTACTAGCCTGTTGCTGTGACCTGCACCATGAGCTTGAGAAAGATTGTCCATGAACTAGAGAAAATTGAAAATTCCTGAAAACCCTAGATCCTTTGCATTTACAGTATTTTTTGTTTCATGAGCGTTTTTTGGCTGCAGCTTGGTGGGTTGGTTGCTGGTTGGTTGTATTTTAATTGTATTCAATGTGATTTTCTTGCAGATTTTCTTAAAAACTAGTCCTATTAACAAACTACATGACCTCAGAACACTACAGCATGACAACTCAATCCCAATCACTGAAGTGATACAATAGTCCAGTTTGAAGTTACCTATTGGTGCCTTGACAGAGCTGGGTATGTCCCCAGGAGACTCCAAGCCTCTGCAAAGCCCATTTCATGCATGCTAAGGAAGCTGACTTTCAGGAGGTCATGTTCTACCTCTGGCTCCCAAACCAGTCCTGGGAGGGCAGGCTGCTGCCAGACAAAATGATACACACTCATCTTTAGGAACCCAGTGATTCAGCTTCTGAGGAGCAAATTCCCAGCTAATCACCTGGTATTTGTTTCTGTGGGAAAGCGGCAGAATCAAGAGCTGATGGTACTTGATTTTCTAAAAGCCACGATCAGTAAAGATTTTGCTTTCGGCCTTGGTGAGGGCAGCACAAAGCCCTGGGGTAACTGGGGAGCATTTGTAGGTGACCGCTGAAGCCGGCAAACACTGGTATTCAAGACTGATCAGATTAATTAGTCTGTCAGCATGGAACGATCTGGTTTATAGCCACTTGACTATTTGTTATGAGGCTTTTTCTCTGAGCACTGTTAACCAAATATAAATGCTTGAAAATAGCACTATTCATGAATCAAGTGAACATGGAGAGAGTAATTGTCACCTTCTTAAAATGCAACGATTCAAAATGCTTTATATAAGCATCTAGGATTAGAAAAATGCTGTTCTTTTCTGGTAATTTATTTTATATTGAACTGTATGATAGTCAGCGTGGTAAAGACCTATATCAATTATAGCATTTCATTACACAGTAGCACAAAACATAGCATTGTATAATAGTTTGCTTGCTTGAGAATAGGCAACTCTATCTCAGACAGTAAAACCCCCCTCAGAAATCCACAGTTAAATTACATCAAACATCTCATACTGTTGCAATCAAAAGACCATTTTTATAAAATCCAATTGAGCAAAATTAATTATTTCTACAGAAGCCAGGTTCCAACAACAGAAATTTTTACAGCCGAGCTAGAATTTTTGTGAATGATTATTTTATGCCTGTCATAGAATTTCTGATGACAAAAGGAAACCGTTATAGTAGTTTCATACTGAACTCTTAAAAAAGGGAAGCTTACAAGCAAGGATATTATACAAGTATTTATATAAATGCAATTCCAGAACTCTTAAGTACATAAATGCAGATAGATGCTCATGCACAACACACAGCTATGTGTGATTGCTTTCCCATTGACTGCACTGTCCCTTGTAACCCATTTGCCCCACAACATCAGTTCAAAAGTTTTCTAGGAATTGTGAGGCTCTGCAGACGGTGATGGCATTATTCTAGCTACTAGTCACTTACAAGACTTCATACTTGACTCGCATGTGCCTTTATTTTTGTATTTTTCTTGCTGTAACAGAAGTAGTTTTTGCTGAACATCAGTGTTCTTAAAAGTAATTAGATCCTTCTGCCTGAGGTAATGTGGATTAATTTTGTAATTTTGATACAATGAAATAAATAGGCAAACAACAAACTAGTAAAAAACATTAAATACTCTCTAAGACAGAATGTCAAAACTATAGCTCATCTAGGGTTTCTGTTATAGAAATACTTTCACAAGTTTTAGAAAAACTACTAGATAAAAGGGAGTAAAACTGCACATTTAATGGAATGGAAAAGTCATTACTGGAATATCAAAAATATTCCTCAAAAATAAAATCTTTTGTGATTTTCTGAATTTTCATCTTTATGGCAATACGCAGTAATATGGGCCAGCTACAGTTATGAATAGGTACTAAATTTTCATCAGATTACATGGCCAATTTATAAAGAGAATGTTTAATAACAACGTATTCATGTCTGCTCTGTGTAAAATATGACAACAGTCTTTGCAGGAGCCACAAGAAGAAACAAATCATAGTTTTTTGTTTTGCCTCAAAGCAGAAAGGCAGGTGACCCTGCTGCTTCTGAGAAGAGCCCCGACTGTAGCACTTTGCGTTTGTACAGTGCCCTTCACACCACAATTTCAAGAGAGAAATAAAAAAGCCCTGCTTAATGTACCTTCCCATTGGATGCTAAATCTTGTTATCCCCATGTATGTTTGAGGAAAATTTTGAGTGCTTTTTGGAAAGATTAAACTCCTTCATTTTTTGGGAACCCAGCTTAAGCAGGACCAGCCCCTGTGTTGAGAGGCATCAAAGGGACTCCACACACTCCCACCCATGGGAAATGGCAAGTTAAGCACCTCTAAAATACAATTTTCATGAACGAAGATAAAACTAAGGAAAATTCAACCTCTAGTCAATTACTAGAAACAACAAGTAGTGAAAAGAAATACACTGAATGCCCCTTTTTAAATTAATTTTTGAGACTTTCTGTCTAGTGCATTGTTAGTTCACTTTATAGACTGGTGGAGAAGGATTTCAGAAAGTATTCTAGACATTTATTAGTCCATAAACTTTTCTGTGAGACCAGAATGAGTCCCAGCTCACTGAGGCACCAGAGTCAAGTCTTGTTAAAGATGAGGAGGAGGGTGAAGGAGAGAGGGAAATGAGTGGTCTGAGGGAGCAGGTAAAGTTTATCAGCCTGAGCTGAGCTACCCAAAGGCTGCTACAGGCACTGTGTGGTACAGCATCAACAACTGCATTTGCTGTTTCCCCAAAGGCAGACCCTGATAGACTTGTTTGTGTATTGGTGAAGAAGTCAAATATTAAAATTGACACACTGTAAGAGGGTTTTCTCAACTGTACTGAATAAAAGGGAAAAAAACCCCAGAAGGTTTGTCAGGACAAATAAACCACTACGATAAAAGGAACAAAGTGATAAAGACTTAGATCCAAGCTACAGAAACAAGCATGAAAACACTTTTTTTTTTTTTTTTTTTTAAAGTTAATGGGGTGTTGGGTCAGCCAGCTAGTGTGTCTGAACTACACTTTTGAATGAATGTGAGATCTTACAAAAACAGCCTCCCTGATGGGAAAACAGGGAAAAGCTGTTGCACTTTCTAATGCAAAACAACTTTGAATGGTAACACCAGTATTGACATTTTCATTTGATCATAGCTCACTGTAGGGGCTTTTCCTTTTCTTAAAATAATTGATACAAAAGAGTATAATAAATGTTTTGAAAATCAGATCTATACCTAAATAAGACTATTACAAAACACAAGAAGCATTGGAAAAGCATGCTTGAATTTGAATAATCATCCTATCAAATAGAATCTTGATATTGTTTACTTACTTTAGAAAGGGAAACATATCTATATAGATATATATAGATATATATAGCTCTATATAGATCTAGATATTTCAATCTGTGTGTTATGGAACAATTAATCTCTCATATATATATATATATACATATATATATATATATATATATACAATTTAAAAATGAAAATATGTATTACCTTACTTAGTACATGGATTTATTTTAAAATGTCAACCGGAAACACTGAAACATTTCCCATGTCTTTGAAAGTTATTTGCCAAACAGTAGTAAAGAGTTGCGTAGAACAGTCACATTTTCATAGTCTCTTTCTATGCCCTGCTACCTCATAGATTAATTATTTTCCAACACTTTCACAAGAATTGTAACTGTCAAAATAAACTTCCAGGAAAGTCAGTGAAAAAGTTGATTTCAGTGGGAGAAAGGCAATGCCATTTCAAAAAAACCCGAAAAAATCCAAACCAAACAACAAACCCAAACTGCCAAATCCTGAATATTTCAGAACCTCGCAAAACTTATAAGGCAATTTTTCTTTAATGTTCATGGAATTATACTGTAGCTCTTTGAGATGTAAATTTGGCCTGATGACCCCTTCCCTGGCTAATTATCACTGGTTTCAGCATTGTGCTTTAAGATTATAATTGGCTCAACTTGTACAATGAACTCTTTTTTAAATTTTTTTACTTCAGAAAAAGCCCTCAGTATGTAGCATTGTTTTTCTTTGCTGAAGACACAAATAAATTTAGGCATGTGTTCTAATGAACGATTTAAGTGGGTTCACACCCTGAAATATTTGAAGAGCCCCATGGGCTCTTATCTTGTCGAGATTGTACTCACACTGTGATATTTAAATGCTAAACAAATTTATTTCATAATTTTGCTTTCCCTTTCCATCCTCCTACCCACCTTCTTCTCCTTCCCCTCACACACAGAATGGTAGAATCATTTAGGTTTTAAAAGACACCTAAGATCACTGTTCATAGTACTATGTTTGTTCACAGACTGCAAAACAGTCTATTAGCCAATGCAAAATCCAACACATTCATAGAAGATATTTTGGAGCTATGGCTTCGTTTGCTAGAGCTTCCTGTGCTTTACCAGAGGCAATCTCAATCCAGTGGTGCATTTTGTTTGAAAAGCAGCTGAATTCATGTGGTAACCTTAGTGGAAACACTGCAGATGTAGGGCTTATGGTCTGTTTCCATCCAAGGAAATGCCATAGGGAGAGTTGCTGTCTTTTACTGCATGTCTCAAACATGGCTGGGAAAAGTCGCCAAGCTTCCAGTTTCTCTCAAGATCCCTGAGACCTCTGCCCATCTTTTCCAGTGATAGTTCCCTGTTCAACAGATGGGATCCATTTTCTCTGTGAGCTCTGCATCAGTTAGATTTGAGGTTGTTCTGGTACCCATGAATTCTGCCAAGTTGGGCCAGCCACTGAGATCAGGGCCAGCAAGGGTCTCAAATGCCACGCAATACTTTGAGCTGGGGTTAAGATGAGCCAGTGCTGTGACAGGAGAGGCTCCTCTGGGCCTAGTTTTCCTTATGGTACTCAAAGAAACAACAATAAGGAAGGAGATTTGACACATGATGTATCTCCAAAGGTGTTGAGGCACCTTTATATGATATTGCTTTCATAGTGTTCCCTGGAGTTATTATTGGTTCCACCTACACTAATTCACTCTCACAGAGCCTGACTCAGAAAAGAACTAATGCTTGTTTGATCTGACAATATCCTAAAAATTAACAAAAATGAGTGAAAAATAGCTGAAGAGGTTATTTTCTGATGTCTACTTTCAATAGGAAAAGGAAATTCCACTATTTTTTTTTCTTCTAACTACATATGGTATTTTGTCAGGTGTGACTCTCAAACGTATTCATTGAAAAAAGGGTACGCTTTTTAAAAAAGAATACTGCAGTACCTGGGCACAAAATTTGCAGAGATGAACAACCACATGCAGCAGTCTTTACTTGGTCTTGATACAAAGGTCCGTATTAAAATGTCAGTAGGGTGATATTAAAAGAACCAATTGAGGGACTGGGTCAAGTTAAGGCATTTTGGCATCCACAAAATAGAACAGTACTCTAAAAGCTCAAAAAAGGCTGTTGAAGCTTAACAACCAGCAAGATGTTGTGTAGGTGTGTTTGTGAAAGAGAGAAGCATGCAAGAAAGTGTCCTAGGAAGATGCTTGCCTGGAACTGGAAGCAGATTTAAAACCGTGTGGGGTTGACAGACTCAGCAGGATCTCAGTAATCTTAATACGCCTGGAAAAATACTTGCCACACTTATCAAGTCAAATTGACACCCATTAACTCCTGGTTTCTTCTTGTGTACACTTACAAGATCTAAGGTTTTCACCCTCACTTCACTGTTAGGATGGAGACGTGCTTTATGAAAATTTCACTGAAAATTTCACTGAAAATTCTCAGCAGTGACTATAGCACACTTCTTTTCTCTGACTGCACAGAGAGGTCACAGCCTTGCTGCCTATCCACAATGGCTAAAGATAGATCATGTCTGCTGCAGAAACATCAAATAAGGATCAAAACAGCTTATTGATTTATTAACAGCACCTAATTAACCAGCAATGAGTGAACAACACTTTAGGGATAAATACCAGCATGACAACAGATAAACCACAACACTAGACTCTCCCACATATGACATAGTGTTTACATGACTTCAAGCACACCAGCAGCACCTTTGAAATCAAGTCTATTGCTACACCAAGGCCACATAGAACTGCTTTTCCACATGATTTGTTTTTAGCCCATAAAAACAAATCAATTTATGGAAGGGTTATAACCTTGTGGTAAGTCAATCCGGAATTATGAAGTTACTCAGAGAGGTTTGGAAGTGAACACTTTGGGTTGAATCTGGATATGGAAGCAAACTTTTTAGCACTGTGATCAGCTCTTCCTGAGAGACAACTACAGTCCTGACCTGTAATTCCTCTGCCCACTTCCAGCCCATTCAAAATGTAGTGTGAGAAGCCAGCATGAGCAAGGGTTGCTTTGTCAGAGAAGCTGGTACAGAAACTTCTTTTACTATTTTTGCTTTTCATTGCAAGAGTAACCTTTCAAAGATACTGACCTGTAAAATTCCAAGTCTAAGCTACTGGCATTTTTTTCAGGGGTGAGGAATTTTTGTAGGGTTGGAGGTAGGATTTCTCTGGAAGTGACTTTTGCAGAGCAAAGGGCCAAGGGATGCAAACAGCATAGGGAAATTTTGATTTAATTTTCTTTCGACTTTTTCCCAACAATACCACATGTAATTGAATGACACATCCTAATTTCTTTCTGTACTGGTGTTAAACCTCGTTACCCTTGCTTTTTGCAGACACTTTCTTCTAGTGATGATGAATGTTGTACAAATAGTGCAGGCATAATAAATCGGTTCTTAATTTCCTTCTAGCTGATCTTGGATTTGGCTGGTGGCTATAAGTGAAGCAAATGTACTAGAAAAATAAATGGTAGGTTTTGATTGTCATTGCCAAATAGTCATTATGAGTGTTAATCACCAAAAGCGAATTCCACTGTATACTTAACTGCACACCTGTCTGACATCTGGAAAATTGAACTAATCCGTTTTCTGAAAGGAACTCCAACTTGGAAATCACATTTGCGTTTGGCAGTGTTATGCCTACTATTGTTACAAATAGCCCTGAAGAAGATTAGAATGGAAGGAAATAAAGGCAATCTCCTTTGTTTTGAGGGTTATGTATTTTGTGAATCTGACAGCACCAGGAGGGAGTTATTTGCCTTGTTTATCAGCACAGAACTCACATGCAGTTCCAAGAGTGCTCCTGCAACGCTTGCCCCAGGGTCTGCAAGGGAAGAGTTACACAGCAAAGATTTTTGGAAGGCAGTGCTGCAGGAGGATGGAGACCAGGGCTGGGGAGGGGGTGCAGCTCTGGAGGGAAGAGTGAACCCCATTGTTTGGTGTGTTGCTCCACCCCTTACAACTGCCCTGGTGAAAGCAGAGCAAACAAGGGAAGGTTTCATGCTGTGCCTTCCAAAAGTGTTGAAAACTCTTTTGCAAGCTTTTCCAGACTAAAAGAGCCAATTTGTTAGTGGCACTGTCTCAAAATCTTCAGAATCATCAGGTGAGTTTGTTTCTCTTGAGCAAAAAGAGAACTACATCTCATGCATCACCCACAGCTTCTCAGAACTCCTTAAGCACACCAGCGTCTAAATACAGATTTTGCTAGCAAACCATAAAAGTGAGTGTCCAAGAATCGATGTGCCAGAGATTAAATGAACATATTTATCCTAATATAAATTCCTTTTATATCAGCTACTTTTTAGTTTTTATAGTTTTTAATTCATCTACCTGTAAATAAAAGAATATACCTTCTATCAATGAGACTGACGGTTATTATACCATAATTTTGTATTTTCTTTCTTTAAAAAATATAGAGAGTCTTATGGGCCAATATATTTCTTCCATATATCTTAGTTGTTTTGTCATAATAGCAATACCTAAAAAAAATAAAATTACACATCACAGAAAATGAATCAGACAACTGATTTTAATTTTGGATTTTTTTAGTCTTCTCATAATGTGTGATTGAAAGTTTGTGAGGTGCTTAGTGTGGTTTATAAAACCCTGTCAAGCTTGTAACTTTGGCAAAGAAAGACTTCTTAATACACAGTTTTTAATGTGAAATTACCATATTCTCTCTTAGCAAGAGAGGTCTTTTTCAGCAGCTAAAATTAACTGTTGAAAAACGTTGGAAATGTGCATGGTAATGAGTTCATTCCTGTCAAAATGAAATCATTAATATTAATTTTTATCCTCCTTTGAGTGACTCCTGCACCATTTTTCAAGTTAGGAAAGAAGTTAGAAAATTTGCAAGACCATTTCCAGCAATACAGGGGTAGCAGGTCTCCCACCATCATAAAAAGACTATTTTAATGTCTTGAAAACTTCTTACTTCACTGTTTAACTTCTCCTCTGATTATTTACATATTTACATATATAACTGCAAGGCTGTTAACCTATAAAACACATAGGTTAACAGACCTTGAGATTGCCATAAGATGGTCTTTCAAAAAGTTTGGGTTTTTTTTTAGCAGCTAAGTAGAGCATTACATCTCAGTTCAGACTGTTCCCAAAGGACCTGTTTTCACCAAAGTCAGCGGAAAAATTCCCATTGATTTCAGCATAGCTGGATGAAGCCAAAGTTCAGACATTTACAAGAGGTCTCCGAGTACAGCAAAAATAGGAGGATTCACAGGCTCTTGATTCTTTGGAAGATTTGAGTAGGTATTTAATCCATGATGCTTTTTTTACACTTAAGCATAAAACTAAAATTATTGTTTAGCATAAAACTAAAACTAAAATAAATACAAGCATGAATTTAAATGTCTTTTAAAAAAAGTTCTATTTATTCTAAAAAAGCCCACTCGTACTACAGCTGTGCTTACCAAACAGGCAGGTGACATGGAGTCTAAGTGACAATAGCTTTTAACAATAAAAAGTAACAATAACAGTTTCATTTCTGTGTTAAAATTACAATTTTCACTCCACAGTACATCATAAACCATTTAAAAGATGGCACTAACAGCAGAATCTTTTCAATTTAAAAATGTCTTGCTTTTTTTAACTGGATGTACCTTGTTGCCTTTCCTTTTAATTTGGGGGGAAGGGGAAGTGATCAACTTTTATCCTCGTTTAATGCCAACTAAATATTCCTTAGCTACTGAAGTGACTTAATGACATGAGTATGTGGTCTTATCAAAGTCCCATTATTGTTCTGACAGCATCTCATTTGTATGCAAATCCACTTGCATGCAACTTATTCTTTGGCAAACGGTGCTAGCAAGCCAGTGAGCGTCGTTTTAATTATGTGCATGTCTGTGCACAGTATATTTGTTACTGCACAGGAACATTATGCTGCTGTAACAACTACAGCACCTTATATCACGCTCATGAAGGATGCTGCAGACCATCCTGCAATCTTTATTGTGAGTGATAGACATGCTCTGTCAGTCTCTGTCACCCAAGGGTAATCGCAATACATAAGGCAACCTTTTAGATAAAATATTAATGGGGCACTTTTTTTGTGTATTCCCATCTTTTTCATAATGATGCCCACTGGATATCTGTTCAATTGCTGTCTTGCCTTCCCTTATTTCCGCAAATTCTTTACAATTAAGAAAAATTAATCCAGTTAGACACAAACCAAGAGGGAGGACCCTGTGCATTTGTTTTGTAGAGGACAGCTTCTGCTTAGCAGATGTAGGTTAGTGTCAGAGGATGACTGGTGTCATTAGATGTACAGGGGGAGAGGGATGGGGTGTACATGTATACCTGGTAGGGGGTATCAACCCAAAAATAGGGGGAATGTGCCAACTGATTTACAGGGCCCCTTTTTGAAACCCCTGAAAAGGGCCTCCAGGGAGATCTGGCCCTTTGTCATGTTTCTGCAACCTCTAGAAACACTGTCCAGAGGATGGTGGGGTGGGACATTCTCTGTCCTTGAGGTCTTATGGACAAATCCATCCTTCTCTGCACTTCATCTGGCTTGCAAGATAAAGCTAACTCTGCATTGTGCCATGGAGCCAGCTCCATTACTTGTGATACAATCCATGCTAGGGGAATGCTCTATGGGGACAAATATAATCTAATTTGGAAAGATGACTTCAGAATTGCATGATTCCAGAAAAAAAGGACAGTGTCAATGTCCCAGCTTCAAGCTAGCAGAGTTTTATCATGAATCTTTGGAGGAAAAAAAGTTAATCTATCAGGAGAAGCATAATAAAGCAAAATCAGTCAGCAGAAGCGCAGAGGCACAGAGAAAGCACAACATCCTCCTCTGAATGTAGTCTTAGCTTATATTGTTAAATAAAGGTGGATGTGACCGTACAGCACATCTACGTATAGTGCTGCAGTTTGATCTATTTAGGAAGACAGGGCTGGAGGAGCTGTCTAGGTCATTATCTGCAGTGCTCTGCAATTGCATATGCCCCTGTATATGTTTATGTACATCCCTGTGCACAGAAAGCATAAAATCTGCACACCTGCAAAGTAAGCTGCATTTAGAGAAACATTTTCTGTCTGCTAGGAAAGAGAGGCTCTAGTTGAACCAGACAACAAAACTTCTACATTTAATAAACCTGACAAACTGATTTATGGCTGTTTTTCTTGCTGTGATTTGTTGACAGATTGTTCTTTATGCAAAAATTACCAAGGTTTAAATCTGTATCATATGGCCTCTAATTCAACTGACAATATGTTACCAATTAAATTCCGCTTAAGCTATCATCAACTAGCAAACCACAGACTGTGTTAAAGAGAATGGCAGTCAGATAGCCAGTAAAATAATTTGTGCCATTATTCTGAAGGCTGGCCTATAAAGGAGGGACATTATGTAACTATATGAAAGACAAAAAGGATTTTTTTTTTTGTAGTGAAAATGAAACTGCTGCTGTCTTTTTAATTTAATGCATCTTCTGTTGGAGATAAAGAGATGGGATTCCTTTTCTTGGCATCCCACACTGTTCTCTCATGCAGAAGCAGGGTCAGTGGTTAGTGGGAGGAGCATTAATGAAACTTTACTATTTGCCCTTTAATTTGATCTCCAATTAGTCTTTGGCCGGATTCTGGCCCTTGCTCTCCAGTATTGTTGTTTTCATTTGTAGGAAGAGAATGCATTTTCTGCCAGCAAAAGTATAGATCCTGCAGGGAAAAAGAAGGTGTTTCTAAATGAGCTTAATTTCCCCAAGTAAATTTCTCCTTCACCAAGGTGAAAAAAGGATTCAGCACACAGAATGACATAAAAAAGGTATACAGATCCTCCTTCTCAATACTGATCTTGGCAGCACATGGAATTGGGTAGGGCATTGATAACCTTCCTTTGCAAATCCACATAGGCAACCTCACCCGTGAAATACATATTTTAAATGTTGCTGTGGGATAAAAGCTGCTACACATCAAGGTCTGTGAGAGCTAAGAAAACCAACCAAACAAAGAAACAAAACAAAACAAAACAAAAAAAAAAAAAAAAAAAAAAAAAAAACCAACAAAAGTGCTCTTCTGAGCAGCCATTAGCTGGATTTGTTCCAGGACAGGTGAGAACTTCCCCAGAGCCAGAGCTCTGCAGTGCGAAGTGGGCTGAGGTTCGCTTAAGCATGGATGTGGCCTGATTTGCTTTCTTGGCTTAAACACCATAGTGCCAAAGCTCAGGGTTTAAGCAGTATGGGGGGAGCTTGTCTGTAAATGCTGTATTGTACAGAGCTTCCTGCTGTGAGTATTATCTACCTCCTTATCTCAGCTTTAATGTTGCAGTTGAGTATTAAGTGTATATGTGCTCTGGAGAATGGGTAGTAATCTTTGTTTAGAAAATAGAGCCTATCACTATTAACCCTAGTGAATTGAAATTTTACTTCTTTCCCCACTATATCATCATTGCAGTCATTATTTACTTAAGAGCTTTTTAATGGTTTGCTGTCTGTACTGATGACTGCAGTATCCTAGGCAGGGACTAGGATTTGGGGACTATGATTTGGGGATCTCATAGTGAGGTATCTCTAATGAATGCTGAACTCCCCTTCATTTCTGCATGTTGCAATATAATAACATGAGCCAAAAAAACCCCACTGAGAAGCAACTAAAATCATAACACTTTCAAAAATAAAAACATCCCTCTTACTGAAGATTACAATGTAAATCAGGCATCTATTATTTCTGTGTCAGTATAATAATTTAAAAAGAATTTGCACATGATAAGAGGCATCCTCTAAGGATGACAAATTAGGTATAATAAAAGAGTTAGAAGAGAACATAAATAAGAAGGCATTTGGGGCAAATCCTCTTCTTCCTCTGCAGTCATACAAATAAACAGTTTGGAGGATATGCTTCTCTGCTTACAACATGATAGCCACTCCTTGAGGGTCTTACAAATCCCATCAAGTCCCTAGTCCCAGCTGTCCTCCACAGAAAGGAAGGAGAAGAGCAGTGAAGTCTTTGGTCCTTGCCTTGCATTATGACTTTGTGGTCACAAATGTAAAGATTACTCTGCTATCTCACACCTCTCTCCATCGTGGACAGCTGTGCCTTTTCTAAAGGTAGGTGAGACAGAAAGACCCAGGGCAGAACAGGCTGCCCCTCTAGTCAGCACACCAATATAATGGTTATATATAAAACTAGATCTACATATCTGTAACGTCTATATGCATATTGGTGAAGTCTTCATCAGCTCTTGTCTGTACAAGAAATGCAGGAATATTCTGGTGTAAACTTAATTGAACTACTTCATGTGTGCTCCTACATGAATTAAGAGTCTGTCCCTGTGCTACTCAATATTAACTCCTTCATTTTATCAGCATTACCAGGATGTAATGTTTTTCCTGTTTTTTCAATCTTGCCTGGGCATCTGTGTGTGGTGCTGGAGAAAAAAGCAGTTCTGCAACAGCATGCGAACCTCTTGCTGACAACTCTGCTTGGTACATTTGTCAGTGTTTTCTGCTGCTCTGCCACCTCATTTGGATTTTTTTCTGGCTTATTTTATAGCTTGCCCTGCAGATCATGTGGGAATGCAGATCTCTGCTGAAAAAGATAGTCATGAGGGATGTCACACCAGTAAGGAGTAAGGATAGCTTCTCTTCTCCATTTGCTCTTTGAGAAGCTGACACTGTAGAAGCCCTGTGAGCCTCAGGTCTCTGCAGCCCTACACTACCAAGTCTGGCAGACTGCACATTGCCTCTAGATTTCTGTATCTGAACTGCTGGGTGTGCAGGAGCAAGATCCAGGATCCTACTGTTCAGATTCCCTCCCACCTCCCAATTTCCCCTCCCACAGACAAGCTCCTCGTTATTTACAGCAGACGAAAGCGGAAAAGTCACTTCACTTCAGGGCAGACAGTGTTTTATTATAAGCAAGAGGACAGGATGGAGAAGTCACAGACCATTTCCTCCAAAGAGCTGGGTGATCATGAGCAGCTGAAGTTATGGTAGACTTTGTCATAAATCAGCAGATCCTGGCCCCAGAATTACCCATAATGGTCCCTGTGCTGACCTCTGTCCCAGCACAGCATGGGCCAGCATAGCTCCCCACTCAGGCTCTGGAGAGGAATGTGTGTTCTGGACTGCTGCTGCAGTGGGATATATATATATGAAGCCCTAGTGGGAACCTCCCTCCTTGGCTGTTGCACTCCATGCAAGAGGCTCTGCTTGTTGTAGCAGAGATTGCCATGGTTCTTCCTACTCCAGGTCACCAAGCAGATGGCAGAGCATGGCTTTTCATATGCTGGGTTGGTAGTGGTCAGTATTACAATTTAATTTGAATATTTTGGAATACAAGACTGTCACCCCTAACCACAATTATGGAGTAATGATATAAATCAGCAAAACTTCATTAATATCTTGCTGTCTTCCATGGTAGCTTTTTTTACTCTTTGCTTGATTTTTCAGATGAAACTAGATTTTTTCAGAGGCTCTCTGATAGTGAATGCATGTTTTAGTTAGGTGTAATGAAGAGCAGGCTGCATGATACTTTGCAAGATTTCCATTCCAGCTCCACCAGCAAACAACAGAGATAACTGCTGCCTCCCAGATTTCCATGCTCGGTTTCTTTCTGGGTCTGGTCCAACTTGCATGCAAGCTAGTTTAGAAATTTTCATTGATTTTCACAGACTTTGGTCTTGTCCCTTTTAAGAGAAAGAAGTTAATCTATACTAGACATGCACACTTACCTAGTGATATCTAAGCTGCATGTGGACATAGGAAGGATATAGGGAAAATAGACTCTGCATTCATGGAACAGTGGCACCATCTAGTCCCCAGTTACTGTGTTTGATACATTTCCTAATTTCTGCAGTGATTTAATGTTAGAGCAGGTCCAGCTCATTGAAGCAAATTTATATGCAGGAGCACTATTTTAATCTTAGACTTAAAATAATTTTAATTAGTAATAGCTTCCTTTTCCAGTCTGTCAACATACCTCCACCTCTTGGCTTTTTAAGAAATAAGGTAAATATAGAAATAAAAGTATTAAATTATTACCAGGCAACCAGAACAAGGAAAACATCAGAACTGTCAAACCTAGAAATGTGAAAAATGACCTGGACTTTCCAATTCCAACCTGTCCCCTCAACACAACTCTACCTGGTTCCATCTTATTTAAGACTTGCTAATTTGACTAAATATTGAAATGAAGTAATGAAAATACTATAATAGACCATCTCATCCTTTATTCTTTCAGTCACTCAGGTGCCAGGTTTCTTTCTCAACCTGCAACTGCTAACAAATATCACCTTCATGACTTTGCCTGCGGTGCTTATCCTGCTGCTACTATAATTTTGCTTCCTCTTTGCAGGAGACAGCTGCTCTACATGGGTAGCTCTTCTGCAGCACGGTAAGGCATTATGGAAAAGCTTATTGCTGATGCTAATGGAGCTGGTCTAGCTGCTGACACAGAACATATGGCTTTACTGGATTTCAGTTCCAAAATGCTGACCCTCTCTTTCAGGAGGAAGGAGCATGGTGGAGGACGTGGCTCAGTCACCTCCTCACTGTAGGAGACTGAGAGATGTATGGACTATTTCACCTCCCTTGGTTTGGAAGGGAAAGTTAGCATGCCTGCACTTCCCTCATCCAATTTAAAGAAAACAAACCAAAAACCATCATGCTGGTACCAATAGGGTTAAAATTTCTCCAGCAGTGTGCCTTTTGGAGGTTTGAAGTTTTTTGCTATTACTCGGGTAAAAAAAAAAAAGATAAGACATGCATTTTTCTTTTTCTAAGGCTGTACTCATTTAATGGTTAAAATTGAAAGGGGGATACTAGAAGCATCCTAAATATAGTTTAAATTAGTTTAAAACTCCAATTGCTTATAGCTTATGAAAAAAGTGAAAAAAGCAAATGGTCTCAGTGGGGTGATACATGGGCAAAATGTAAAATGACACATAATGAAATAAAGTAATTTTATTTGCAAATCTGTTTGAAAGGCTGGTACAGAATGTAACAATCAAGCAGAAGCAGTCTGGCATTTCTCTTGGTGTACTTTTGCAGAATTATGTGGCCCAAGAAAGAAAACATTAAGATGTTCTGATTTCACCCTATAGGACAGAGAAATACACTTTGGTTAATGCTTACCATAATTCTATCTACTTGGCTCAGACAGTTATATTTTTATGAATCTTACGTTGGTTTCTGTCACCCTCTAGGCAACAATATAGAGTTATTACAGTATAAAGGAAAATGCTTCCTGTTGAGCTTATACTTGAACAAGTCTTAACCAAGTGGAAGCTCTTAATAAAAGGGTAAATATACTAAGGAATAAACAGGTAGAGTGAATAAAAAAGGAATGTATGAAAATGAAAGGCTTTATGGATGCTCAGGTTGATGGCATAGACCAGTAAAACACAGAAGACTCCAAGGTAAAGACGACATGCTAAGCTACATCGGAAATCTGAGGGAGTTAGAATTTTGTTAAGTGAATTTAGTGCTCATTAAGGGATTTGCGGTGTCAGCATTATAAAGCAAAGTCCTCTCTCGCCCTCAGAATTGGAACAGCACAGTGCAGCAATATTAATTCCACGGCCGTTCCCTTCTTGGCCTTGCCAATAAAATTATTACCCAGGGACCCAATTGTTCAGCACTGCTCGGCGAGTGCCTCCTCACGAGAAATTGAGCTGAGATCACCGGCTCTTTTAATGTGGCAGACAGATTGTAGTGCACTGTGCCATGCCAGGCTTGAAACACAGACAGCTTCTGCCTTTAGTTTAAAGGAAAATATTGTGAATTACTCTTCTTGTTCTCTGTGCCTCCCCAAAATACCCACACAAATTGTTTCCTTCTGCTTTACATCTCTCATAATTTCCTCCTTTGTTCTCAGCCCAGTTAGTTTGACTAGAAGTTTATTTTGCGCAGCATAGGAAACAGAGATCCACAAATACTAACCAGACATAGGAAAAAATATCAGTGTGTAGGTTTTCAAATCAGTTGTGTAGAGCAGAGATCTACTGGTGCAGAAAATACTGATAAGGTTGAAAAAACTGTACTTGCTCTCTCTGTTGGTTTTTTTTTTCTCTCTTAGCTGAAAGTCAGCTAGATATAGTTTTCATTCCATGGAAACTCTTCATAATGAGTATACATTTATATTGCAAACCCTTATTCCCTGTGGCCCCATGTGGCTTTTTAAGACCAAATATAAAACCTTCTTCAGCAGTACCTTTTCCCTTCATCCAGACATCATTCAAAGCTACAGCTGATTTTCTAAATTACATCATATGTAAGTAGATTTATTTTTCCTTTTCCACAGATATAGTTTAATTTCCTTTTCCAATTTGCATGCGTGCACACTCATAAATTTTAAATATATTTAACCTCTTTTCAAAGAATTCTTTTAATTTCTCTAAGGTCCATGACCTTTAACTTTGATACACAAAATTCTGTACATTAAAAACCCACAAAGACATCCAGAAATAATGCTTTAAACACCTTACTACCTTTCCAAAGGTCCTCTTTTTCCCTCATGAAACAAAACATTCCCCTGCATGGTTCTCCTGGTAGCCCAGAAACAAGGGTTTCAGCTGACTAGCATTTGCTGGGGCTTTGCTGATCACAGAGTTCATCAAGTATCTAATTAATGAGAGAAGATTAGATGGGCCACCGTGGATGCAAACAGTAATCTTGCCAGCCCAGGAACTGACCAGCACCTCTGGCTGCTAGAGGAAGGCAAAGAACACATTTCCACATGGCAATGATAGTTTACTTGCACTCATGCCTGTCCTTTGTCACCTCCTGAGATGTTATCAGTGATGAAAAGATCCCACCTTAAACTGTGGCGTTTTAAGTGCCTGCTATTTCTGAATAGTCACCTTGTCACCCAGGCAGATCATTACCACTGTCATCCCTTGTTCCTCACCATTAGATGTTCCTTTCTAGAAGTAACTTCCCTGGGAAGTCCACATCCACACCTGCCAGGTGATGATGCTGGACTATTTCCTTGACTGTAATAAACCTTTGCAGTAAAAGGCAAGGAGCCCCCTTAGCAAGGATGAATGCCCTCCAAGCTGAGCATCTTTGCTTCATTTTGGAGAAGAGTAAGCAGCAACCTCCAAGCCCAGTTCGGGTGACCTGTCTAGGACAGCAAGAAGGGACAGCCTGTTTCAGATGCCAGAGAAGATGACCAGGAGCCCACAACTAGCCAGCACAGGAATATCATGTTGGCTGTAACTCCCTCCCCAGCTCATGCTCCACTGCCTCGTCCTTGTTTCGGTTTGCAAATGCAATTATCCCAAATATATACATTTGTATATCTTTTTTTTTTTTTTTTTTTTTTTTAATGTCACTGTAATCTTTCTCAGATTTCTTAGTACTGGCACTGCTCAGGGCTTGCCTGTGAGGTGCAGGCAGTGGAACAAGCACAGTCTCTGGCACAGTGTGGAGGCAGGCAGGGATTGTGCTGTGCACCACTGCCTTTGTCTCCAGCTTGTGTCTGTTCAATGAAGGCTGCCAGGCAGCAACCTCGGTAACACGGAGGTTTTCTTCAGGGAGCCACTGCTCCAAGACATACTCTGAAAAGATGCAACCTTAAACTAGTGCAGTCACTGAGAATTGTAATTATGGCATTTATTAAAGCCGTTTACAAGACACAAATGTAAGACAAAAGGAAATAGGTAGTAATCGTTTAGCATAATCTGACACCACTCACAAATTCAGAAATCTTTGGAGCGAAGATGAGGGATAGGTTAATAACCTTTTCTTTGAGGCATTGTGTTCTGCCAGCAGCAGTGACCAGCTTGAGAGTCCATCCGCTGATCCCTTGGCCACTTTTAAGGTGGCCCCCGACATCTGTTGGGGGGTGACTGGCTGGGATGTGTAATTGGGAGCTGTCACTGGGGACACCCTCTTTGCTGCCCCCCTGCCCCCTGTGCCTGACCCCAACCTGCAGACCCCTCGATGGGCTCTGGTTTGGAGGGTGGCGTGTACCTGCCGTGCTCATTGCCAGCAGGTCATGCCCTCCCCATCACCACAAAGCCACCATCCAGCAAAAGGGCTTTGTTCGACCTGGACCCCAGGGAAAGCCCACTCATAGCATTGGGTTCAGTCCTTTTGTTTCCAGGTTAAAAACTTGACCTTCCCCTCCCCTGAGCCTGAAACAGCCCTCACAGCACTTCTGTTCAGCAATTACATTTTCTTTTTAAATCTTTCTTTGGGGCTCAGGTGACAAAAAGACTTTGATAATATAAATAGGTCTCCAAACCTTTTGTGTGGGTAAAAAACTATAGGAAGGAGAAAAACATGAGGGGAAAAAAAATATCTGTCTCTCTAATTGGCATAATTCCATCAGCCCTGGTTTATAATTTAAGATGGATCAATTCTGCAGCTGACATGATAGATGTTGTCATCAATACTTGGAAACAGCAATTTTTATTTCTTTGTTTGGGGACACAGACATCCACCTACCTCGGTGGGGTTATTATGTGTGAATCAAGAGCAATATGTGGCCAGTAGACTAAGACTTGACTTAGACTTCCAGCCATGCACCTTATTAAAATAATAAATATTTTCATTATCCAGAGAATCCATTATAGTTCTCTCTTTCAGCAATTGTTAACTAATAATTTGGATTAATTACCAAGTTAAATCATTAAAAATTAAATCCATATATTTCGCTTTTTTAAAAGAGTGATAGCTTGCAACCATTTGTGTACTATGCATGTTACGTGGGAGAGTGATGAAATATGTTAACTTTGACAGCATCTGTATCCATGCCATATTACACTCTGGTCTTATCAAATCTCAGAAGCTACAGTATAAATAGACTGATGATATTTACAGGAGAGAAATCATTCACAATATTTTTGGCATCTTTTGTAGTGACTAGAGAAGAGCCACCTAACGAATACAATATACAATAATGCAATAAAGGGGTGTGTAACAGCATAGAATCAAGGAGCCCTTATACCTGCTGAGTCAGTTAAGGTTAGGCGCATGTTAGCGATCAGGCATAAACACAAGTTTCATCCTAATGAATTTCAAAGCAGATTGCAAGTTTAAATAAATAAGGAAACAATTCAGAGCTCATTTCCCTCTCTGCTGAAGCAACACCAGCCATAGTGCTGGAACTTAGCACTGATTTAATGAAACATTATCTGGTTGAAGATGTATAAATACAAGGAGAAAGTAAAGTTATTTAGAGAGAAAAATTGTTTCCAAATTTATATTTTATTATGTTATGAGTACTAAATTATGGACTGTGCAACTGATCAAACTGGACTGTGCCACTGCTTAAACTGCAAGTTACTGAACTCAATATGGGAAGGATAGTGACACTGGATAAGCTGTGATATACAGGTGGCTAGATTAGATAATCCAGTGGGTTTGCCTTTGCTGTAAACTATGAGGTTATGAAAACCCACTACTACATTGAAAACTCTTTACACTTAAGCATATAAGTATCTGCAGTGGAACACTGTATTTGAATTTAAATAGCAAACCTATTATAAAGTATACTCATTAGACTACTTTAGAGACTCCTGGAAAAACAAAACACATCCTAAAGCACTGAGGGACTGATTCTGCAAAACTGGCTCTGATTTAGCATCCCTTGCCCCTGTGCAGCTGGTGCCCAGCAGAAACAGGTACTACTCAGAATGGTGATGAGATGCTAAAGCAAGACTAAATAATGCTTCTTGGCTTTTCATCTCATGGAAGAGATTTGTGTCCAGGCATTATGTAAGCACTCACCGAGGAACCACGTGTCCTGTTGAAGCTTATACAAGGGCTCAGAGCAGTTACCAGAGTGCCCTGGGAGCACTGCCTTGCAGTGAGAGTTGGAAGTACATCACACACCACGAAACGTGTGACTGTGCTTGGTAACCCTCCCTGTCGAGCAATGCAGCAGTCTGCCCTCTGAAGGAATTGCTGATGGATTAGGCTGTTAGGACAAGAGCAGACACGGATTTACTGAAGAGATGTGGTGAGGTCCAACAGCCCCCTCTTTGTCCCTGAAACCACAAGATGTGACATGCATTGTCTAATCCTGGACCATGCTGCACATGCACGGCTGTGAGGCTGCCCCCAGCAAGCACTGAAATTCACAGGCAAACGAGGTTCTGCCTGTGTCCCACCACTCTGCATTGGTGTGTCACAAGTGGGGCAAGATGTAGAAATTCTTGTTCTTGACACACATCATACTAAAGCATTTCCTACACTGGCCACCTTCAGAATTCCTCTCTTCTGTTCTTTGAAAGCATTCAACTAAGGTCTTATGAATTTGCTGGGAATTAATTTCTTGCTGGGTACATGTTTTAAAGGTAGCTCATACCAAAGAGATAGTATGGCAGTATTTTGCGTAGAGGATGTTGACTAAGAATGTAGTATTTCTCACCTCCCCTTTATTTTATGTTACATTAAAATTATCTTTACTCTTCCTCAGGCAGTTGCTATGCCACGCTCAAGACAGAGAGTCTGAGAAGAGGGAAATGTCAACTTTTAAGAAGATAGTTAGCTTTCCTGTTACATGCAATCTTTATGTAAGGGATTTGAAATACATATTGTTCCTAGGCCTTTGGCTCTTCTTACAAAGCCTGCTTGACTGAGCACAGTTGCTTGCTTATTCTTAATGAAGAGCTGTTAACAGAGGAAAGAGCACAAAGAAGGTGCAAGTAATGTCTATATTATGTCATACATTAAAAATATATGTATAATGAGCAGGATTAGATAGCACATGGCATATTTTTATTTATACAATGCCATGCTTTCATAAAAAGGCAGATTTCATTCCCTACAGGAATTGAGAATATGTTCACAAGTCACACAGCAAGAGATGACAAGGGAGTGCTGGTGGCTGTGGGAAAGCTGTGGGTTGCAACAGGCAGTGGGGAATCACTTTCTTCAGTCGCCGTCCTGAAGTTCTTTTAAACAGTCTGTGTCTGTATGTTATGGTTTCAATTATGGAACCCACTGGAGATAGATGGGACACTTCTAAGTAAGAAAGCAGCAGGTGAGTTTACTGTTCAATGGGTGGAAAGAGGGAAGGATTTGAATGAGTATATCATGGAGCACAGAGAATGCTCCAGCCACAGGAAGAAACCATAGTGTTACACTGAGGAGTCAGCAGAGGAGCCCAGCCAGGCACATTACAGAGGAAGCAAAATTAGGGGTTGAAGGTTAACCTGTAGGTGAAGTCTCACATACAAGGGGTTTCAAAAATGCTGCAAGGGTCAGAGGAAACATTGAGCACCTGGCACATAGCCAAGCAGTTGGGATTTTGAATTGACATTAATTTCAATGCAATTAGTCTTGATGTTCTCTGCTCTGCATGAGAAGGGAATCACAGCCATGACGGGAAAGAAAAGAACACCACGACAATGATACTCATTCAAGAAATGTAAAACAAAAATACTATTTTTTTGTGTTAAAACATATTAAAAACATAAAACATACTGCCTATCATTATGTATTACTCTTTGAAATTTAATTCACTCAGTGCTGTTCATGCTGTTTGTTTACATTTTCTATTGATCTCAGTTTGGATGATGAATTCAGCCTATGGAATTTTGCTTCTGAGTTTCCACATTTGAGCTACCACTTGTGAGCATTGCAGTCCACCTTGCTCTTTTACAGAATGACCTGGGGTAAATTCTAGCACTGGTGTAAAGGGGGTCCCACTTCCAGTGATTTAGTCCATAAAGGCAGCCTAAGCCTGCCCTGCTGTATTTACCATTTCAGTGGTGATTTGAGCACTTCTGCAAATCACTGCTTAAGCTGAGTCTCAGGGAAAGAATTGGGGCCATGCTGCAATGGGGGCTGCGCAACATCCCTTTAAATAAGAAGAGTGAGGCAGCACCGGCTGTGGCTTGAAAAGGTCAGTGTAAATATGCTGCCCTTCACTCCTTCACGCATAAGTATAATGTATTTGTTGAGAATGTTACCTGCTGTCCAGGCTCAACCTTGTGTCGTGGTAAGCTTTACCCCAGCTGACAGAAAACCTGTTTTCAGGTGGATTTATATGTCCATTAATACTGTACCAAGCCTGGCATCTGAAGTGGCATGATTTTTTTTTTCATTTTCCTCTTCATTTGCTCTGGTTAGGCAGGGGGTGCCACAAGCCTTCCCAACTGGGACACATCCTTCTCCATCCCCCTGGAGAAAGTGAGGAGACAGACGTTACAGGAGCCGGTTCCCATGTGTCACTCCAGGCTGAAGATGTGCCACATCCAGAGGGTCGGGGCACTTCTGGCAGTAGGAGGCAGCACCACCTTGGCAGTGCAAGGGAACAGAAGCAGCTGTGGAGTGGCTTGGGACTTTCAGATGACTTGCCGAAAGTGGCGTGCGAGCTGTAACGGGTTTTTAAACCTTTCCCTTGGAGTGTGCCTACACTGCAGCCAAAGCTGCGCCGCAGCCTGTGCAAGGTTACCAACCCTAAATTAAATCAAGCTAACTCGGCAACGAATAACATACAGTCACAAAACCAGAGGAGAAGCCTGCATAAATACTTGAGCCTGAGCACTGCTCTGGGCTGCCAGGGTGTCATGCACGTCAGGATGCCCTAGCCAGCTGCCAGCTGGGTTGGCTCGGTCTCCAAGAGCAGGGATCTCCCAGTGTGGGATCGCTCTGCAGATATTCGCGTTGGTGCTGTTGCATGAATAGCCCCCTCTATTCGTCACGGATTTTGCACATTTCTTCTCCCTGTCTGCGATGACATGGCACTTCTCTGGCAGCTACTCACTGCTTAGCTGAAAAGCCCAGTATTCTGGAAAGTATTTAATGTGTGTTAACCTCTCTTAATGTGATTCAGCAACTACAAATCAGAAGCGCCTGCCTCCCCTGGCCAGCCAGATATCACAGCCGGTGCCTCACACAGGCTGGATGGCAGTGCAAGGCGTCTTGCTCGCTTTGGGTGGCAAGCGCTGATGATTGGTACTTTTATTTTTAACCACAGATCACTCATTTTTAAAGGCTTCATGCAATCCAGGGACCTTTAATTCGCTGTGCAGGTCTAAGTGGACCTGTAAGGACATGACGACTTGCACAGGTGCAGTTTATTACACATCTAAGGAGGAATTGGTGCAAAAAGGCCTTAACCCAGCCCAACCCCTGGACTGCAGAGAAGCCCCTGGGAGCAGCCCGGGCTGCTCGCTCCAGTACAGAGCGCCACGGCCCCGGCCCCGGCCCCGGCCCACAATAAATGTCACAATTTCTCCCCAGTGTTTCTCTGCTGAGCATCGTGGTGCTTACCACGCGTGAGGTGCTGGTGAGGCGGGGTGCTGTAGGGTACCCCAGGGTACCTGGCCAGAAGGAGGAGGAAAGGGGAGGAGAAAGAGGGGGGAAAAACCCACCCCAAAGCCAACTTCGGCGGGCCAAACCCCCCACTGGGGTGCAAGTTCCCAGCAAGTCCCGGTGCCCGCCGGGCTG
>VWZU01017054.1:1391936-1414981 GCA_013397095.1 Sterrhoptilus dennistouni | reverse complement strand
CCCGGCGGGGACAGGCCGGGCCGCCTCCCTCCCCCGGGCCCGGGCGGGGCGCGCTCCAGCGCGGAGCGGAGTGCGGGAGAGGAGGTGTCACTTCTGCCTGGAGTCAGTCACCGGAGTGCGTTCTGTTTTAAACCGTGTTAGGTGATCTGTGGCTTCTGTCAGTAGGGTGCGCGCCCGACAGCGCCGGCTTCTCCCCTCGGTGGCAGGTGTAGCAAAAGAAGCCGGAGCGGCGAGTCCCGTTAGTTGAGCCGCTTCTCACAAAAGACCTCAGAATGATGAGAACAGCTTGCGCTGCATAATGTGGGTGCTTATAAATGAATACATTGATAACATCGAGCCCAGTAAAACTTTTACAGTGCTGTGGGAACTTTAAAGAGCACGTATAATGCAAAATTAGTTATTACCCCATAAAAGTTTTTAATTATAGTGTTTCTGCCTGTGACACAAGTTAAAGTTATGTCCTCGTTTCAATTATAAATACCAATATTCAGTTTATATCCAAACCATAACATTTATCTCTGGCCTGATTTTAAGTTTACAGTCCATATGCACGGTTTTACAATCAAATTACGTGTTTTTTTCTATTAAGCGAGAGTGGAAGAAATAATACTTTTGCACATTTGAACACTTTTCCCTTTCTCCTTGAATGAAGACAAACTTTGGGCAGATTTTCTTTTTCAACAAAAGTGGGCAGTGAACATTACTCTGTTCTCTAAGCCGGCTATTTGAGGTAATAATGATGTGAAAAACTAACAATGTAACTCTGGGACATTAGGGATCTAGAGTGTGTCTGGCCACTCCATTGCTTTTTCTCATAACCTTTTCAGCACCTTCTTGGCTGTTGTGAAACCACTTCCAAATGACTCTGGTTGCTGTAAGACTCCTGTATGGGTCCAAAAAGACATCAACTGTTTTCCAGCTAAATTACCTGCTTAAAAATATCTGTATTTGTATTACTTGCAATCTTGTGGTTGCATAGCTCTTGTTACTTGTTTTCCTCTATAGCTGTTGCGGTTTAGAAGGTGAGTTCATCAGAAGGGCTCCAAAGAGCACACTAAAAGTTGTTGCATAGTGGCAGGCCTGCATTCATTGCTGAACTTTCACCCCTTTGTAGGGGTTGAACCCCACAAATGCCCAGAGCAGTGCCTAGTGAGGGGAGCAAAGGGGTCGATGTTGTGTTTCTGAGTCCTTTTGGGGCACTAGCTTTTGCCACCAGCTTTAGCTTGGAGTATCAGATCATGGGCTGAAAGTTTATGATGAAGCAGCTCTCTGACAAGTGGTTTGGAATAGTCAGTTTTGAGAAGTCGTACAAGCAGTAATAAATAAAAGCTTACTTTGGCTTAGTGAAAGCTTCCAAAGTCTGTTCTGAAGGTCAGCGGTGCCTTGGGGCCCTGGGTCATTGTCCCGTTTGCAGGCAGGGTGGTTGTTGCATGCTGCCCTCCTGCTGTCCTGCCTGCTTGCCACAGAGCAAGTTATGGACATTCTCAAGAAACCTGGTGTGAATTCTGTGCTAACTGACCAAGACAAAGCTAGGATGGGGACATTCAGCTGTGAAGACTTATGAGAATGTCTTCAAAGTTCTGCAGTTGTTGCCAAAAACGGAAATAAAATACACCACAGAGATAGGAAGTACTTCATGGCAAAGAGCAACACTTAATGAGACTTAATTTTCTCTGCAGCAAGAATGAATGTTGTCCTTTATTCTTTTGAATGTAGCCATAATGGCAATTTGCGCACTTAATTTATGACTGAAAATCCACTTTTTGAAGTATTTGGTGAACATTTTGCTTAGAAGTGCAGTAATTAAATATTAATGTGCTGTTCTAAAGTGGATTTTAATTTTTTTTATTTGAGATGTTCTTGGAAAATCAAAAGGGGTTTCCAAATAAACAGGGTCATGCTAATCAATTCTCATCAATTGTTGCTATTATACTGTTAATGAATTTTCTTTCCAATTAGTACATGCTATGTCTTTTGCTTTGCTGTAGCAGAAAATGTAATGGTATATGAAGTAGTGACTATAAGACAGTATTTAGCTAGTAAACTGCAATAGTAGAATATTGTAAGCTATTTGCTACTGAGCAGTACTTTTTCCAGGTTGTATGGATGCCAATAACACTTCTGCTTTCCAGAAAACTACTATAATTCAAATAGTGAAAGCTGAGCACAAACTCAAATAGGAATTTTAAGAAAACATACCAATCTGTGGCATAAACAAAATGTGTGGCCATTTGGTAAGCTTTTTCTGGAACATTTTAGGGTGATCAGCCCAGCTAAGCTCAAGGTGTTGTTACTGCTGACCAACAGAGTTATCCTGAACACGGGACACTGATGACTTCAAACTACAGCCCTGTCTCCTTTTTTTTCTTTCTCCATGAATTTATCTGTGTGCTACATGTGTAGTTTTACTTGTCCAGACTCAAGGATATGGATTCTCCAATGCATTACAGGTTTGCATTTGTTTACACTGGACAGAAAGAGATGGAAAATCTCAGTTGGAGGTGTTTTATATGCCTGTTGTACATCAGTAAACATACTGTACATGATGGAAAGCAGCCTATGAACAGACCAAAGGACCTAATCAGAGTGCCCGGACTAGTTCTGCATTACAGGCATTTGTTTTGTTATTTGCTTTATTTAACAAATCAAGATCAAAATTCAGCCAGGTTCTTAACTCCGTGCTTAGGTTTAGGCACAGCAATAGCTTCAGTGAAGACCAGTTAGGAAAGGCTCTCCTCACGTGCTGATGTAAGATACATGTGTAGGCAGAGTTGTTCCCCATTCATTAAAAGCAATTAGCAGATTTATTAAAGCACTTACTGTGTTGTACTGAACAAGAAAATAATTTTGAATGTAAGATGCTTGTTAGCCACAAACACAGCAGTGTTTGTTTAGGTAAAATAAGCCAAGTATGTAATTGGTGTATTTGGTAGTTACCTGATACTTCTGTGTGTTTTGAGTTAACATCAGTTTTGTAGGGGTTGGATAGTCCTGTGAAAAATGTATAGCTGTACAGCTTCCAAGCTAAGATCAATATCAAATGCCACAGTATAAGATGGCCCAGTGTGTTTTACAGACCTTGTACTGAATTATTAGTTCATTTGCTATCTTTGGGTCTGTTCCTGCTCCATTTGAAGTCAATGAGAGTTTTGTTTGGAAGTTGCCATTAACAAAAAGTGCTCAAACATCCAGCAGTTTTATAAATGAGCCTTTTGTAACTTCTTGATTCCAGGTTGCCTGGCTTCTAGTCTCTACACTTTATATTTGTGTAAGGCAAGATATTTTTTTTATGTTGCATGGTGTTTACTGGAGACAGTTTTAGAAAGCTAATTCTACACATACTTCCTCACCGAAGTAGAAGATCACAATGTTTATTTTCAGATAACAGTAAGCAGCTACTTTGGGGTGAGAGGGGTCACTCTCTCAGAGTGGTAACAGGCTGGACCAGCTTGACCTTTTCACAGAAAATGCTCAGCAATAATACCTCCCTCTCAACAAAACAAAACAAAAACAAACAAACAAACAAAGTTAGTGTCTTCTTTTATCTCACAATCCTTTACAAGTCTACCCCAGCCTGTGTCTTGGACTTTGCCTGTTATTTCTTTCTTTTTAGCTCTTGCCGCTTTTCAACCAATAATGCTTGAAATCATCTTTGTCTCTTTTTTTCCTCTCTGTGTGGTGTTTCCTATTCTCCCTTCGTCCCAGTGTCAACTCACAGTTACCACCTGTCCCTCATTGAGATCCCATCTAAAAATTTGCTCTTTCTGTGATGATTATAAGTTGTGAGCAAACAATAGACAAGTAATAACTATAGATTGTTCCCTTCTCCTGCTTTCACAGCATGTTCTCTCTTCTTGATGCCTGTTTTTTAGTCTGGAAGCCCTCTGGGTCAGGAACTGCTTTTATTGTTTGAGCTTTTTTTTCTTACAGCACTGAACAAATTGTATGTGCTAAAACATTATAAATAATAAGAGCAAGCTTTTCATGGTCAAAATACTTCATAAATATCAGCTGAATAATAATGTTTTAAAAACATGTCTGCTGTGCCTTGTGAGTGCTCATTTGCTGGATGTAGTCTACCACATCCTCCTCATTTGAGTCTCCACTGAGTCCGGAGGCTTTGCCAGTTTACATCAGATGAGAATCTGGACTATTATCTCTAATTCACAGTACTTAGTATTTTTTTTTTAAGAATAATTAATTTTTTAAGTTTGTGATTTGTTTTTGTCTAAAAAGTAAAATTCTGTTAGAGCAGTGGGACAAGGGATGTGCTTTCATCTGTTTCCCTGAGGACTATTTGAGTACCCATGCCCAATTGTGTGCTGCAAGAGATGAACAGCCCTTTGGGCTTTCATTCTGACTCTCAGACCTGTAGATTTGTCCTCCTCTGGGAATGTATTCATCAGAAGTTGAAGCAAAGCCCTTACTAGGTTATTGGAGAAGGATTCAGAAGAGGGCATGAGATGCATGCAGCATTTCCCATTCTTTGTGAATATTTGGAGGAAAATACCAGGTTTCTTAAAATCAGTGGACGAGAAATATGAGTCATTAAAAAAACAGCATACCAAAAAATACTGGCTGTGGGAACATCTTGTCATCCATATATTAGCAATAATTTCATACTCAACTCCATGACACTGTCATTAAAGGAAGCAGCTTTTTAATTACAAGGGATTCTAACTTCATATACCAAATTAACCCATTTGTTTCATATTTATGACTAGTAAATGGCAAAGCATGAATAAAAAGAGGGATACCTTAGTCTGGTTATAACTTTTTTCACAACGGAAGTAATAGAGTAAAATCTGTAGAAAGGAAGAAAAACTGACATCATGTACAGGTAGAAATCAAGGAGGTTGTTCTGTGTGATGTCTCATCTGACAAGACTGGTAAGGTAACTGTGAAGTGGCCCAGTCACAAAATGAATTTCAAAAGGATGACATTTTCTGGAAAACTCATGGAAACTTTCTTTGTATATGGCTGGTTAGCTGTAAGGCTAATTCCAGGGGAAAGCCACAAGTTCTTTGGGAAAACCTGGAAGTAGGAATAGGAAAATCTGTAATCTTTCTTGGTTTTGAGCAGAACTAGCCCTTTGTAAACCCTGCCCTGCTGGGGAGTGGGAATTCCCATTTTGGTGGTGCTGCTGGGGACTGGATTCACTGGCTGACTGCTCCCAGGGAGCCCACTGGTCCCTGCTCTGGCCAAATCCTTTGGATTAACATAATTACCAGTAGGGCTATTCCTCTGTCTCTTAAAAATCAGTATTAAGATGCTGGCTATACTTGCTGGCTCTGCCTAAGGCCCCAGGAGAGAAAATAATGGATACTTACAGTTGAATACTCAGGTAATACGGTACATAATTTCTGAATAATTTGTGGGTAACTACAAATGTATACTTAGGAGAAAGAGTGAATGAACTGTAGTGACAGTTAAATGAACATAATGACAATTATTAATATTCTGTGCTAAACATTTTCTGTATCTTTTCAAAGGCAAAAATGTGTAACTTGTGTTTCTCTCTTACAACTTGATAGCTCAACTTTCCTAGTACATTAAGCAAACAAAAAGTAGTGTTAGTGACTTAAGAGGACTGCATTTTATCCTCTTAGGAAGATTTAAACCTGAATGCATGTACCAAGGACCTGGATACAAATGTATCTTGGGAAATATGACAGTAGGAATGCAATTTAAACTTAGCCTCAGAGACCCTTTATGTATTTCCTAAAAAATAAATTAGTTCCAATGCAGCAGTGATGGTCTCAGCAGGCAGGAAACACTTACAATTATACAGAAGGGACCAGAAATCTTTGCTAAGAAGCTTTTTGTTGCTATGTTTTTTTTCTCAATAAAGATGATCCACAACTGTAAGTACTTAAAACTAAAAACAAGAGGGTTGTATCTGACAAAGCTGCACAACGTCTTAATGTAACGCAGTCTTTCTGTGTGGTTGTTTGCACATGTTTTGGACCAGAGAAAGAGTCCTTTGTGGCTCAGCTTGGTTTAACTACATGGCAAGAGTGTACAAATAGAGGATGAAGGTGGTGTCTTCTTACACTGAGTATGTTTTGATTGCATTGAGCTGTGATGAGTTCTTACAGCACATAACACTTTTGAAATCTGTTAGGGAGAAACTCATGGCTTCCCTGGCTCATGCATTGCCATGATGGTGCAGTCTATATGCCAGGCATTTTGATGACCTGTGGTGGTAAGAAAAATGAAAATATGACAGACAGATGGATTAGAAGGAAAAAGGTTTGGTGAAGTATGCATTTGCATACTTCCAATTCAAAAGCCATCCCAGCAGTAGTCTCCTCAACCATGCGTCTCTCTGTTTCTATCCTTGCCTTCTTTGTTTTGGTCACTGTGAAGGTTTTGGGGAGCCTGTTCTCATTCATTGGTATTGGCAGATGTCCTGAACCTCCTCTGGGGGGATGTTAGCTTTTCTCCTGATGATGCTAAATGGCATCTAAATCCTAGTGATGCACCAGGAGAAAATTGATTCCTTCTGTCATTGATCACTTGTGATTGGCCAGAAGGGTGCATCTCTCAGATCTGTCAATTTTCAGAGAGAATGATGTAACTTTAATGTTTTTGTGCTCCTTTGCTTTAGAACGGCAAGTGCAGTAGATGGTTGTACCTTAGCCTAGAAAAAATTAATAGACTGAGTTGACAGAGACTCTGGAGAAGATAATTACATTGATAAGCATCCAATAGAAGACACTTTTTAGTATTTTTTGTTTCTGACATAGGGAGGGAACTTGTCATGTCATCAACTGTTTTAAAGGACAAAGTAACAATAAAAACTAAACATGCATTTCTTCATTTGTGTTTGGCAAAGACAGTGTAACATTTTCTCCAGGATGATGACCTTGAATTAACTAAATGTCACCATTTAGTTTAAAGAGTAAATAGTTTAAAGAGTAAATTAATGTCACAATGTGCTTTGTGGTTAGGCCTGAAGACTGTCAGGAATTTCTTAGTACAAAAGGTGTTTGTGTGCTAGTCCATTTACCAAAGCTCCCTGCAAGAAAACCACCATGATCCTGACTGATCTGAATTTGTGTCACCACATTGCCTTGCATGTTTGTGTGCACCAGTGTATTTGCAGGTTGTGGAGCTCAGCCTTTCAAAATGTATCACAGAATCACAGAATGGCTTGTGTTGGGAGGGACGTTAAAGATCACTTAGTGCCAACCCCCCTGCCTTGGATAGCGACACTTTCCACTAGACCAGGTTGCTTAGAGCCCTCTCCAACCTGGCCTTAAATACCTCCAGGAAAAGTCATCCACAGCTTCTTTGGGCAACCTGTTCCAGTGTCTCAGCAGTGTCTTTACCCTCAAAGTAAAGAATTTCTTCCTAATATCTAATATAAACCCTCCCTCTTCCAGTTTGAAGCTGTTCCTCCTTGCCCTATCACTACATGCCCTTGTAATAAGACTATTCCCAGCTTTCCTGTCAGCCCCTTTTAGGTCCTGGAAGGTGCTAAAAAGTCTTCCCCGAGACTTCTAGTTTTTTTTTTTCTAAGGAGTGAATCCCATTCAAAACCCAGTCACTCTCTAACATAAAAAGGGCAAGGATTTTAGTTTGGTTTGGTTGTGGTTTTTCTAACAGCCACTAGCTATGAAAATCTCTTCCCAATCCATAGCATTGGTAGCAAAAATGAGCATATTATCAATATCTGTGGTAATGTATGCCTGTTAATGTATCCCTGGCCATTCAGTACAGATGATTCTGCAACATCTGAGGTGAAATGGTGTTGAGATAACCCCAACAAAGGAAAGCACAGATAAATGCTTTTGCTGCTGGAGCTGAACTGGCTTTTGTAGATCCAAGCAAACTATCTCTTTATGGCACTCTTCAAGTCTTCACACTTCACAAGACCTTGCCAACTTGGGTGCATGGCTGTGTGAACATGATTGCATAGCAAGTAGTATAAATGCAACCCTTTTTTTTTTTGTTGTTGTTCTTAGAAGTATGTAAGTAGCAGTATCTTGAACTAATTACAGCTGATGTAAAGCACATTTAAGGAAACCCATTAGCAAAGAATTAGAACTAGAGCAGATTAGCTATTCTTTAATGGCCTTGACTGTAGATCTTTTGATGCCTTGGTAGCTTTTCTAACACTCGTTGCTCATCTGTCTTTATTCAATGACTGAGAAGCTTCTTTCAAGTCACAGTCTGGTTCTAATGTGAAAATTTCGCTGTTTTCTGCTGAAAAAATTATTACCTGGAAACTATGAAAATTCTATGGCATTCTGTACTGTTTTTGTTGTTGAGATTTAAAGCATTTTGCTGCTCAGTGTGTCTGTATAATAGAATGAGCAATCCTTAATATACTTCCTTGGAGTTATTAATTATTTACTTTCTTGAAATACAGATCATAGACAATTTTACATGCCTTCCTTTTGTATAGACTTTCTTGTCTCTCTCTTTATTTTTGTATGCTTTTCAAATGCCTATAAATTCATTTTCACTGAAAGGGCAAATAAGTAATTTAGATGATTGCAGCTGTTTCATAATTAATTAATTTCAATTTAAAATAATCAAATAGTGCCCATCTATTGTTCTGTGTGCTTTCCTGAGGCATTAAGATTCACAATGTCACAATAAGTTCCAGATGGAAGTGCATACTTTATAATCAGAGAAAAAAATATCTGGTTTTGTCAAAAACCTGAAGTCCTTCCCTGATCTAAACAGAAAGTATTATGCTTAAGCACATTTTTCAGGTTTTGAACCATTGCTTTAGGAATTACTTAAAAGTCCCAATATGAAAAGTTTTATAGGGTAATAACTTACAAACAGGACTATAGAGTAAGAGGAATAGTGATGTATGACTATATATTAATTTGTTTCCTCAAATACTCATGGCATCTGTTAAAATATAGCAAGTTACAAGGCGTAGCACATTTCCCCCTTTTTGGCACTCTTCTGTGATGACGAGAAATATTTGCAATGATAAATTGTCACAGTTTGCTAATAATCAATAAATAACACATTTTCCTGATAAAAAAATCATCGTAAAATGAACTAAAAATTTTTGAGCAGAAGGAAAAATAGTTGAAATGGTGCACTGAGAAAGTCGATATGTTCTTCCACTTTAATAAATGCTAGGGTTAATGGAAGAACTTTTAATGTGGCAGTTTGCCATAAGAATAAAAAATCTTTTTTGAACGTGAAAGATTCTTATGCAAGAGGTTTACATTATGTAAATGTTAGTGTTATTGGCAATAGCCCATTATAAAGGAAAACTTCATATTCAGAAATGCATTTGCAAATAATGGGATAGATGCAGCAATCTCTAGTTCTCACTTGGACAACTTTCTCTTTGAAGTCAATGGAAGTTTTGCCTGAATACGGTGGAAGGAATTAGCCTATTCGTTATTATCTGAATTACATCAAGAGCTGACTGCTAAACAATAAAATCATGATTCATAATGTAATGGCTTCACTTAATTCTTTTGTAGTCTTAATATATCTCATTATATGGTACTTCTGTTCTTTCCTCTCTGTGCAGTATTCAAATTAATAACAACCACCTTTACATAACTGATGGTTCGACATGTTTTGCTGCCTTAGCAAGATCAAAGGATTTTATATACCCTTTTTGGATAGATATCAAGAATGGGGTGATCAATCTCTTCAGTAACCATTAAGCACATTGTAAATATCTCAAGGTACCCAATTAGACACAAGTGGTTTGCCAGATGCTGAGAGCATCACCAGTTGTCAGGAGATCCCCAAATCTGTGGGACAGTCCAGAATTTATTAGGGATTAGTGGTGGTTCGAGTTGTCACTCCACTGATTTGTGGTCATTCAGCTGTGCCCTGCCATAAGCAGCCTGCATGATATGTGGAGATAAGGTTCAAGTGACAGATATTTTGTCTTGCCCCCCAGGCAACTTTGGGTGGGAAGGAGGCAGGGATGGATGGACACTGGTGTTTCAGTTCCTCTCTCGTGACCAGAGAGGAATGTGAGTTATAGTAAATGAAATAGCAAAATTAGGAGGGCATAAGAGAAGCAGACTGAAGAGAACAGCCCAGGAAAATGGACCCCCAAAAAGCTTTATTAGGAAGCTGGAGTTAACCCATTAACCCCTCACCAGGAAGCCATCTGTGGCCTTCAGCGTTTAAGAATTCTTTTTATCTAGAGATGTAATTGACACAAGATGTGTAACGGCTGCAGGATGTCAGTTTGTCAAAGTAACTAGAAAAATTAGTTCTATGACACACACAGAAGAAAGTAATGTATAGCTAAAAAAAGAAAAGGAATAAATTATCGTAAGGGTTAAAAAGAGGAAGAAAAATAGTCAAATAAAGAAAGTTGCATTTAATTCTGGAGCACTGGTGGTTTGAAATTAAACTACAATGAAGAGTCAACAAGAAGAGTCAATATCCTAACTATTTAGCCCAACAGAAATAATTGTGAAAATCCTCATGATCCCTTTATAACCATACTTCACTGAGGAGCTGGAACAGTCAGTGTTCTGCACTGACTCCAGAGTAGGGTGGCTGCTGTGTTATTTTACCCTTCTGCCTATTGCTGTTGTTATTCAGGTGCTTTGCCATTGCACTTTGCATCTGCATAGGGACCCAGATTTGCTGTAGTAAGAGCTGTTGAGACTTGGGACAAAAAGCCAATCACAGTAACAAAAACTTCGTAGAAAAAGTGAAAAACAGAGGAAAGTGATGGATAAAAGGCAAAACTGGTCAGAAAGAGAAGACTGGAGTATTTTAATAATCTGAATAAACAGCAGTTGCAGCAAACCACCAGCCTGACAGTGCTGCCAAATCTGTGAGTGTGAGCATGATGGGAAAACTGGGAACTTTCTTTTTAAGAACCTCAAAAAGAACAATGAAATGATTTTGGGCATGTTTATGAGGACTCCTCCCAAGTGTGAGTGACAGCACAGGAATACCCCGAGGGGATTAGCTGGAAACTTGGAGAGCCTTAATGGGTCAAGAGAAGATTAGAAAGCCTTATTGTAATAACTTTTGGTAATGACTTGCCATAATGATGGCGACAGGCCACAATGGGCCTTCATGGTGAGGAAAGTGGGAACCAGTGAAGAGCTGTGAAGAAAAGGGGCTCATAGTCAAAGCACCCTGCCTGGGAAATGCTGTTTGCTGTGGCATTTCAGCTGGAGCTGGCTCTCATCTCTGAAATCCAGTTGTGCAAACTAAGGCATTTATAGCAGCAGAAAAATGCCCTTGCCCAAAGAAGTCAGTAGATGGGTCTCAGTAATGCATTATAGTTTAGAGCTCCCATAATCTGGTACTGAAATGCTGATAACTATTGGGTGTTCTGTAAAGCACTTCAGCACCTCATCAGACTACACGTGGCACCAATGGGAACTAACTAAATATACTTATTACAATACTGCTATGGACTACTACTATAGTACTGCTGCTTTGGATCAGACTGAGTCTTGGAATACTGACCTGGATGCCAGTCAGATATACCTGATTCTCACTTTCTAGAATTACTTGGAAATGTTCCTGTTATTGAAAGCCTTAAAAAAAATAGAATTTTGATTTTTTTAACAAATATGTAGCTTGAGTGTATTCCTTTGCTCAACTTCCATTCACATGCCAGAACAACTAATAAAATTTGAGACTTTGCTTATATTGTAATTTGGTCAGCAGAAGAAAAGTCATCTATTAGAGCTGAAGTCATAACTCATTAGGTGCTAGTGTATCTGCTGTGTGGTAGAGAAGCAGGCCAGCTCTGTAGAAATGCTGCTAGCTCACCCTCATCCACTCACAGCTGTCTCTGGAGGATTGGGAAGTATAAACAAGTTTTCTAACAATACACCCTAAGGGTATGCTAAAGTAGCTGCATTTACTTTATCCCAGAAGTCTGTCTCTGTCTGCAGACAAGCACGGAACCAAAGCGAATGCAGAAGTTTGAGAATGGTTCCTGTATTTCCTCCTAGGAAGTCTCAGGAGAATAGGTGATTGTGTGTGCTCACAGATGTCCTGGGTACGTGCAGTAAATCCAACATTTTCTGAACGTGCTGCTGGCCTTGCTGCACCTGGTAATAAACCCTGGCAATAAATCAGGTGATCTGCACATGCATAATAAATCCGATGCACCTGAATGCCGGCATACAGGATGGACACGCTGTGCACAAACTGGCTGTTTTCCAGGTCTTCTGGATGTCAGGTTTCCACTGTGACTGGCTTGCCTGGGAAATTCTGGCAAAACTGCTGACATTCTCTTTTTATATATCAGCATTTCCAGGGCACATCCAGGGGGAGGGGGACATATGAGGGGCACTAAAGCTTGAGCATAATTTTTCAGTGTGCCTGTACTCATTGAAGCCATGATGCAGGCCTGAAAATATAAACAGCCCCATACTTGTAAAGGTACTCTTTATGTCAACTTAGGCAAATAATAAAAAACCCAAATAATACCCTAAGTTTTTGTAAGTCCAAATTTATTTTCCAGTTTCTTTACATTAAGATTTTGTGTGTATCAGGTGAATGTTCTTACAGCTTCAAGGCCAAGGCATCAGCATTCTGAGTACTCTCTCAGTATCCATCAAAACAATTATTTTTATAGGAGAACTTTAGTTTAAGACGTGTCAGTGTGTGAGGACCTTCCTGAGGGCCATGGAGGTCAGAGCATCTCAAGCAGGGAGAGATTGGAGCCTGTAGTTGTACACTATGATTGTGTATTGTTCTGGGACCTTGGAGGATATTCAAAAGTGGTAAACTTCAAGCCACAGATGGGTCCTGGGTTGCTTGCTACCTGCCCTGTAGGCCAACTGACCTGGCACAAAATACCTTCACATGCTGGAAAATCATAGAATTACAGAATCCTAGAGGGGTTTGGGTCAGAAGTGACTTTAAAGATCATCTAGTTTCAATCTTCCTGCCAGGGCAGGGATGCCATTCACAAGACCAGGTTGCTCAGGGCCCCATCCAACCTGGCCTTGAATGCTTGCAGGGATGGAGCATTCATAGCTTCTCTGGGCAACCTGTTCCAGTGCTTCACTACCCTCTGGCTAAAGAACTTCTTCCTAGCATCTCATTTAAACCCACATTCTTTCAGTTTAAAATTATAGTCGCTTGTCCTGTCACTATCTGCCTGTTTGAAAAAATCCTTCTCCCTCCTTTTTATAAGCCCCCTTTAGATACTTGAAGGCCTTGGTGAGATGTCTCTGGAGCCTTGTCTTCTCCATGGTAAACCAACCCCAGGTCTCTCAACTTGTCTTCTTAGGAGAGGATCTCTGATCATCTCTGTGACCCTCCTTTAGGGCCTTCTTTAAGAGGTTCATGTCTTGTGTGGACTCCAGAGGACTCCAGAGCTGTATGCAGTATTCTGAGTGGCGTCTCATGACAGCAGAGTAGAGGTGTAGGATTACCTCACTTGACCTGCTGGCCACTCATCTTTTGATACAGCTGAGGATGCTGTTGGCCTGCTGGGCTGTGAGACACCCTTGTCTCATGTTGTTTCATCCACCAGAACCTCCAAGTCCTCTGCAGGGCTGCTCTCAATGACTTATTCTCCCCATCCACTCATATCTGGGGTTGCCCTAACCCAGGTGCAGCACCTTGCATTTAGATTTCTTGAACATTGTGAAGTTCTGGTGCATGCACTTCTCAAGCATGTCCAGGTCCCTCTACAAGGCCTCCCTTCCTTCTGTTGTGTTACCTGCACCACTCAGCTTTGTGCCATCTGCAGACTTACTGCAGGTGCACTCAATTCCACTGAGTGTCTTTGATGAAGACACTGAAGAGCACCAGTCCCAAGGCAGTGCCCTGGAAGACACCACTCATCACCCACCTCCTCCTGGACATAGAGACATGCACCACAACTCTCTGTCTGCATCCATCCAGCCAGTTCCTTATCCACTGAACAGTTCATCCATCAAGTTCATGTCTATTCAATATGAAGATAAGGATGTTATATGGGACCATATCAAAGATTTTACAGAAGTCTAGATAGATGAAATCTGTGATCTTCCCATGTCAACCATGGCCATAACTCCCTCATAGAAGGCCATCAGACTGGACAGGCATGATTTGCCCTTACTAAGTAGGAGCAACTAGGTTTTTTACATTAGCAAGGTAAGAAAAGGTAGTCACATGCTACATATTTATTGAAAATGCTTCCTTACCACTTGGTTATTGGAAACCCCAAGTGTGTACACTAGGGTTTGATTTTATTTTGGTCTGAGTGGTAGAGGTAACGAGCCGCATTGAGAAATGGCAGCAGAGAATCATAACAGTGACCAGGCTGGTACTTCCATCATCCCCACTTCTGCATTCATTTGGGAAATGAGGGAAAGGACCTCAGTGCTATGAGAGTAGGTGAATGATTTTGTAAAAATAAAAGTATCTTCTTTATGTTCTCTAGTAAATGAGCCTTCTTTACCATCGTGATATGGACTGCATAGAAATGAAGCATGGGACTTTACTGGACTGTGTGTCACTGCACTTTTGTTTAAATAAGGAGTATATTTAGGGCAAAGATGCTAACTTGATTTCAATAAAATAGAAAACATATAAAATACTACTAGACCCTATTGAGTTACAGTATTGCGTCTCCTTCTGACTTTCTCGTGGTGGTTTTCTGTGCCAATTTCAGACACTGCCTTTAAGTTAATTAGAAATTCTAAGCAAAGTTGGAGGGAATTTGTGTTTTTCTCCATTGGGTGACATGCTTATCAAGTCAGCTACCCCCAGTCTGATACAGCAGACTGCCAACAGACTTGTCACAGCTTATGAAGAGGGTTTGTGGTGGAGAGAGAAAGTATAATGAAAACCACATTCGCCAATTAAACACCTACATTTCCTTTTAGACTCCAAACAATGGACGTCTTTCCATTTGCAAAAGATTTCTCAAATCAAAGCAATTCATAGAAGAAATATAAATTAGGAAGGAAGCTCTGAGTAGATCTTTAATGAGTCTCTGGCACAATGACACAGTGGGGTGTGACACATTCATGAATATGATGTAATTGAAAAGGTTAGGTTTGCAAAGGTTTGCTCAGCAATCAGGCAAAAAATAATGCAGCCAAATATGGGACATGTTCAGGTCAAGTTTTTGGTACCTGTAATACCAATACATTTGGTGCTTTTCTTAGTCGGTGATACATAGTTTTAAAACCAGAAAAATAGCATCAGTTATATTTTTACTCAAGTGAACAGAAACTGACCTTTTAATAATGACAAGACACAGAAGAGGATCTTTGAAAGTAACTGTGGACTAGTTAGGCAGAGGATGAGGTAGAGCCTGGATATGACACATTCAGCAATATTGTAGATAGAGAGGTAGGAGCAGGAGCTTGGGGAGCTATTTTCTCTGAAGAAAGTCTCTGGTATAAAAAAAATTCATTGCAAGGACACAGAAGAGCAGAACAGATACATCAGGGAAAGGGTGTAAAAATTAACACTCAGTTATCATACAGCTGATATGGACCAGATGAATTGAAAGATACTGCAAAAGTATACTGGGTGATGATAAAAACAAATTACACTATTATTAACAATGGGCTTGTATTTACCTGAGGTAACGCTGTGTGATACTTGGCACCAGTGCATTGAATATCACATCTGTAGATCTGTAAACAGCTCCACTGTGTTCATAGAGAAAAACATCTGAGTTGATCAGCTTTGTCCATGGTTGTTTTTCTTCAGGAGAAAAAGTAACTGCTGGGCTCAGGATCATGTGAGTACACCTGTGCTGCCTCTAGAACAAAGCTATAGGGCTGCATGGTGCTATATGTGCAAGCCCTCCTCTGGTCTCTGTTAGCTTGAGGATCTCTGCCCTGCTGTGCTGTGTATGCGTGCCCAAAGTTTCCCAGAGGATATGAGCCAGATGAACCCTATCTTTGTGGGCACGGGCACCTTACAGGCTGAAAAAAAGAGAGGTGAGCCAGGCTTATTTGTGAGACCGTGTCTTCTAAGCATGATAGAATGTCAGCAGATTGTTCATTCTACACTATTTTGTACAGTGATGCATCTAAACCTGCAGTCTGTAATCTAAGGTATGTGATGACTGAGAAGTTCAATCAGTTCAGGCAGGAGACATTGCTGTGGGGAGTACAGGCTAAGGGAGCACAGAAGAACCTTAGGTCTTCAGTAGAAATCAAGACTAGGCAATTCTGGAAGGTCAAAGTACAGGAGTAATCCACAAGGGGTGTGCTTGTTAGCAGGCTGGAGACGTATCTAGGTTGGAAGCTGAACGCAGGACTAACATACTAGTGGCCTATGTATCCAAACTGCTGAAAATCACTTTGATTTTATCTGTCATTTAATGTACCTAGGAATTGCAACATCAGCCAGAAAATTCCTCTGGTTTATTTGGAGACTGGATTTTGATTTTGTTCACAGAACCAGGCAGTGCAAATTTATGCCAGGAGATTGATTTAGCTGATGATGTGCCACCAAAGCAGATCCCTACTTGAGTTTTAACACTTTTAGGGAAGGTGCCACAATAGTGGTTTATGTGCACAATTTTGGCAGAATTAACATAGCAAACCTCATGACCCAGAAACCCCACACAACCCAGCTGGGCACGCAAGATGATGTTTCCTAGAAGGAGCACATTTAGACTTAGCTGCAGCTTTGCTACTACACCTATCTAGAAGCAAATTGGGGATTAGCAGACACATTAGCCCAGTATGTAAGGGCCTGGAGAATTCCAAGATACGTTATGGCCACACACAGTCTGTGCTTGCATGTCACGTCATGCATCTTTGGATGGTACCACCCAGGGAAGTCAGAACTCCCCTTTTCCAGCCAAATGTTTCATCCACTTCACTCCTGGCCCCCTGATCCCTCCATTCCCAGATCAGGCTTCAGGGAGTGTGGTGAAGGGCTTTGAAGGTCATCCAGAAGTAGCCTTTGACCTAGTAAGTAGCACATATTCCTTGAGCCTGAATCTCTCAGTGTGGAGATCTCTCTTGCTAGAGAGATGCTTGGATCTGGGCTTCCCATTTTCTTATGCTGCTGCTTTAACCACTGGAATGTTAGCAAAACAGTGTGCTCTGCTGTGTCCTTTGGTTTTCTTTTCAAAGAGAGGTATGCCTCCCTTGTCTGACCTAAATACCCCAGAGGGCACGTAGCTGACACTCAAGCTGTGAGTTCTGCTTCCACTGGGAAGTCTAATCATAGCAAAACCTGAAAGTTCTCTTTGACATTTTACTTTGGCCAGCATGAGCTTTGGTTCCCAATGTAGCTTCTGGGTGTTAGGAAATGGCTCTTTGATGCTGGCTTCTCCCCATTTTCCCTCTGGGGAGCTTTGGCACCCAGTGCAGCACACTGAGATCCATTTTGAGAGTTGGGTGTGAAACTCTGCACACAGCTGTGCAGCTCATCCCTGTACCCAAGTATTTTGGAAGAAGGTTTAGATTTTAATGTCATTACATTTATTAAGTTTATTGTTATCCTACCAGATTAACTGAAGCCAGCTGCTTCTCTCTAGCAAGAGGTGGTAAATGTTATTTCAGAGGAGACAGGAACATTTGTCCCATCTTTCAGTTTTTCAGAGAAAGCATGTTTGCCTGGAAAATATATCCATTTTTTTTGTTAATGCCAAGATGGTCTAAAAAGACAGAAGATAATTCTAATCTAATCTAATCTAATCTAATCTATTTAGAGTATTTCTGGAGAGCCCATTACTGGTGTCTGAGTGCCAAATGAAGGTCTGGATTGCACCTGCCAGGTATGTGCCTGGGGAAAAGGCATGTGCAGTACAAAGGGTAAAGGCATGTGTGTCCTCATGCTCTTATGCAGGATTTATCCTCTATCCAGCATTTTCTGGTGAGGCGTATAATAATTCCCAGTAGACAACAGGTCAGATTTCTAAAAGAATATCAGTAACTATGGTCTTACCTATATGTGAGCAAGCAAAATACATGAGGATTTAAACTGAGTAGCCTGCACTACAGTCTACTGGATGCTGGGATTGATATGCAGAAAATTGCACACATATAAGCAGTTATTTAACTGAATTTACTTGTATAGATTTAAAATAGAGCTAATGTAATGCCTCTACCAAATTCTAGGAGTTTCTTATAGGAGTGAGAGTAAGATAGAACAGTCAAAATCACCAGCCTCTGTCCAAATTTTGAAGATAGCCTCTAACTGTAATTGGCAACTTCTCTCATGCTCTGGTGCAGACACAAACACATTGCACAGATTTCAGCATTAGCAGTAGCAGATAATTTCCTTCCAGAAAGAAAATGGAACAAATAAGCGTCCTGTTCTGTTCCTGTCAGCAGGAACATTTCTATCTGTTCCTGCTGCAGTTGCTCACTCCTTAGGGCAACTGACACCAAACAACACCAAGCAAACAGTACGAGATTTCACACCTAAGTCTTCAGCCTTTGCAACACTTCTGGTTTGTTTTAGAGAAGTCACTGGCTGGTCAAGCGTTCTGGTTCCTGTCTCTATCTTTTACACGAGCTGCGTTGACCACAAAAGACTAGGACCAAGTCTAGGACTGGGTTGTGCTGGTCAGGTATGGCCATAGGAGAAAGGATGATGCGGTGTACAGGAATGTGACAGTGGGAAATGAGGGTTGCTTGAGGCCAGGCCACCACATAACTGACTCTGAGAGGCTGACAACCTGCCCTCCTTAAGGGAGATGCTGACAGCTTCTCACAGCAAATGAACTCAGCTCCTCTCCTGCTCTCCCTGACCACGCAGGAATTTCATGGTAGCAGGAAGGGGTTTATTCAGGGGAATGAGAAAGAGAAAAGGCTCCCCACACCCTTCAGGCTGCTGGCAAGCATCACTCGTCTGACAACCAGAGAAAACGGGGGAGTTAAGGGGACTTCAGATTTCACACCTCACTCCTATTCCCTTCAGGCTTGAGAGGGGGAAGAGAGGATGGCTGCCTGCAGAAGGTTGGTTGCTTGTCGTGTCCTTCAGCTATATGGTTCCAGCAAAAATGAGTTTCATGAGGATGATGGGAGCTCAGTGGAGGACCTTGCCCATTGCTGCTGTGCTGCAGTGGGGCCTTGCCTCTCACCCCCAGTATTTGGTATTTTCTCATCAGTGAGAAGCAGGTAGAGAGCTGGGCAGCAGCGGAGCTTTGTGTCAGAGGGCTTCTTAGTTGCAGCAGTCTGCTTTTTGCTGGTTGTGTCTGGCCTCTCCGAGTGCAAAGAAAAATAGGGAATCTGGCTGTTAGCATATATCCTGCCTAGACCCCAGCCTGCATTCAGGGATGTGGGTTATTTCTGGAACTGGGTAGAGTGCAACATGTATACATTAGCAAAATCAAGTCCTTATGCTGTTCAGGAAAATTTGGCTCTGAACTGAATAGCTAAAAAAGCTATCTGTCTGAGCTGCTTAGAATACTGCACAGTTTCTGCCAGCTGAATAAAACCAATAGCATTTCTATGGACAGGAAGCTTTTGACAACAACCTTTGAATTATGAGTGGCAAGAACCATTCTCTTAATTTTTAACTTCTAACCCATGATGTATAGCATAGTCTTCATTTGAGGATAAGAGGTTACTATCTTATTGACTTGCCTTTAAATTGCATTTCATTGTATTAAAGAGCATCTGTCTTTTTTTTTTTTTTTTTTTTTTTTTTTTTTTTTTTTTTTTTTTTGTATGGAGCTAGATATGCTATAATGTATGAAATATCTGACTTTCATGTAGCTGTAAGACTGAACTCCTGAAAAAATTCTGCCTCCAAGCTAAGATGGTATTTAATGGAAAACATCCCAGAAAATTATGATTTTACAATTACCTTATTGGTAGTTTGATTTTAATATAGTTTTGCTGATAGCTACCTTTGTACTTAAGGATTGTAAATTAATTAGACATACTGCTTCATCTACTCAGGAGGCAGGAGAAGAGCTGAGCTAATCGCTATGGGAGTGCCGTACCAATTTGAGACTGAGGCTAAAATGACATGATAGAGGGAGAGGTTAGTCCTCTCCCAAGGTTGTCACTCCTGGTCACATTTTAAAGTAAATTTATTGGACTGAAAGAGGTTAAAGAGGTAATTCTGGAAAGAAGAGAGAAATTTCTAACATAAAATGGAACTCATCAATAGTCCCAGTGTCTGTGGAGAGTTGTCAGATTCCATAATATTAACCATGTAATTAACAGGATATATAAAGTGATGTGCTTTCAAATAATTTATATTTCAGATGCCTTTCAGTGTGCTAATAATACCTCTCTCTTTTTCCTTCAGTCTCTTGAAATCACTGCATTCCTTTTTTTTTTTCCCCTCTTATCTGTATAAAACCCTTTGCATCTATCAGAGAGTTCTAACTAGTGCTTGTTCCCAAGGGTGACTTAATGGACAAAGTATAGATAAATCCACATGACAAATCCACTTTACAGTATGGCACAGCTGGCATTCCCTGTTGAAGTTCAGCTCACAAATAAACTTGTAGGGGAACTGCATTGATGCAGAGTGCAGGGCAGTGCCTATTGCCTCACTCTATCCTGGAAATGACCTCTCATGGGCGTGGTGGTGATGCACAGGGTTTTGCATCTCTCTTTCAGACAAACTGGGGGTGCAAGAGGTCATTTGCAATGTACTTTGCAAGAGCTTGTGTGTTTTTGTTGCTCTTCAAAACCTCGTTTTTGTTTTTAGTGATTGGACTTTGAATACCAAAAGGGTATTGACTGACAATTGCTAGAAGTCAGTAGTTGTTGTTATTATTATGATTAATCTAGATAGGAAAAGAAAAAGCTTCCCTGAGTAGTAGCATTACCAAAACTACACCATAATTTTGTGTGGTGTAATGCAGGAACCCCACTGCATAAACTCTTTGCCAGTGATGGCATCTTCCCTCGTGTTCCTCTCGTGATGTGGGGAGGAAACAGGTCTGGGGCAGTTTCAGAGCTGTGCTTGGACTCAGCAAGGCTCATGGGCTGATGGACAACTGGCTGCCATCAGCTGGCACAGATAAGGACCAAGTTATTAGCACTGCATAAACTGCTACTGATTTCAGTAGGACTTTCTGGAAACTTCTGTCAGATTTGGCTGAAATCAATTAGCAGGTTCAAAATAACAGCTGTGGAAGAGGGAGGAGATGGCAGGGAGACACCACAGTTTAGATGCTTTGCTTTCCAAGGAAACCTTGTTGACCATGCAGTACATGTCAATTTGTGAAACAAATGTGGGTTTGAAAAAAAAAAATGATCTTGTTTCGAAACCATATTTATTGCTAGATGGAAGAAAAAAATGCAGGTTGAATATCTGGCACAGAGCCCAAAAGACGTACTTGCAGGAAATTTCCTTATGGGGTAATTTCGGTCTTTCAGGAAAGACAGTGTGGGAGGCAGCTGGAATCTGTGAAGGGCAGTCACTGACCCTGTGCTGGACCTAGTGCAGCATCTTGAACCAGTAGAATACTGATCTCTGGTATTTACAGCTAAAATTATAAGAAACTACAGAAAGTGAGAGCCAAACTTAAGTCTATACCTCAAACTCTGCATGTCTGAGTGTCACATCCTGGGCTTGTAAGATGACTGGATTGCTGGGCAGTCTAATGATTACCTTTTGCTCTGACTGAAAATGAAAGTGCCTGGTCTAGTTATAGGACGTGGGCCTGAACATAGACCCATGTAAGTCTATACAGAGCAGCTGAAGGGTGTCAAGCTAGTTTTCTCTGCTATATATAAGCAACATATGGGAAATATTCTATTTCCATGCTCACTTATACTAGAAACATTTTTCTCATCTATCCATAATACTTATAACTGATCAACATAATGTAATGGCATTTTAGACATATTCTAGTGACTGTGTGTGTTTCTATCAAGTGTTGTCAAAGAGCAATATTGTATACTAACATTTGAGACATATCAGAAATTGAAGCATTTTCTTCTCCTATGCCCTAGCCATACTATTGTGAAAGTTCACTCATACAACCACTTCCAGCAAATGAACAATAAAATATTTTCAGTCTCTCTGTGAGTTCATTTTATAGTAATTTAAAACTGCCCATTACAACCAATAATTGTGGTGCTGGAAACCAGTCCAGCAGTTATAAAGTCCTGGCATATAACTTCTTATGGAAAGCAGTGGTTTTATCACAGCTGTGAACATGCAAGTGACCCAAGGCATAAAATTACTGCTCAAAAAAAGAGATCTTATCTCCAGAAAATGCTCGTATATCTACTTTTGACAACTACAACAATGATGATTTCACATCTGTTAGGCAGACAGTTTTAATCTGTAAAAGGTTAAGTATTTGACAGTTACTTGTTCGTACATACAGATTAGCTGCTTGAAGGTTTAACCTTTAGATGTACTTAAGCAACTACTCTTTAAAATTTACTGTGTAAAACCACCCAAATAAAAACTATCTCATCACTTGTAATTCAGAAATACAGATTGTTCCTTAGGTTCAGGATATTTTCACCTTCCTTCTTACCAAATTGATCAGCTGGCTTTTCTTCTTCCTTTGTACCTGAAAATATTTACAAGCAATGCTGCTTTAATTTAAACAGACACCGCTTCATAACTAAAGGATGAAAGAAAGATTATCTGATTAAATGTATAGAATCAGTTATTTTGACTCAGTAAAGAAGGCTGCTGAAGAACATGATTATTCCTTCGCATTGAATTGTCCTGAAAAGCTGGGTAGGGGGAGAAGGAAGGAGGGAATGAATCTTCATGTGGCCTTTGCACTTGCCTAGGAGTGGAGGTAAAGGAATTATTTATGTGGTAGCAGACAGATTTCCAGATTTCTGTAGGCTTTTATTGATATTGCCTAAGCATCATAAAACACAAGGTGTTTTAAACCTCTTGCATGGAGAAGAATTAAATTTAAAATTATCATAAAGAACTCAGATTTTCTTTTTCTTTTCATTTACACAGCTACAGTGAGTCAATGGGAAGGGCATTCTCATTCACAGTAACAAAGCTGCCCAGTACTCATTTTTCCTTGAATAGGTGTATCAGACTATCAGTGCCCGTGTGTGTTGGGTGAGTGTTCCATGTTCCATGTGGGCAGCAGCTATGGTGGGCATGACACTCACAGAGTGTAAGGAAGCCCCAGCACACACACTGGGCAGCAGACTGTTTCCTCTCCTCTCCTCTCCTCTCCTCTCCTCTCC
>VWZU01017054.1:1369596-1391704 GCA_013397095.1 Sterrhoptilus dennistouni | reverse complement strand
TCCTCTCCTCTCCTCTCCTCTCCCTCTTTCCTGTGCAAAATCATCATAGGGATACACGCTGGAGGAACTGGAGTAAGTGGGGGGTTTTTATGCTTGCAGTGGCATTAACCATTGTGTTTTTATGCCCCACTTACCTTGCATCATTGTAAATGGGACTGCAGTAGCTCTGCCAGCCCCATAATACTGTACACCATTTCAAACCCATTAAAAACTAATGGATGTCTAGTGACAGAAAGTGTCCTGTGTGCCAATTAGAATATTTTAACTGTGTAATAAAAAGGGGTTAAAAAAATCACCTTAGAAGTTGAAAGTATGTTTGAAGGCAATGTGCTGTTTTTTCTTCAGGTATTTGAACAATAAGATTGTTTTCAAAAGGAAAATGATCTGTCATTTTTTAAAGACCAAGGAACATGCAGAAATATGTCTTCTTTCCCTATTTTCTCCATATATTTTAATGTATATTTAGTTACCTGGAGTTTTTTCCCCTCCACATCATAATGAACTCTTTCAAAACTGATAGCTGGTAGATTGATGTGCTTAGCCATAGGTTTCATTCCATATATAGAGCAAGAACTTCACTGAAGATACAGAATGCCAGTGGCATGAATATTTAATAATTGCACTTTTAAAGTTTTTTCATCTTTTCTCTCTCTGGGATTGCCAGACCCATCTGTCTGGCCTCTAAACCTGTTTACAGGTATCCAAAAGTAAAAATAAAAAACCCACTTAGTTGCAATTTCAGAATTTTGTGATGAAAGTGGGGAATGCTCACCTTATTTGTGAACTGCAAAATAAATAGAACAGTTGGGTTTGTTTTTTTTTCCCCTCCTTTTGTGTTTCTGGTGATGTGCAGTATGTTATATTTCAGTTCACTTAGTGGGGAGTTAGTTCAATTCACTTAGTGGGGAGGCCAGACACACAGTGGTATAAATTGGTAGAGCTACATTGACTTCCATGGAATTAGACCAGTTGGCTGATGGTATTCATGGCCGTGGCCTTCAGAAATCATGAAATGCATATATTAGCTATAGCTGTCATGTGTGGAAGCTATTATTTAGGTTAATTGAATTAATTAAAATAAATATTTATGTTTAAAGCAAAACAGTTTATGTTATAATAAGATAACAGACACATTCTATGCATCCTTTTCTTTGCTGGATTTTCTTCCCTACAGATAATGATCTTTCAATCTCTGTTCCATAAATATGCATGTCATGTTCAGGTTTCTATTCAATGCATGCATGAGTAAGTACCACTGAATTTGATTAACTTCATTAATGATAAATAATGAAGAACGCTGTTTTAACTATTTTAGGACAAACAGTCACCTGGATAATGTTACTTGCTTGAGTAACCTTCTTTATCCTAATGGGATTGCACACAAGGGTAAAGTTACTCAGATATGTATGTGTAGGTTCAGTCTTTTATTATGTAGCAACCTTTAGAGCTTTTATTATCTGGCAAGCAATCATTTATATCCTTTTTAAAAAATATTTATGACTTCCTTGACTAATTGCTTCTTACATGACTTAGAGCCTTTCGCATTGGTATCATTTGTTAAAACACATCCAGGAGCAGGCAGAGCAGAATCATTTTTCAACTTTTTAGTGTCATTTTTATAGACAAATAACACTTGTAAATGATGGATAATAGTCAGCAGAATGCTGTGTTGTATAAAATGAGCATGAGTTATATTTGCTGGGAGATAGAAGGTTAACTTGGCTATGAACTAATTGAGGAGCCTCATGGTAAATGCAAAAAGGTGCATGCACACTATAAACAAGACTTGAACTAGCTAAAAGGAGGATTTAGGTTAATTCAGTATTTAATTTACTTTTTTGCACACTACCTGGTGTTTTCTTTAAAAAAATAAATCTCAAAAGCCATATTGAGTCCTAATGAGCTTGTAAAAAGTCCAGAAGGAGAGACACAGACAGCATGTTTAAAAAGATGAGGCCTGTCAGAGTATTGGGGGTGGATCTTGTGCTCCTTCAAGTCCGGTGCAGGCATGGCCACTTCCATTTGCAGTTTTGACTTGAGCATTTGTTTCTTGTCTCGTAAAATACTGCTTACTTGGCCAGTATTTGAGAAAGTCATTACATTTTTTTTTTGTGTTCTGCAGTTCGTAGTTTACACTTATGCTGTATTTTATGGCAGAATTCAAAATAACTGCCTTTTCTTTACTTGAGAAATACGTGCAGTTGTATATTACAAATGTGTGCAACTGAATAACTTTTTTATAAGAGAGCACTTGACAGATGCCAGTTAACATCAAGGGATACAAATGTTCAGTGCCAAGCAATGGCAGGATATACAAATCAACCTGGTACCAATTTTTTTTTCTGCATAAACAGCACAAGGCTGTGACCTGAATGGACCCTGTGCAAATGTTTAACCTGATGCACAGGAGGAGTTGCAGTGATTTAAATGGAATTATTCAAGTATTCTAAATGTATGTGCTTATGTGCTCACAAAATGGGGGCTACAGGAAGTAAGATCAGAGTTTGAGCTTTCAGGTTCTGTAGAGCCCTGTGTAAATGTTCTTTCACTCACCCTAAAATTCAAAACACTTTATTTCTTACTAGAGGGGCTGGATCCAATTTGTCAGAGCTACCTGACAATTCTGGGGACATTGCTGCAGAGCAAATGTGGTCAACCTTTTGTCTGGTCACTGAGTGATACTATTCAGTTGCTTTTGGGGTTTTTTTTTTTGCACCTTATTACTGGCAGGCTGCTTGCCTGCCTCATTGCATTGGCTTCTTTGCCTGTGAGAACTGAGAAAGCTGTAGACCATCTAAACTGTTCTGGTGGTCTGTCTCAGGGGTGGTCAGCGTCTCCTCCCTGATGCGATCAGATCAAACTCGCCTCCAGCATGGCCAAAACAAAGGCATTGTCCTTGGTGAGCACCCCGTGCCAGCTCCTGTGTGGCTCAGCTTTCTTGCTTCAGGGCAGCGATAGGTGCAAATCCTTGTGTGATGGGGGTCAGCCCTGTGCCCACTCTTCCTGGTGGGAGAGAAGCCAGGTAGAGGCCTTCTGTTCCCACCCTGGCTGCAGGGCAGGCACCACTGCTATAAACTCAGTCATCACAAGCCTTTCCTCAGGGGCTCCAAGTGCTCTCTGAAGCCCAGCTCAAACAGGGAGTTTGGGATGACCTTTTTAATTTGTGTTCCCAGAGGTTTTTCCAGTACTTTAGTAGGGCTAGTTTGCCCTTGTGGGTCATTGTAAATACTTAACATTGTATTTACTCATCCTGTCTTTAATTTTTGCAATGGTTTCAATTTGACTTTTAAATAAATATTTAGGGTGGGGATAGAAATTAAACAGTTGAACTCTTGCCAGCATCCCTTTTTTGTCCTTTTTCAAAGGCACTCATGAGACTCAGATGTAAAACTCTGGATAATATCCTTCCAGTTATGGCATCTGGCTTCTTGGCAGTCTTTTTGAGAAGTTGGCAGGCTTGGTGTTGCCTTTAAATCCAAAACTGGCTCTCTTGCAGTTTTTTAAAGATGCTTTCTCCTTCTGCTTGTCATTTTTGCTTGCTTTACCTTTGATTTGGAGGAATTCTTGTTTTATTCATAATTTGATTCTACCACACTTGTCCAGTTTTCCATCTAGCCAGAATCTCATGGAAAAAATAGATTTTTTAAAGTTGGGTAAGATGGTTTTAAGATGGGTACATATATCTGTTTTAAAGTGACCTCCAGCTACGTACAAGAATCTGGCTTTGGTTTTTAGGTGGGCCAGAGGGTTGAGTGAATCCAGAATAAAGGTAATCTTTACTGGGCTGGGTAGGCCGAATGCTGTGTTTCAGCAGCTTCTTTATTGCTACAGTAGTACTCAGGTCCATGTTTCTGAAGTGTTAGCTCTTTAGAAGGTAATTTAACAGCTTTAGTAAAAAAAGAGTTTGTGTAGGGAATATTTGAATACAGCCGCTTTTCAGATATTCTCCCCCCCACCCCCTTATATTTTTTTATCCTTGCAATTTCCTTTGGTTTTCAGGATCCACATGAAACCTGAGTTTATCTTTCAGTTTCTTGTAACTTACAGTTTGCTGTATTTTTTCCGCATGTTATAGGTAATGTGCAACTGCCTATGTGTGAGTAGGTGTTTGTGTGTGAGCATGAGTAGGAAGCAGCATTGCCTCAAGGTAGCTGGCAAGCCTGTAGAGGGGAGCATGCCTGGGCACACACACTGCCGTGCAGTTCCCTGCATTGCAAATAGTCAAGAAATTAGTTTCTTTGTTTTAGTCGCTATTATAGTGCTGCTCTGTGATGCTCCAAGTGGGTCTGGGGGAGGTGAATCCTCCATGGCACAGTTTCACCCCAGTCTCGGAGAGAAGGGCACTGAGTCTGTGATACTTCTTTGTCACCCAGGGAGAAATATTCCATGCTGAGGTCAGTATTAATTGAAGCCTTTTGCACAACAGCCGCAGGAGTGGGCACCAGACAGGCTCCCCGGGAAGCAGTCTTGCCTTTTAGATAGTGTCAGATCACAGGCATGGCTTAATGCAGTTGTGGCTTATCCATCAGCCCTGAATTGAGGATGGATGCATTTCCCAGTGGTCTCTGTGTCTGGGACATTGGGTAAAAAGAGTGTTGCTTTCTACTAGGAGTAATAAAAAACATATGACTTGTGTCGTGTGTTAACTATCTGTTTTCACTGGTAGGTTTCCACTAGATGTAGTATCTTTGGATCATCCCCTTATTCTTTTGGAAAAGGCTGTCATGCCTCAATTTTTGTTTATAAGTGCCATGTCCCGTACCCAGCTGGTTCCCAGCTGCACCAGCAAGGCAAAGTGCCCCCCTGGCTGGCCAGGCAGAGCTAAGGCTGATGTGCTCCTTCACATGCTTAATGTGCTTATTACCTGGTGAATGTGGGCTAAAAGTAATCAAAAGGCTCTGAGGTGGGTCAGCACTGCAAGGATTGAAGAAAATACCAGGCTTCTCTATGGGATTTTTTTTTGTGTCAAAATAGCTTATGGTGCAGCGAAAAGTATTAGATGGAGGTGAATAGTTGGTCAGAAAAGCATATATCGTTGCTTTTAGTCAATTGTTGCAGATAAGAAAACCCCTTTTGGGGGCTGGAGGATGCATATTGAACAAGCCTAAAAAGAGCCAGCCCATGGTCAGAAGAAGGGAAATCAATATATTTCTCTTAGAAACTCATATTCATCTGAAGTCTCCTTAATGTAACAACTACAGGCCTCTTTTTAAAAGGCACGTACCTGCTTTGCATGTATATATCCTAAACCTTTAGAACTCAAATTCATTACAACTGTTTGTACCATGCAGGTACATGTATTTCTGACTTCAATGAAATAGCACTACCAGCTTCATTTCAGTTTTAATTGCTCGTGCCAGAAGATGCTTGTGTACTGGCTTGATTTTGTTACAAAGCATGGATTTTTTTTCCGTTTTAATTACAAAAGTTGAAGTAAAACCACTGTTCAGAAATTTTTACTAATTACATTCATTTTAATTTCCCATTTGTTTTAATTAGTTGTCTTTCAGACTAGATTTGTTATCCTAAACTTCATTATTAAAGATACTTAGCTATTAGAAATTTCCAGTGCACTTGGTATAACCTCCTGTCCCTGTGCCCTCTATGTAAATAAAAGAGAAGATGCTATTAGTGTAAGGTCAGAGATGGGGTCCATTAAGTCAGCCTTTGCTACCAGTGACCACGCAGGGTGGATAAAGGTGACACTAGAGCAGAGGAGGCACTAGATATGTGAAGTAAGCTTGTGTACATTAAAGTGTGTTAAACCCCTGCATGAACATGCTTGGTCTATCCTCAAAGGGATCTTACATCAGTGCAGTTGATCCCTTTTCCTCTTGGTGGAAGGATAAGCTGCCATAATATATGTTCATCTGACTGGGAACTGACTTCATTCCCTCAGTTGATTTGTGTTGACTTACCTGAGAACCCCTGTGAAGATGAATCTTCAATTGCAGCAGTATCTCTCTCCTCTTAACCTACAAAATAATTGCCTCAGCTGAGATATGTCTCTCTTAGCTTTTTTAAAATGCTGACTTTTTAATAGCAGCTTTTTCTGGATTACATCAGGCTTTCTATTTATACACTGTTTTCTTTTCTGTGTTGCAGTGGGTTAGGAGAAGGGAGGTCTGTGATCTTTGGCCACATAAGATAATGGCTTAATTCTTATAAGAAATGTAGATTTTCATTATTTTTTTATGCGCTGTGTGTAAAAGAGAATTTTAACCAGGAACAAATTCCCTTTCTGAGGGTGGTATCAAATGAAGCCCAACAGTCCAAAGTGTGATGATCTAGATCCACGTATTTGATCATTGTAGGTAGGACTGCTGATAGGCACAGTTGTTACACATTGTTCCACAGGCAACCATTGCCCCTGTTTGGGGAGCTGTAGCCCTATTGATGCCACCTTGACAGCATCAGCTGATCGACTGCACCCTTTTAGTGCAGCTGCTGTGCCCATGGAGTGACAGTGGCAGAGTAAAAATGTTAACCTTGATGTCTGGATGAAACAGAGCACCTTGTGACACAGAACTCGGTGAGGCTTCTCCCCCAGCTTTATCTGCAATTTTATCTGTTTTATCTGTACAGTTTTATCTGCAATTTTATTTTTCAGAGTGCTGAATTTTGTTGTAAATACTGAAATAATGTTACTTGAAAGCAACAGTATGTTGTACTACCTGCCAATGTAATTTGTATAGAATAGGAGCAGCATCTATCAATTAGAAACATAACTCTTTTTTTAATCCTCACTTCAGGTTTAATGCTAGGAATGAGCTTCAGGGAAGAAATTTGTAAAGAATTTTTATGACTCTCTTCCTTTTTAATCTGTGTGAGTGGATAGATAATACAACTTTCACTGGAAAAGCTCAAAGAGTCATATTTGTAAGGGATAAAGACATTAACTTTTTGTTCCCGAGAAGTTTAAATTGCACTCAATTTGCAAATTTATAAAGCACTTTGTAATACATAAGACTAACTCTAGATATCAGTGGATGAGTATCAGTAGTAGTTTCACAATGTGCAGATATCTGAATGAGCTGAGGGTTTATCTTCTATTGATCCTGAGTTTATGAATGCTAAAGATAGTTCACCATGTCAGTGGTTTAAGATCTTTGATTAAAACAGTTGTGCTTGTTGTTTAAACAGAATGTCATTCTGGTAATCTACGATTACTGAATACACATTAGCAAAAATTGGAGAAAGCAGTGAGGTCACATAGAAAGTGATACCCAGTCACCATATGTATTTATTAGTGTCACATCTGAAATTTATGAGGCAAAGTACTGCTGAAAGAATTTTCTGTCTTTCTAAGCAATACTCATTTGAGAAATTGCCTAAGATAAATGGGTTTGGCTAATTGAATCATACACTTTCATAGTGTGCTACATATAAAAGTAGACTGGGAAATAAATATAATTAAAGTAAACATGCCCTTCTAATTAGTAATTGTTTCTGCTGTTTTAAGCAAATTTCAGTGGCACAAAGTAGCTGTTCCAGTGCAAACCTAATAATGAAGGCTGTAATAACAGGTGTAAATTAACACAATGAAAAACATTTACAGTGTAACATTCTAAATTAAAAATGACATTAACAAGCCTGATTTTCAAAAAGCTGTATAATTAACATTTATTCAACCCCTGACAAATTAGTGAAATACAAATACTAGATGATTTTATTTATAGCTTATAACATTTTTTCATTTTATTTTTGTTAAGCAATAAATGTAGCAAATGTGGTTCATTTTTTTCTGAGAACATGTCATATAAGGGCACTGTCAAAGGAAAAGCAAAGAAAAAGAGAAAGCAAAGATATTTACCCAAAGGCAATTTTTGGTAAGTGATGTACAGGAATTGTTTGAATACTTAAAAATATCACCCAGTCAGTGTTCTTGGTTATGTATGCCTCTGAAATAAAATGTTGCAAATGGTTTAAGTTGGAAAAATGCAAGTACAAACAGAATAATATCTATTGTGCAATAAAATACTTTGATTCCCCCAAGTGCATCTTCAAAAAAACATACTGCTAAGTGCTTAGCATTGATGTCTGTCTCTGCAAGAAAATATCACCAACAGTATTTTCTTTTTATGATGGATGTAATAGAATGCCATGAATAGGTAAGCAAAAATATCCAAACTAGTTAAAAAAGAATGCTTTACATTAATTTGTGACACAATATGCCGTATTTTCACATTATAGAAAATGTCTTATCAGATCCCAAAATAGAGTATAATATATCTGCATCATACAGACAACTTCTTTTCTTCTTGCTTGATTTTTTTGCTAAACTTCTAAGAGTAGAGAAATAGTTTTCTGGTGGGATTAGGGGTAGTATTTTTTTCAGCTTGCCTATCAATAGAAAACCATCATTGTTTAATTTACTTCTTTTTTTACAATGTCTTCTTGGTATGTCATAAATTGCAACTCATGATATGCAAATTCAAATATCACGACTTCTTATTCCCAAAGTGAATTTGTTAGACTGTATTTACCTCACAGTTGCAAATCCTGAGAGAAAGTGAAAAAGTAGTCCTTGTAGTGTACATTCTACGGTGAACTTAAGCTCTGGGTTTCAGCTTTTGAGGCAGATAGCTTCTTACTAGTCATGTTTCTCTACCACATTTCGTGGATGTTCCCAATGCCCACACTGATGAGAAATTTCCTGAGCTGGTTCTGAATGGCTGGTGCTTAGTGTTTGGCTGTACATGTGTGCTGTTGGGAATATTTAAGATGCCAGGGTTTTGGGTTTGGTCACAAAATTGTCTTGATTGTCCTTTGCCTTTCCTGTTGTTGAGGAATGAGATTCAGATCTTTTGTGCACCACAGAGTTTTAGGAATGAAAAGTAAATTCCTAATAGCAAATATAAGCTGCCCTGAGAAGAACCTCTTCTGGAATTTTTAGTGTCAGAGATAATTTTAAGTTCTTTGTAACAAAGATATTTTAGAAAACCTCTTACTTTTTTTTTTTTTTTTTTTTTGCATGTCACCTCTTGCATGCCTTGCATGTCTCTGTAGAAGCTAAGCATGGTTGATTTGGAGGTGGTGGAAAAGATGTTTCTACTCTCACATCTTACAGATCAGCTTCTGAATTCAATTACTGAAAAAAGGAAAATGTTTCTGTCCTTTAATCCATATATTAAAAAAAAACCCAACAAACCCAACCCCCACAAATTATTCCAAATAAAAGTTATTGCAAATGCTGGGCTGCATAGAAACTTTATTCCACCCCCTGGCTCTAAGTTAGGAGAGGTGCACTTAGGCCAGCCTGACAATTGAGAATTTACCTTTATAGTGCCTATGAGTCCCTCAGGATTGTGGAGTATTCACATAGGGACTTCTATAGGTCCCCAATCCAGAAATAATCTTTTTGATGTATGTTTCTCCCAGAAAAGCATCTTCATTTTTGGGGAGAACAAGTCTTACTTTGGTGAATGATAACAGGCAGGTATTTAAGAAGGAGGAGCATCCCTGTAATAATGTCAGGGGGAAGTTTTGCTCATCTGGAAGGAAGATAGGATGTTGTGTTGTTCACTGGATAAAGATATCCCATTCTTGTTTATTTTGTGTATTAAACCTGTCTAAGAAGGAGCAATCTTAACAATAACTGTCTGCTGGTGAGGACAGGGTTGTGAGGAGAACTGAGATAAAGAAGCCAAGGAGGCTGTGGAGTTGATACCCAGCCTCTTCCAGCCCTTCCTTTTAAAGTTAGATAGCATTTCTGAAATCATATCTAAATCTCCTCTTCTGCAAATTAAGTTGCACGACTTAACAGACAGAGAACACAATTCATCATTGTCTGCTCTGCAACAAGTTTTTATAGGTGGGTAGATCATTATCATGTGTCTCCCAGTCTTCTTTTTTCTAAACCAGACAAGCTCAATTTGTCCTTTTTCATATCTCACTCCTTTATCCATCTGTCTCTTTTCTGGGCTACATCATATCTTTCCTACAGCAGAGGTCCTCTGGCCAGTGTGCGATTTTCTCAATACCCAACTGTGGGTCAGTTTTGGGTGAATCACAGAACGGGTGAGGTTGGAAGGGACTTCTGGTCTGGCTCCCTGCTCAAGCAGGGTCACCATGGGCACATTGCACATGGAGTCTGTTATCTTAGCTTTAAATGACATTACCTTCAGCTTGATACTTATGTCCTCTCAGCTATTAAATTATTTTTTATTAGTGGAACACGTCAGGAACAGCACAATGTTCTCTAGAACCATGCAAAAAACTCAGAAATCTTTTTGAGTTACTGAGATACTGTCTTGGTTCTTCAGAGCAAAATAGATCCACATGTATTACAGTTATTTCACAGTTTTTTCAAGAAACAATCCCAAATAGAAATGAACAAATTCACTGAGCTTATTTTCTTTCACTTATTAAAAAACCACCCAAATGGATTATCATAAGTTTTTTGCTTTCCATAATATAGAAGGAGGTAATTCTCTGCCATTTCCTTTGTCACTGAGAAATTCTGTCAGCATTGCTGCTTAGGAAACTTCAAGGAAGGCTAAATGTAGTAGCAGTTTTCTGCTTAACAAGGCATGTTAGCCACAAAATATTCTCTTGTTAATGACAAGAGAATTTGTTTATTTTTTGCACTGAGGTATTCCAGTTACCAAGTGTGAATTTTACCTTGGTTTGTCGGGTTTCAAATAAAAATGGAGTTCACTGGTGATGGTCTAGTTTTGTACTCTCTCTCTCATCCTCATCTCTGTCATTTTTTCCTCACTGTGGGCCCATCCATCAGGGTTAGGAAGGAACAGCAAGCAGGTCCCTCATCTTTCTGTTCAGTGCTGCTCCAGGTTTGTTACTTGCAAGCAAGTAACACTGTGGAATACTGCCACTGTTCCCCAGTCTTACAGCCCACTCCGGGAACTGACTTTTAGTAGGGGAAAAAATGTTCTGTTAGATCCACCATTGTCTTTAAAATGTTAAACACCTTCCATGAGGTTCAAATGCTATTTCTTGACAAGAATTTGGGTCTCTACTGTGGGAGTTTTCAGTGTGATCACTTTTAAGACTAGAGAGTCTGAGAGCATGTGAGCAGCTAAATCCAAGCTGTGTGATTAGCCTTCTTTTAAGTGCTGGATTTTTAGCATGGTGAACATAAGTTTGAGTGTACTGAAGCTGGCTGGGGATCAGGGCAGAGCTTGCCTTGTTTTCAGAGTCCTTTCTATTTCAGTCTTGTCCCATCCCCAGAGAATTCTGGGATCGTGGGTTGATAATCTGCCAATACAAAGAGGGAAGATGGGTTCCTCCTCTATGGATTTTTTTTTTTTTAACGTGGCAGATCTGCTATCTTAGGCATCAGCATTTTGCTGGCTTTTCTCAAGTGGAAAATCAGGAGAATTTCCTTCAGTCTTGTTTCCTGGTTTTAACTCCTTTCGGTTATATTCTATTATCTTAGTGAAACAGGACAAGAATTAAATTTTGGCCCTTTTTTTAAATGCACCACCTGTCAGAGAATTATTTCAGTCCTTCATGGGTTGTTCCCATGAAGCCAGCTTCTGTGGGCTTACTGACAGGTCACACAAATTTGATATTTTTGAGCACTGTAGTAAGAGAAGGTCAAACTGAAGTCAAATGTTTTGAAATATTAAAAAAAAAAAAAATAGACAAAATTACCCAAAGATTTCTAAGCTTCCTAACACAACAAAAAGGGATCTTTGCTATGGAAGATTCAAGTAGAAATGTTAAAGATGTCTCCCAAATACATGTTTTTAGAATAATACATGCAATTTAGATACTTGCTCATGTTTTTGCAACTACATATAGAATTTAGATACCTCTTAACACTTTCAAAATGAAACACTGAATAATTTTACAGCTTATACTATACAGGTAAATAATATCCTTATAATTTACTGTGACACAAATACACATTTATGAACTCAGGCTTCAAGTAGAGTATGCTGTAAAAATAAAACATTTCTCTCTTATAAGTTTTTGTTGTCCTTGCTAAAGCTAAAATTTGCTGAGAGAAAGTAGTCAGGGCAAGGCAGCTGTTAAGAGAGTGAGGGAACAATATATCCAACTTCATCAGGTCACTGACTTCCCTGCTTTGGCCTGGAACCAGGTTGATTTCCCCAACAGACAGCATCTGCCTCTGGCACCATCCCTGCACGCACATCTCTGGCTTCTGCATCTATCACAACCATTGAAATTTCTGGGTGATTTTTTGTCATTTTTATGTCATTTCCTTCAGTTTCTGACATATTTAAATGCATTTTAACCTACTTGAAAGTGAGGCACTTGAACAGTCACACTGTTTCTGCAAGTTAAAATGTCGGGGATTTTTTGCACGTGTATTTTGTTAAGCCTTTTGTATTTCTGACATATTTAAGTTTTGGTTTAGATTTGTGGCATGGCCATTCTTCTTAAGCAGAAACAGAGTGTTAAAGGAGGCACAAATTGAAATTGTGATTCAAATGCTGGGGTTTTTTTTTTCTATAATGAGAAATAAAAGACCTCACTTGCCATTGCATGTCACTGAAGGGGGAAGGACATGGATACTTCTCTGTGCAACTCTGAAGGTGTGCATGAGTTGTGTGATACAGTCATCATTGTAGTCAGAATGAATTGGGACTAGCATGTGTAAGAAGCTTACATGAATTACGCCAGTCACAGGGCATAAAAGTTTTAAGTTTTTCATCATTTTAACATGTATGCATCTTTATTCATGTATGGACATAAATTATTCTTTTATTCACAGGTATGTTGGTTTTGACTAACTTCTCTTCCTAATTTTGATTGCATAATTCTTGGGGCTAATGTGTCAAAATATGACAGAACAATCAGGATATCATGAATAAGATACTAAAAAAGTCATGTGGTTTGTGTGGCAGGCAGTTTTCTTAGGCAGGTTCCAAGGATATGTGGTGATGCTATTATTTGGTAAAGCATAACCCTCAGGTCCAGTTTACATTGTCCATTTTCACAAGAAAGAACTGGGAAGGAATTTGTGTTTTTCTTTGTTTAAATGTATACAATGTCTTTTAGAGAAGTTGGTTAGCTTTATGGCACAGTGCAATATGTTTGGCTACTAGTAGTGTCATGTGAAAGGACAGTGAAGCATCCTCTATATAAGCTTTTTTTTTTTTCACTGTTTGTATCTTAAAGTCATATATAAGCCTCAACTTTCTTAGGTTCTTGAACCCAGATTTATTACAGCGGTCTTTTTAGTTCTGTGAAAGCAAGCTGCCCACATAGGTTCTAGAGGGATAGATTTAGGTATAAATTTTTATATATAGCTGCCTTCATAAATAAATGTAGGTATCTCATTCCATTTTCTGTTGAAATGTTTTCAGTTGAGCATAATGAAAATGGAATTTCATATTTCCCCATAATTAGATTTTATGCTTACAGACACTGATACAAGCAAATGTTTGCTAAAAGCAATCACAGTTTCTTCTTATAGTGAGCTACATTTGTGTGTTCATATAAGCAAAAGTACAGATTTTAGTGGATTTATTATTTGGGCATTTACAGAGGTTGATTTTTTTTTTAATCTCTATGATTAGCATAGGGTTTAACTTCTTTAGTTGCTTTTTCTGCATGTGCAATTATTAACATAATCCAAAAACATAATCCAAAATTGTTTTTATCATGTAGATATGCTAGCACAGATCTGTTTAAAATTTAGTTCAACCTTACCTCTGTGGAGTGATGGTTTCTCTGCAATATAGAAAATGCTATAATAAGATCTCCATCTATCTATAATATCTGAAGGAAAGATAAATTAAAACAAGGCATCTCAAAACATATCGATTCTATTTTTACAGAAAGCAAACTCAGTGCCTGTCTGCTGAAGATCCTAAGAAGTGATTTTCTGTGAATACATAAAATCCGATGACTTATGCACTGACTTGTTAATAACTTTTTTTTCACAATGGGGCTGTTGTGTGGTTTCCATAATGCTGTAAATCATGATTAAACACATAAAAAAGATTGTCGCTCAAGATCCATTTTAAGCCAAGTGAAACATAATGCAGTATAAAATTTACATCATTTTCTTGATTAACCCTGATGAACCTTCAGTCATTATCCATTGTGGTAAAAGTAAATTGGAAATGTTGCTTTGTTAATAAAACATGTGTAGACGTTTTCATGAGTCATAGATTTGATGGTTATTAACAGCTGACACATTCATAATGAAATACTGTGCCTTGGCTTTCCATTGAAGTACAATATTCTGTAAGGCTGCAATCCCGTGTCCTGTACTTCAGGACTATATTTTGGACATCAGATAATTTTGAATGTTGATCTAAAACCAGAACATAAATACAGAAAAGAGTTTTCAGAATCTGTACAATGCAATGCTGAATTTGTGTATGTTTCACTCCTGTTTCATAGGGATTCTTAGTAGCTCCAAAATTGTTTAACAACTTCAAGCTACACGTCTTTGTCATCCTGTAAAGTTTTGTTCCTTTTGCTTGAATGTCAAGAATGTTGTCTAATTCACACTCTGTTGCCTCTGTACTGATAAAGTGCTCTTAGATCTGTTCTAATGATTTAAACTAGGTTTGAAGTGGGAAGGGGATGAAATCAGGTTCAATAGAGATGAGCCTAGGGGCAGCATGCCGGCATTGGTATGAAATTAATAGCCCAGCTGCAGTGCAGCTGCAGCAGTGCAGCGGTGTGGGGAGCAAACCCGAGGAGCTGGAAGCCGTCGTGCATCAGGAAAACTGTGACATAGTCACTACCACAGGGACGTGGTGGGATGGCTCGCACAGCAGGAGTGCTGCAGTGGATGGCTGTAAACACTTCAGAAGGGACAGGCAAGGAAGGAGAGGCGATGGTGTGGCTCTGTACATTACGGAGTGCTTTGCCTGTAGGGAGCTCAAGAGTAGTGATGATAAGGTTGAGTGCCTGGGGGTGAGAAAAGAGGGGAGGTCTAACAAGGCAGACATCGTGGTGGGAGTCTGTTACAGACCACCCAACCAGGATGAAGAGGGAGATGAAAGCTGCTTTGAGTGACTGGCTGACATGTCATGATCTCTACCCCCTCTTCTTATGGGAGACTAACTTGCAGGATGTCTGCTTGAAACACAACATAGCAGAGAGGAGGCAGTCTAGAAGGTTCCTGGAGTGTGTGGAACTTAAATTCCTGTGACACAGCTGGTAAGCAAGCCTTACCGGGGGCAGTGCCCCTCTGTACACTGCTAATGTGCTGCTGATGAGTAGAGAAGGGCTGGTGGGAGATGTGCTGATCAGAGGCCGTCTTGGGCATAGTAATCGCAAAATCGTAATGGTTTCAATTCTCTGTGAAGTAAGGAACGTGGTCAACAAAACCTCTGTCCTAGACTTTCTGAGGACAGACTTCAGCCTGTTCAGGATGCTGTTCAGAGAGTCCCTTGGGAAACAGCCCCTAAAAACAAAGGAAGGCTGGGCATACATTAAGACAAAAATCTTAAAGGCCAGAAGCAGACCATCCCAGTGTGCTGAAAGACAAGCTGGCAGGGAAGAAGAATGGCCCGGCTGAATAGGGACCTTCTGCTGAAGCTCAGGAAAAGAATGAGAGCATGACCTTTGGAAGAAGGGGCAGGCAACTCAGAAGAGAACAAGGATGTCTTTGGGTCATGTAGGGAGAAAATTAGAAAGGTGAAAGCTCATCTAGAATTCAATCTGGCCACTACTGTGAAAGATAATAAAACATGTTTTTATAAACACATTAACAGAAAAAAAGAGGGCTGAGAAAAATCTCAGTTCTTTCCTGGATGTAGAGGGGAACACTGTAACCAAGGATAAGGAAAAGCCTGAGGTACTCTTCCCCAGGGCTTAGTCTTGGGGCCAGCCCAGTTTAATATCTTAGTCAATGATTTGGACAGGTAAATTGAATGCACCCTCAGTCAGTTGGAAATTGACCAAATTGGGAAGAAGTGTTGAGGGAGAACAGGAAGGCTCTGCAGAGAGATCTGGACATGATGGATCAATGGGCCGAAGCCAGTTGTATGAGGTTCAGTATAGCAAAGTGCCAGATCCTTTGTGTGGGTCACAACAACCCCAGGCAGTGCTACAGGCTGGGAACAGAGTGGCTGGAAAGCTGCCTGGTGGAAAAGGACCTGGGGGTACTGGTTGACAGTGGCTGAACATGAGCCAGTGTGTGCCCAGGGGCCAAGAAGGCCAATAGTGACCTGGCCTGTGTCAGCAATAGTGTGGCCAGCAGGACCAGGGCAGGGATTGTCCCCCTGTACCGAGCACTGGTGAGGCCACCCCTTGAATGCTGTGTCCAGTTCTGGGTCACTTACTATAAGAAGGACATTGAGGTGCTGCAGTGTGTCTAGAGAAGGGCAATGGAGCAGAAATTCTGTGAAGAAGTGAGCTGAGGTTGTTTAGCTTGGAGAAACGGAGGGTCAGAAATGACCTTATCACTCTCTCTAACCACCTGAAAAGAGGCTGTATCCAGGTGGGGATTAGGCTCTTCTCCCAGACAACTAGGAACAGAACAAAAGGAACCTCCCTCAGGCTGTCAGGGAAGGTTCAGATTTGATCATCAGAAAGAATTTTTTCATTAAAGGGTGGCTAAGCATTGAAAAGGGGTGTTCAGGGAGGTGGTAGAGTCAAATGTTCAAGAAATGATTGGATGTGGCACTTAGCACTGTGATTTGGTTGGCATGGTGGTATTTGGTCAAAGCTTGGACTTGATCTTGAAGGTTTTTTCCAACTTTACTGATTCAGTGATTCTCTAATTCTTTGATTCTAATTTTTGCTTTTGCTACTTTAAGTCAGGTCATACCAGGGTGAATTGCATAGTAAAATTTTTCTACCATTTGCAAAGCTTTCAATTTGTGTGTGCCATGTGAAGTATACCTTGGAGTACTTAGCAGTCCTGCAAATAGCTGTTGGTAGATGGATCACTGTACAGAGCCCCTTGGAAGGAACAAGCTTCTTAAGTAGCTTAAAAAAATGGGAGCAAGGAGGGATTTTTTTTTCTCTTTTTTTTTTTCTCTAAAATACCTAGAGGCAAAACATATTTTTTCACAATTTTCAGGGCACTTTTTAATTTATTTAGATTTTATAAAGTTTCAGGAAGCTTTTGAACTTTTATTAGGTTAATTTTTATGAGGTTTTATTTTTTTATTACTGAAACTAACACTGAAAACCTTTATTGACTGAAATCCAGTTTTCGGCAAACATATCAAAAGGAAGTTCAACAAACATTTTAAATAAAGAATTAAACCCTTACTGCAAAATGTCAAATAGATTTTTAAAAGGCCAGAATTTTTTCATTACATTTTAAAAGTTCAGAGCATCCCTAGAAATCAGGCAGTGGTAAGAGTAAATTCAGTTTATTGCACCATTAAGTCTGAGCAAGACTGTATGAATAATTTACCTATGTGTGCACATTCTCTACAGAAATAAGCCAATCAAAAAAAAAAAGGGCTATAATTTTTGGCTAATTATGACTGAAAGGAGCCTAAAGAAGAAATGCAGTGGAGAAAAAAAAAAAAAGGGCACAGACTTGGCAGTTCCTAACTGGAACAGTTTCGCATGCATGAGGATATAGCGGAAAGCAGAAATCATTGCCGAGGAAAACAGGCAAAGGGGTGTTGTGTCTGACCTCTTTGGCAGGGAAGCAATGTGAAAAGAAACTGACCAAATAGAGGTATCACCAAGTTAAGTAAGGCCTTGTGCAGCAGCAGCCCAGGGCATGCAGCACTCTTAGGTTAGGGAGAAGAAAATTGCTCCTCTCAGGTGAGAACAGCCCTGAGGAGAAGGACTTGGGGGTTCTGATTGACGAGAAGCTCAATGTGGCCTGGCAATGGGCACTCACAGTCCCCAGAGCCAGCTGTGCCCTGGGCTGCACCAAAACCAGTGTGACCACCACGGCAAGGGAGGTGATTCTACCCCTCTGTTTCTCTCTGGTAAGACCCCACCAAGAGTGCTGCACCCAGCTCTGGGATCCTCAGCACAGGTAAGATGTGGACTTGCTGGATTGAGTCCAGAGGAGGCCATGAAGGTGATCAGAGGGCTGAAGCACCTCTGCTGTGAAGATGGGCTGGGAGAGTTGGGGTTGTTCAGTCCGGAGAAGAGGAGGCTTCAGGGAGACCTTATGGCACCATCCAGGACCTAAAGAGAGCCAGCTGGGGAGGATCTTCTTACAAGGGCGTGTAGTGATAGGACAAGGAGGAATGACTTCAAACTGAAAGAGGATGGGTTCAGTAGAAATAAGGTAGAAATTCTTCACTATGAGGATAGCAAGACAGTGGAACAGAGTTGTAGGTGCCCCATCCTTGGAAACATTCAAGGCCAGGTTAAATAGGGTTTTGAGCAATCTGGTCTAATGGAAGGTGTTCTTGCCCAGGACATGGGCCTGGAACTTGGTGATCTTAAAGGTCCCTTTCAGCCCACACCGTTCTGTGATTCTGTGGTTCTATGGGCTGTATAACATAAAAGTAACATTTACAAAATTAAATAAAAGGGTAACATTGTGATTTGTCAGTTTTGTGCTCTTCGTCTTAGTTTTGTTTTTATCTCTGGAAAATATGGATGAGGATACAAAAGGAATACTTTGTCACATCTACAGTACCTGTTTCTTGGCAGCCAAGATTTTCACTTTATTTCTGGAGGTTTTATATTTAATTTTGAATTGCGAAGAAAAATAAACTCATTCCCAGTGTAAGATTATTAGCAGTGGTGAATTTTACACTTGTGAATATACTTTCAAAGAATATATTGTAAGAGCAGTGCAAATTTAAAGCTGTTGTAGTGTTTTGTTTCTAGCTTGGCTCAGTGTTGTTTTAAGATCTTCATCCATCTTAGGCAATTTTGCTAGCAGGTTTTGGGTTATGAAAGAAAATAAGGTATTGAAAATAGGATTACCTATTAATACAGAGTGGTGAAGTTTTGAATATCTATGTGTAATGTAAGTATGGATTGGTAAATTTTTATCATATGATGAAGCTATTTTTCCTGAAACTAAAAATAAATTAGGATTATGTCTCAATTTCTCTCATTGAGCAAAACCTCACAGAGGGAAGAAAATGTGCATGTTTTATCTGTAGTGAGGCTGGAAGAGCTACTCTTATAAAAGCAGGTGTTGAACTTAATAAGATTTTTTAAATGTTCCTCTGTTGTGATACTCTGACTCAACAACCTAGGTCCCAGCCTTAACTGCAGCCCTAGGTTTTCTTGGCATTTTGATATGTATTTAAAATTCAGTCAGGTTGCATGTGAAGCACTTATATTTAGTGAATGTCAGGTATGAGTGCCTGTAAGGTAATAACTGCACCCACAATTAGTCTTTTCTTGGTTCCTTCCAGTTGCCCAGTGTTAACCCTCAGAAGACCTGACCTGAACACTCTGATGCTGTTTTTGCAGATATGATATGTATATATTCATTTGTTTGGTGGATGCAATATATCTGCCCCTGAAAATACAGCTCCCTGTTTTGGACTTGGAATTTCCAGGCAGATAATTAAAGTAATCTCACACCTTCCAGTCTGCACCTGCCACCGTATGAGCGGCCGCCCCAGCTCAGCTCCCCCTGATCATATTCATGTTTGGTCGGTAGTGTTTCATGGCTAATACAAATCATAAACAGGCTGTAAAAGCTGAAGCGTCAATGAAGCCTAGCTTTAAAATTGCTGGAAGCTGAAGTTTTAAAACTGATACTGCAAAGTGAAAAATGAAATTTAACCAGGCACTTTGGTGAAGGAAAAATAATTTATTGGATGTAAGATGAAAAGCTGTGAGAGTAAACATCAATCTCATCTTAGACATAATGTCATTGATTGATGTTTGCTCTGTGCTGCTGCCTGGAGGTAAACTCTTTGAAATAGCAAAATAGGTACTTTATCTGTCTGTGGATAGGAGCACAGTTTGTTAAGTTACTGCTTTTTTGAGACCCTGCTACATCTTTATGTTCAATCAAAGTGAAAACAGTAAATCAGAGTAATTGCTTTACCCCACGGCATTCCTGTTTGTAAATGGGAAAAAATACTGTAAAAATCCTCAAATTAACTTCTGCTGTTTAGGATAGATAAAACGTCTAAAAAAAAACCAGTTTTAACCTAGGAAGGTATTTTTTTGATTACGCCACTTGTTCATCAAAGGCAGCCCCTTTGTTATAATTTAACTGATAGTTCAAATATCATTAGGGAAAATATTTAATACTCAAAAATGTAAGGTTGCCATATATTGGAGTTCCCTGTACCCTTTAGCAATGACTTACCAAACAGATACCACTTATAGTTATTGGGAAATGGAACTGGTACCTAGAAATTGGCCAGCAAAAACCATGGACATGAACAGTGAAATAGAAAACACTGCTGTGTTAAGCACAGTAATTCAGCAAGGAAGACAACCTCGATTGTAATTAAAGCATTAGAGTTAAGACTGTTTCCTAAAAATGTTTGGGGCTGTTGCCTTTACAGGGTCTCAAACTGATTCGTCCTTTTGAGTTTTAAAGTATGGCAAAGGTGAAGGAATGATGGTACATTAAAATTCAGAACCCAGTTTCCATTCTGAATTGAGTTTCATAATCACTGTCCTGCATCAGGGTTGGACTGCTTTTTTATGGTGTTGTGTAAGATTTTCCTTCGACTTCCTCTATTTAGCTACTTTGGCATAAATGTAGTAATTCAGGGGGAATTAGACTATTAAATATTTAAGAAAATGTCCTCACTTCAGCCTGAAATTTAGTATATTGATTTGTGTGCCAGACTAAAATTTGTGGGGAAATGTGGAGAATAATCAGTAAACCATTTTAAAATTTATTTTCTTGAAATATTGCCTGTTTTCCATGGCTTTGAAGCAGTTCTAACTGTGTTCATAACTCAAAAATGACCGTGTGCTAAAATTTAATTTCAAAGATATATGTGTCCTTGCAGAAGACTTGTTCACGGGTCTAGGTTTATTCTTGAAATGCACATATCTTTTAGTTCCTTACAGTATCGGTTGTGTTTTTGAGTTGGGGTTATTTTTGTTTGTTTGGAACATGATCAGCACCCAGCAGCTTGGGGATGGTGTCACTCCCATGATGCTGGGAGCGGGTGTTGCAGTCTGCTGACGTTTTGATGGAGCTTCTTAATTTCATGATGGAAGAAGAAGGGTCAGTTTAAGAACAAATGGGGAGGTTGATAAAATCTGGGAAAGAAGTTCAGCCCTGGGAACTAGGTCTTCCCTAGCAAAAGATTGTCAGGAACCCACAGGAGCTGTGGGTTTGCCAGTCTAAGAAATAACTGCCTGTTAGCATGAAGCATTAGCTCTGCCTTTGTAATTAATATGTCTAGACTTCAGGTTCTGAATGTTTTGTGCTAAGTGCCACAGGTAGCTGCCAAGGTGAAGGAGATCAGCCTCCTGAGTAAACATTAACTGCAAACAAACAAGCTACTCCAGCTAAATTTATATCGCAATATTTATGTGCATGGGGAGGTAGAAGGAAGATGAGTGTGTATGTGGGTGTTGCAAAGCCCTCACAATTCAGAGAATAATGAACTAAGTATTTGGACTTGAAAATTATATTGGAAGGTCTGGAAAGGCAAAGGCAAGACTGCAGGGTGCTGCAAATGGTAAGTTCAGGAACTATGGCCAGGTCTCTGTATACACGTGGTAACACCTTCCTCTGGCATGCTGATATGGCTGGCAGGGTCACAGCCCCCTTCCTTTTTCCAGAAAATAAACTGATGCCAAGAAAGGGGAGTACTAGCAATCTCACCTTTGCCTACCTGTGTCTTTATCAGCCTCAAAGATGCCAGCTGTTAGGAGGATGGTGATCTTGTAACAGAATAACAGCACCCTTCCAGAATCTCCCCTTCTGATGAGATGTGATGCAGCAATTTTGTGGTTTCTGAAAAGGTCAAGCAGCATCATTAATGCACACCATGTAATTCCTCTGTGAAGGTGCAGTGCTTCGTTTGTGGAAAAGGACATCTTCCTCTGAATGCAAATTTAGATGTTCCCAAACTGAAGGGACTGGAGGATATGTTGGTGCCACCTCATTCATCATGGAGATGAGACCTTTTTATTTTAGTTGCTCCAAAAAGTGATATCTGAGGGAGGCAAAGCAAGTCAGGGAGAGCGTGCTTAAAAAGGAAAAGGAAAAAAAGGAAAGGAAAAAGGAAAGGAAAGGAGAGGAAAGGGGAAAGGAGAGGGGAGAAGAGAGGAGAGGAGAGGA
>VWZU01017054.1:1295545-1369567 GCA_013397095.1 Sterrhoptilus dennistouni | reverse complement strand
AAGGAAAGGAAAGGAAAGGAAAGGAAAGGAAAGGAAAGGAAAGGAAAGGAAAGGAAAGGAAAGGAAAGGAAAGGAAAGGAGAAAGGAAAGGGGAAATTTTCAACACTTAAAACTTTAGGCTTTTTATATTATTTCTTTCAGCATAACCTGAGACAACATAACTCTTTGGACTTTGTAGGAGATTAAATCCAGCCCCAGGTTTTTCAGGTAAAATTATTGCTCTGCTCCTAGGCTGTCCCTTGAGCCATCTCTGTCTATTTCTAATTAAGGACTAAAGGAAACAGTTCCTTCTGATGGCAGGAGCATCGTGAAGAAAACTGCAAGTGTTTCTTTGGGGAGGCTGGTGCCACTACCACCCTCCCATCAGGAAGCAGCACGCCTGAGCTCTCTTCTGCAGCTGGTCTCACAGGGAGACATGCTCACCTTGGGCATGGACAAAGACTGGGGACTATCCCGGTAATCTGCCAAAAGGTATCACAGCAGATCAAAATTCATTAAATATGCCTACTCTGAGACAAGTTCAGTAATCCACTGGAAATCTGATCAGGCAAATATCTGGGGGTGAAATTATTCTGCGTATCCTGGAAGAAGCAGAGAAGGTAGGGGTGCTGTGATGGGGGTGGTGGTGGTGTGCTGAAAGCTGTTTGAGCCTGAAACACTGGCATTTAGGCACAATTCATTGGTATATCCAGTACATATCTTGGCAGATCTTAGGGCTGAAATAAATCAAAAAAGCAATGTGCCAAATTTGAGATAATTTAATTTCTATAATACAACCTTTATTCATATATAACTTCTGCAAGTGTTTGGCTTGTTGCTCATGTTCTGGTTCATGTCCTTTAAATATGAATTTGAAACAGATGCAACATTTTAAAAATAATGGTATATCATTTAAAAACTGTTTAAATTCAACCTTTTGGAATTTGACCTGTATGAAACAAATATAAATGACAGTGACTTTTGAGAGGCCAATGTGTGCTTGTTCTTTGGTTCCAAGTCTTACAAAACTGAGCATGCATACTACATATATATATGCATATATCACTCACATATGTACACATGCCCTGATTAGGAAAAAGTCATGAGGTTTTCACGAGCTTGTTCTTCATGGCTTAGCTATTGAAACAAGACACACGTTAAACCATTAAAAGGTACCTCTGGGATTGTTTTAAATTGCAAATTAAAAAAAAATAAAGAAGAAATCTATTAAAAAGAATCATTTTCCATTAACTGAAGTGTTTGCAATAAAGACAATTATAGCAGTTGGCAGTATTCTCCTTGAACCAAAACAAATAAATACATTTGGTGACATACGTTTGAGGAAATGTGATTGCTGTAATGTTCATGCAAATAAGGAGCAGCCTTACAAATACTAGACATTTTGCCATCTGGTATTACCAAAGGAACACAACTCTCAACTTGTAGCTCTTCCTAACTTACAGCTTATAGAGGGCGTATTAGGCATTGTCACATGGTTCTGACATTTGCATAATCATTCTGAATTACTGCAGACTGTGCATTGCATTGCCAGCAATGAACTCATTTGAGAAGGGGTTTCGGAGACCTTATGATTTGTATGTCTTCATCAAATCTATCTCTGTCCAATAAAGGGATAAAAATATTCTTCCACTTTAGGAGTATCACACCAGTGAATTTTTAAATTTGTATGAGGCCTAGTGAAGAATATTGCACTTGTTTACTTCCCAGAAACTGGGTAGAGACCAGTATTATAATTAATCTCAGGGAAGCTGCCCATCTCTGTTTGGCTGCAGGCTAGAGTACAAATGCAAAGCATCTCAAAAAGTCAAGAAATTCTCGATACAGACACATAGCTGAGGATGAAGTTATAACCCAATCTCTTAAAACTCCAGAAAAACCCAACCTAACAACAGTTGCTAAGCATGGCAGGAAGTCTGGTTTAGACACCGGTGGTAAGTGACTCAGCTGATGGGAGTAGGCTTGATGGCACAAAGTAGTAACTGAAGACCTCTGCTCTCACAGTAGTCAGTGATAACTGCTCTGCCTCTGGTCTCAGCAGCATGTGCAGCATGTACAGCAGGTGATCTCACTTCCAGGAAGGGGAGGCCTTCGCCATCCACTTCCTTCTGGAGGAAAGCATTTTCCATGCCCAAAACTTCATCCCTACAATTGCCTCCTCATTACACTGCTTTTCAAGGAGAGGGTATTGGTGTGAATAACATGCATTGCTCATGAAGAGTATGGTATAAAAACCCCCAAACCCTCAACCACCTGTAAGTGGTTGTAAACAAGATGGCATTTGGACATTGTGTCCAACCTGCTGTACTGAAACCCTGTGTTTGTTTCACAAGGAACCCCAGTGTTTGAGAGCTGTGCTCGGCCCCTGGTGTCTGCCCTCAGACCCCTCAGAAGGCTACTCTGCAGTCCAGTTCGAGTTAGCAGCATCAACAAGCAAACAAAAGATCTTCTGTTCATTTAGTGACTGTTGAGGCATTGTTTTTAAATACTAATAGCATCTAACATATCCTGTGTATTTTCAGCTCTCTCAAGTCTCAGATTAGAATCAGATAGCTGTTGGCCTTTTGACTGCCTTGCCTGAGGCATACTAGGTAGCATCACGTGGGTAACCAATGCAACATATGTTTTGCTAACTGGGAAGCTGGTTAGCAAGACAACGTTTATCTTATTAACACATGGTGCACTTACATGACATTAATATATATTCCTACTTTACAGATTTACTGTGCCAGAAGAAAAACATTAGCTGAGCTAAGGAAAATAGGAATCAGCATACTTGTCACATTGTCCTGAAATAACATGTTAACTTTGTTAGACATGTTGGCTTCCTTTGTGAGGAGAATAAAACATAATCAACTGAAATGTGTAAACTTGAAAGGTGTTGTTCTGTAGAAATTCAGAACAAGGATTGTCTAGTTTATGTTGTCATGTATTAAACTAGAATTCTGAAAATAAAGTTAATTTTTTTTTCTGATGTCTGTATTGGAGCTAAAGTTGTTAGTTTCTGAAAATTAATGCTGTTGTGTAAAGCAGTGATTTTATTCTCTCTCCAGCTACACTCTACAAGCGATAATACACTGTTGTGCCACTATTCATTTATTCATGTTCTGTGGTTGTGGTAGTGTCAAATCCATCAGAAAGAGGAATTGTTTCAGTAGTAGTTTCACAACTTGGCTGATTAGCAGAGATCAGAAGAAGCAACCTAACTGTGGAAACCACTACAGCATATAGTTTTAACAGCTCTTTAGGGAGATAGTTAACGAAAGAATCACCACCCAAACACGTCCATGTGAAAAAAGTAGCATTTTCATACAACATTCATAAGATATGTCATAAGTGGGAACATGTTCATAATTTCTATTTACTCGCGGCTGTAATTACTATCTGCCTTAAGAGAACTTCTAGTCTGTGTCAAAGTTCCTTAGATATTTCCTTTGTCATATTTCAGGCAGAGAAGTTCTGTATGGACTAGATCCTGCCATGGGATTTTTTTATTTTTCTGTACAAATTTAATTATCATCTGTGTGAAGAAAGCACCAGCATTCCCAGAGACCTGAACCTCCCCAGCCTACTTGAACTGGCATTCATCTAATTCGTGTTTGTGCTTATTTTTGCCATCTGTCTGCAAAACAGAGTTCTTAACCTTTAAATGCATGCTGGCTTATATGTTGCCCTCTAATTTTTAACTCTTAAAAAACTATTTCTCTTTTTTTTTTCTCTAACTCCAGTGTCTACGAGCCAGATAGAAACGTGCTACGAAGGAAAGAATGGGAAAGGAGGAATCAGGAGGCCCAGCAGGACAATGGCGCATTTAACACGAGCTATTCCCTCTTCAGTGAACCATACAAGGTAGATGCTTCCCAGCTGGGCAAATCTTTGTTTATTTATTTATTCCACAGTACAGAAATGTAGCCTGCAGAAGGCACTGTCCAGGTTTCATCACCCTCCAACAAGTTCTAGCTTACCAAAGTTCATGCATGATTCACTGAGAGTAGGATTTTATATATATTTATATTTATGTACCTGTATAAAGCTTCTTCTAGTGTTCAGCAGCGCACAAGAGTGAAATAAACTAGAAATATCCCAGAAATATTTGAGATGGAATTAAAACTAGGAGGTGAAGATGAAGAAATCCTGGTTTTGCAATACTTAGAAGAAAACAACTGTGTAAGACTAGTGTGTGAAGGTCAAGCAATACTGTAAACACTGTGCCCTGGCCAAGGTTAAGGTACTGAAATATCTTTTTTTTCCCTATAAGAATTACCAAGATAATAAGAAAATCTGTCTGCTATACGTGTCCAAAGGCAGAAGTAGCTTAGGAGTCTCAACTCCCTGTGTTCCTCATGGTAACAGCAGTTTGATGAGACACAACTCTCTTTCATCTCTCCCTGTTAGAAGGTCAAGTAGGGCCTTCTGCACTCTGCAGAAGCTTGAAAATGGTGAACAGGACCAGAGAGCAGTGTCCCATGGGGGCTGCTCCTCTCCCTCAATTTAACCAATGACTGCCTGTATATATAAAACCATCATCATGTATTTTCTGCTGTGCCTTTCCAGAAATGTCCAAGTTACTGTAAAAGGTACCACATTGTGAAGCCTGAAGCCTTTTCCCCCATGCAGCATCACTTGCCCTTGAAGCTTAGGGTGCTTTAGTACCTTTTTTGAGGAAACCTATTTGGAATCTGGCACCTGGATTCTGCTTTGACTTCCAAGCTTGCATTTTAATTCTTGTGCTCCAGAGTCAGCTTTTAGCTTGCTCTTCTTCCAGACTGTTGCTTGTATTTAGTCCCTAATAAAAAAGAAAGATCTACCACTTTCAAACCATGTCCCTTGAAGAAACACAGCTCTGTCTGCCTTGAAGCTGACCTCCAGCTGCTTGGACTTCAGATTCATTACAAAGGCATTTAGAAGCCATGTCAAATTCTTGAACTCCTCAATGACCTACTTGAAAATGTCTACTATGAGACTAGTCAAGCGCTAATCCATGGAAGAAAGCCTGGAAAGCTTAAGTCAGCTGTGTCTTGACACTTCTTGGGGGCTGTGCTGCACTGAAGACTTAATGATTTTCCCTTTGGTCCAGTCAAATAGACTACACACAAAAAGGACCTGGCCTTTTGCTGGGTCCCCAGTGCTGTTCTGTCTGTGGTGCCTTAAGCTGGTAATACTGAAGCTCAAATCACTTATAAAAATGGCAGCACTTTATTACTTCTGTGCCAATGTACCGACTGTCATGACACAGACATGATGTGCCATGGACACAACCACTAGTTTCTGAGTTACTTTGTCAGAAGACACCTCTGTGCAACCCCAGCATAATTCCATCAGCTTTAATAGGAGTGGATGAAAAATCATTGCCATCTCTTGAAGCAGAGAGGATACTGAGTGGATAATCCTATGAGGCAACCAGAATAATGGCTCCTTTCCTGCTTCTTACCTTTAAACGCTGCGTCCCTATTTTGAGCAAATGTGTAAAGAAGGTGCTGCAGAAACACATCCTACAGCTAACTTTGTCAAGGAAACGTGGGGAAAGGCAAAAAGCCCAAGATAGTAGTATAACTCACAGCTATCTTGGTGTGACAAAGTTGCTTGGGGTGATCAGTCATTCTGATAGTATTGGATATCAAAACTTTTATCAGTAGCATACTCTGAATGTCATGTATACATTGGCAATGGACCACTGGGCTCTCTGAACTCAGCCAAGCATTTGTGAACCTTCACTGTGGGGGGATAGAGCTGTGGCTTGGGCATTTCGATCTTACTGTGGAGAGAGCCTAACTGCAAAAGAGTAAACCTTTCTGCAAAAGCAAAACTGAAACCCACTTGTACTCCCTATAAAGATCATGTTCTCCTTTTAGGGGTTTCTAGAGGGGAATGAAGTTATAGCAGATATTCACTGCAAGCTCTGATTAAATTCAGTATTCCTCTGCACGAACTTGGGAAACATGAGCTAAAGCCAAAGGATATGCTATTCAGAAGCCCATATCTGAAGATCAAAGGCAGACTGGAAATCTCTTAAATCTTATGTCCTCTCTCACCTTGACATGTATCACTACTACTGTAACATTGAATTTTCTCAAAAATCTTGACTCTTCAGGTTGCCCCTTATCCCCTTCAAAGTATCCATAGCAACCCTCTATGAAGGATTACAGGAAATCCAGTACTTTTTACATAAAATCTCTTTTACAGGAGAGTGAAAAAATAGGAAACTAGTTCTGGATATTTTCTGGACAGAATACCTTGCCCCATTAACTATGTAAGTATTTTTAGTGAAGAAAAAAATTCTGATGGCCTTTCATGCAGCCATCAGGTTTATTTTTAGAAGTGTTATATGTTGCCATCTTCAAATGCTTGGATTTGTCTTGCATTGCAGAAGAATATCAGAGCACCATAAGTTAGACATGTTTGCACAGAATGCTTTTCCTACTTACGCATTTTGTGACCACATTTTCCCTGTGGGAATGCTTAAATAAGGCCAGCAATATTTCTGAGAAGATAATAGGACGAACTAAAGCTCATGACGAGTTACCTCAGATCCCATCATGTTCCCAAGAGGGTGTAGGTGAACTCTCCTCTATGAGATCAGCTCAACACAAAATCTCACCTGAGGCTGTCCCCAGTGCATCTTGAAGGAATAAACAGCACAGACCAGTAGTCAACATATGTCTGATATCAGTTTGTTGCAGTTATTCTTGTGGTTATCTGGGATCTCTCAATACAAGCTGTCTGTGTGCATTCACATCACAGCCATGTAGAAGACAAGTCAATGACTTCTCTGAGCTATTGATAGTCTATAGAAAATCTGCAGTTAGGCTTTTGTCTCCTTTCCATCCACAGAGCAGCCATCAGAAAAGCCAGATCTTTTAGGGAAGTTGGACTTCTCAGGGGCAAAAACCTGCACACAAATTTGTTTACATCCATGGAACGAGGGGCAGATGGGTGGAGAGCTGTTCTTACAAGATGTCCACTCTGTGGGTGCCAGGGGCCCCATTCCATTTGGTGGTCATTGTTGCCATGCTCCTGGCAGGGAAAGAAGCCTCATATACACTCTGGTTGAATTATTATTCAGGTCCAATCCATGAGGTACAGGCCCAACAGCAGATTTCCTGCCATAGGGGGAAGCTGAAAAAAAACTTCTCTACAAGGTAGAAACACAAGGTGGAGGATCCAGTGAAGCATAAAGAGATGCACTGGGTAAAAGGAAGATTTTCTATGTGTTCTGGAACACAATTCTGCTGGTCAAGGAGATGCCCAAGTGTAGAAGTTATTTTGTTGACTTCAGGAGTCATGTGAGTTTATCTCCAACCTTTTTTCTTTTCAGATGTATGTGATGCTTCCCACATCATTAGCCTTCCTCTTCTTTAGGACAGATAGTTTCCTCTTCTTTAGGGCATTGATCTGATTCCTGTTAAGTGAAGAAACACCCTCTTTTAAAGCAGCTTGCTATCTGTGAGTCAAAGCTTCAATTTTTTCCATAGCAGATTATTACCTTTGTGACAGTAACGGCCTCATGTGCAGAGGGAAGATCAGGCTGTAGTGGTTGAACCTTGAGGTATCTTACTCCCAAGTTTCCAACGCAGTGTTTCAGATGCGAGACTTTCATGTCTTCCTACCCCCCTTCAATATATATTACTGATACATAGAATTAGCTCTGATAGCATAGTAACAAAAATGTGCTAGGTGAAATGCATTTTACAGGTACAAGGTATTGTCCTTGAAATCTGAGGGGAAAAGTTTGAAGCAAAACAGGACTGCTTCTACTGTTAGACATAAGAATGCTTTCACTGTTGACCTCTAAAAGTTTGCATGTGGCAATCACAGCACTCATTTACTGTGCATTTTTTGCCTGGATTTGGATTTTTAACTAAGAAACCCTAAAAAAACCCAACATTCTAAACTGGGGGGTTTCCACTGAGTACCTTCCCTTACATATCCTCATTTTCCAGAGTAACTGATGTGGTTGCTGCATCTTTCGTGTTTTTAAATGTAACTTTAAGAAGATCTTCTCCACTTCATTTACTCCCTTCTTTCTCCTTTGTTCCTCTTTTCCTCTAAAACAGAGAATCTTGAGATGAAAGCTTGGTTTTCTGAAGCCAATAGGAGTTTTTCCATTCAAACTCCATGTCTGGAAGAGAGAAAGGAGAACTCCACTGCCTCATTACTGTCTTCCTCTGAAAACGTAAAGCAAAGGGCATCACATGCCTGAATCTTAGCAGGGTTCAAGAAAGCTCTGCTGTAAAAATGCTAATAATACACCCTTTTGCTTACAGTGGCTTTTTAAAGGAAGAATTTTCAATCTTTTCCAGTATGTTTTATTTCTTTGTGAAGCTTCTGCCTTTTCAGTCAGGAAGTAAATGGATCATTTTTAGGACAGTAATTAATCTTAAAGGGGAGGAAGGGTGGCTGTATTCCCCTGCTATGCACAGCAAGCACTGAGAAATGTGAAGAATTTGGCGAGGGTTCTGTTCATCTTTTTTTTTACAAGAGAAGAGTGCCCTGGAATGAGCACCCTGTCAGAGCATTTTCAAAGAAGGGACATAATCTGTGCTTTGCCCATTTCCCACAAGCTGTTTTCAAGTCACCTCAGAGCATTTGGCTGGCTTAGACTGACAAATTCATTCAGTGCTTGCATGGGATGTTGTGTGGCTTCCCAGATGGTTATGAAAATTTAGGGAGGCAGAGGAAGAAATTGGGAATGCAATGTTTTCATTCATGACTGAAAGAGAGCTTGCTTTGGGCTACAGGAAAAGTTTTATCATGGTCAGATTTAATCCAAACCATTCTGTGCAGTTGCAATAATAAATTTTCCAGTTTCCAGGTAATATACTTTAACTACGGCATGATATCAGTGATAGATTTCTTTTTTTATATACTCTAAGGCCCTTTATAGCTTTTCCAGTTCAGGGTAGATTTAAGATGTTGACAAGTGTCTTCAGAGACAATAAGGATTTTTGATTTCATCCCTCAATGCCGCTGCTGAATAAGGCAGTCTTCAGTAAGGATTTCAGCAGAAGCATGCAGGGAATTTTGTTTTCCTTATGTTGACTTTACCAGAACACTTGATTTTTGTTTTGCAGACTAACAAGGGAGATGAGCTTTCCAGTCGCATCCAGAATACGTTGGGCAACTATGATGAAATGAAAGACTTGTTAACTGACCGGTCAAACCAGAGCCATCTTGTTGGGGTTCCAAAACCTGGGGTTCCTCAGACATCTCTCCCCAAGACTGATGAACATCTTATCGCAGACTCGAGACCACCACCTCCTTCTCCTATTTCCAGCACTACTTCTTCCACACCAGCATCCCTAGCTACCCAGCAGAGCAAAAGTACCACGATGGGCTGGCAGAAGGCTGGACATAATGCCACTTCAGATGGCCAGCAGAGAGCAAGCAAACACGGACACCGGTCACTGGAGTCGCACAAGGGTGACTTCAAACTGGCGAACCAAAAATCCAATCTGGAGAAACTAAAACGCTATGCATCGAGTCCCACCTCCTCCTCTTCCTCTTCCTCCTCCTCCTCTTCCTCCACTTCCTCTTCTTCCTCCTCGTCCTCCTCCAATACTGCCCAGCAAAGCTCGCTGAGGGCCACATTAGGAGACAACATCAATAGAGTCCAGCAGCCAGCAAAGCTCAGTTGTAGCTCAGAAGGAGGAACTCAAGTCCAAGAGAGGCCAGCAAAACATGGTGGGGGGCACTGTGTCCAAAACTTCCCACCCTCTCTTGCTTCAAAGCCCAGTCTGGGTCAGCAGAAGCCAACAGCTTATGTCAGGCCAATGGACGGTCAAGACCAGGCTCCTGATGAGTCTCCAAAGCTGAAGTTACCAGCAGAGACGACCAAATCCTATCGAGGAGTGCCTTCCACCAAGCATGATTCGGCCAGGACCAAGTCAAAGATCACCAAGTTCAGCATTCCTAAGCAAGAAGAAGTAAGTGTTTTTTATATTTCTTATGACATACCTCCACAGATGGATGGATGGATGGATGGATGATGTCTTATTGCACCTGCCTCTTCACATATTTTTAACATATTGGTTTGTGTGTTGATTTTTTTGGTAACATTGATATAGTATATTGCAAATAGCAGCCTCACAGTAATTTAAAGATACCTCAACAGCAAAATGCTCATTGTCTTTAGGACCAAAACACTTCCTACAATGGCACATTTTCTAGTAGTATATGTTATTTCCCTGACTCTTTTTACTGAGTGCTCATCTATAAAGCCTGGATGGGTTTTTTTCTAGGCAGTTGTATTGCTTCTTATGGTTCATATTTCATTGATTTTCTTCTCTTTGGCAAAGATTAAATGAAGTGCATGTGACCAGAAATAGTTCTGCCATCCTCAGTGTCAAAGTAGTTTCACAATCTAAATAAATTACTTACACGATATGAAATCTGTGGAATAGATGAGAATACAGCAATGAGACTCTCCCTTTAGTTAATAGTATCTGTTTGTGTTTCAAGCCAATTTCTGAGAAGACTTAGGTTTCCTTCTTAAAGAATTTCCATCTGTACAAACCTGGTGTAGTGGGTTGACCCCATACACCTGGCTACAAGTATGAGAGCATGTCTGAAAAAGCTTTTAGACAACATTTATTTATCAGCAGTAGATATGAAATATGTCTGCTTGGACTTACTCTATATTCATTTATTTCACATTCCTTTTATGCTGGGAGGACACTTTTCTTTACCACTTTGACTGTGATTGTCTGTTTTTTTAACTATTTGGTCTTTTTTGATGGGAAGGAAGTGATTAGTTTTGGCAGAGTAAAGGGTGATTTTTTTTTCAAGGGTGTATTCAAAGGCCTGTATGACAATACAAAGACGGTCACATCATTCTCCTGTGTAAATTAATAGATCTCCTATGACTTCAACAATTTATAGTATTTATAGGACTACAGTATTTATAGGACTCTATTTGACTGAATCACCGTGACTTTCTCAGAGAGGAGGCAAGGATTGTTTACACTTTTTTGACAGCTGTGGTGTGTCTTGAGACATTTTAAGTCTTAAAACTTTGATTCTGGCATTATTAAAGGAGAGGAAAAAATCTAATTTTTGGTGGAGTTCTCTGGTCTCTTAATGTCTGCTTTTCAGAAATGGGAATTGACTCTTGTATTCCCCTTGGGTTTGGTTTGGGAAAGAAATCTCTCTGGAAGCAATTATTTCTGTGATTTTTCTCTAAGTGAAAGTTCCATCAGTTCCAAACAACATGTAGGTGATATGTTGTTCCTGAAAAGTTGTTGTTTTAGTCTCTTAAGCCAGATCTTATAAGCAAATTTAGCTTTCACAAATGACTGTAATTGTGCAGCTAGATCAGGTAACAGCAGCTAGTAATATCCATTTAGCTATTATTGCCTCTTTCAGACTTGTGCTTCTATCTGCAAGTGGGAAGTGTTGTTAGAATTAAAGATGCCTGTGGCAATTATCTGAATTTTTCAAATTTCCCCTTTTACATGTATACAATACTCTAAGGACTCATATGGAAAGGAGTTCTGATAGGCAATCATTTATTTTTCTGAAATTCAGGATTTACCATTTGCATTCCAAATTCATCTACCTTCGGAAAGAAAGATTTAATTTGTTGTATGTCATCCATGCTGCTGCATAAGCATAAGTTTATATTGCAGTTTCTAGATGAGGAGACACAGCTGAGATCACTTTAAACTAAGTTGTTTCAATATTGATGGCAATGTAGATTATAGTAGGAGAGAGTGGACGACAGGTTACCTTCTACAGTATTCACCAAATTCTCACAGATTTTATGTGATGCAGTTTTAATGAAACAGTATTTGATAACAGAATATAAAAAATGCAACTGAGGTTGAAGGAGATGGACCAAAAGCAGTGTCTGGTGGTTTAAAAAAGATCATTATGAAAAATGGATAAATTTCTAAGAAGAAAAATAGTAGGTACTATAGGTGTTGGGGTTTGAAACTGGAGGTAATAAAAGACAATGTTTAGATCTTAAAAATCAGTGAAAGACAACGGACCAGCTATTTTTCATTTATACTGATATTTTCTTTGTTCTAACTTTTTCCATCCCAAGTGGCACAAGCCACTTGTAACCCAGTGGTATTGCTCCAGGGAGAAATACTGACCAAGACTGAAAGCTTTTATTCAGTGTTGCCTAATCCACCCACCCTTTAATTTTCAGTAGGACTTCTTTTAATTTCAAAATGTTTTTCCATTCCTATTATCTTAAGTCTTCTAGTGGAGTTGTGTAAGAATTCCCATCCTTTTAAAAAATCTCAGCTATTAAACTCATAAATTTTCTCCTTTACATCAAATGTTTGCCATCCCCTCTTAGGGCCAGAAGTTTAAAGCTGCTTGCAGCACAAAAGCCTGTGGTCCTGTGAATGTTTTCAGGCAAAATGAGGCCTCTGTTTTTCAGAGTGAGGCTGAAAGTTTTGGCCAGGACAAACCTAGTATCCCTAGTGGCTGTGAGAAGGGTATAGATATATAGGATGACTGTGAGGGAAAGCAGGCTGACAAGTAGGCTACAGCAGTGTCTGGAAGCTACATGAAAACAGAAATGAGAGTGGCAGAAAGCTGCTTAAGAGCAGCCAGGAAAGAAGGAGAAGGGCAGAGGGCTTGAGGTAGGATATCTGAAGTGCTGGCAGTGAAATGGAGCCCTGTGTCTGCTAAAACGAAAGGTGAGTGGCTGAGATGGGCTAGATAGGGCAGCCACTGTGCTCTAGGGTTTGTGTAGGCAGCACTCCCAACACAAGGAGAATGTGGGCCTGCTGGGTTGAGTCCAGAGGAGGGACACAGAGCTGATCAGAGGGGCTGGAGCACCTCTCCTATGAAGACAGGCTGAGAGAGTTGGGATTGTTCAGCCTGGAGAAGAGAAGATTCTTATGGCACCAGGACCTAAAGGCAGCCTGCAAGAATGCTGGGGAGGGACTTCTTACAAGGGTATGTAGTGAAAGGACAAGAGGTAATGACTTGAAGCTGAAAGAGGATAGGTTTAGATTACATATTAGGAAGAAATTCTTCTCTCTGAGGGTGGTGAAACACTAGAAATGGTTGCCCAGAGGAGCTGTGGATGCCCCATCTCTGGAAGTGTTCAAGGCCAGGCTGGATGGGGCTTTGAGCAATGTGGTCTAGTAGAAGGTGTCCCTGCACATGGTGCTGGGATTCAAGTTAGATTGTCTTTAAGGCCCCTTCAAACCCAAACTGTTCTGTCATACCTATGCACTTCCATTTGTGTTTACCAGTTTGAAAGAACCATCAGTGAAAAAATAAACACATAGTGAAACAAAGTTAAGCTTCTCTGTAAGAAATGGAGAATAAGAAGCAGTGTCACACAAAGGGTGTGTGTGTCATCAGCAGTATACAAAACCCTCTTCTGTTCATCCCATGAGGTTTTCAGGGAAACAGGGCACAGATTTGGCTGCAGTACAATTATTATTCACTGGAAATACGATCTTTTGAATACAAATTATAGACCATTACTTTTCAATACATGAAAAAGGTTGATTTTAATGCAGTTCAATACCTCATTTTATATTTTTAATCAGTTTTGGAAAGCCTTCAATACCTTGACACAGACTGAAGCTTATAAATTTTTTAAATTGTTTTAATGAGAATAATTTGGATAGACCTGTGTGTAGAAAGGTAGCATTTACTCATTTGGGAATTTAATCTTTAGTAGCCAGGTTCATCAGTGTTAATTAGAATCCATACCCAACCTCCTGGTCGTTCCAAAATTATCATATTGCTCTGTAGAAATGATAGTTCGTCATCTCAAGTACTGATATTTCACATTTCGAACTACTTAGAAATTATATTGCTGTAGGTAAAAACACACTGTATTGAATAAAAGGGAAGAAAAATTTGATACCAGGGTATAGAGGAAAAGAGGCAGGGAAATCAAGTGCCTCTCTTTTCTAAAACATTCTTGAGTGAAACAATAAGGAAAACCTAGGGTGGCAAATAATGTTCTTTATATCCAAGTTCTGTTTTTGAATTTCAGCTCATAGGCTGCATGCTGATGTTTTATTACATTGAAGAAACTTTATCTATTGCTGTTTGCTTACTTCTCTTAAGGGTTATGGATCAAAGAAATGGAGGTTGTATTCAGGAATGATTGTGAGTCTAATGGTAAAAAGGAAGGTTTGGTTTTGTTAAATTTGGAAACACATTTATGTGAAATGTAGGTAAGGTCATCATGAGGACACATTCTTTCTAATTCACTTCACGGAGTACACTACACAACTACTTCTGCAGCAGAAGTAATGCACCATAGATTAAAGGTTGAGTTTGGGGTTGGTTTTTTTAATACTTTTTTTAAAATTTTTGCCCTGATCTTACTCGGGCAAATTCCTGTTTGCCTGGGTAAGACACTCTCTGCAGTCACTCTCCTTTGAGTGGCTATATATAGCTATCAGCACCTGGCACGCATGCTAGTGAGTGTCTTTTGAATCTGTAATCTTTTTTTGCCTATCATCTCTATCCCCACATATTAATGGAAAGCAAAAACACCCCACAGCTCTTTCCTCTGTCTGGAAAAAGTTCACCATTTGGCCTCAATGTTGATAATTTGATCAAAATCAGTCTCTTTGACAAAGATGCACATATAATAAATAGTTCCATGCCAGTTTAAAATTTAAGATGCAAGTTCATGTGCTGCTACATTTCATTTGAGAACAGAAGGTCCAGTGAAAACTACATAGAGAACATAGTCATTATCAGTTCATGCTTCCTCTGGAAATACCACATACCTGGATTTGTGGGACAGTAGAGGTTTCATGGGGAAGGAAAAGGGTTTAGAGGAGGTCTGAGTAAGTGCTTTTCCTCAGAGGCACACTACCACATCCCCTGGCTGCAATGGAGCCTGTTGAAGTGTTGCAGGACTAAGAGTAGATTTCAGGTTTTACTTCTCTACTTCTCAGGGTGTTCAATTCTGGCCCAGAAAGGCAGAAATGAAAATAAAAGCGCAGTCGAAGATGCTTTTAGAGGGAGGGAGAAATGGAATGCATTAACGAAAGGGTGCAGACTCCTTCCGGCACTGTTTCAGGATGCGCCCGAGGAGGCTGGAGACGTAAGCACAGAATTAAGTGTGTTGATACTCCTCTACCATTTATTGACTTCATTGAAGAATTGCAGTGCTTGAGAAGCCAGTTAGCAATCACAGCACTTGAGTACTTGTAAGTATGAGCCAGTTGTAGATGTTTTCTTTCCCAGATGTTCATGCTGCATTTACAAGAAGACACAGATCAATTCATCCCTGTAATGGTAGCACTGACCTTCCCCACAAATAAAGAATGTTTTCTCACGTTAAACAGGAAGAACTGCACAACAAGAGCAGTGTGGTGCAGAGATCCCTGCTAGTGGTGAGTTATTCAAGACCTTCAAGTGTGTCTGTGGGAGGGCTGTGTGTTGCTGCCTGTATTTATGTAGCAGAGTTCAACAGAGTAGGACTGCAAAGAAAGAGTGTATTAAATAGAGCGGTGTTGGAAATGCTCTTAACAAACACAGTGGGGACCACAATGTGAAGGGTTGGGGTTTTTTTGGTATAGTTTTCAAATCGTGACACAAGCCTTTGTCTTTCTCACATTCTGCAGTCTCCAAGGCACACAACTGTGTCTGAGGGCAGCTTCAGTGAACAGTGGGCCTAATCTCTCTGGTTATTCTTCCATGACAGCTCTTGTAGAAGGGAAATGCTATTTAGACACCTTTACTTTTAGAGCTCTCTACTTTCACTGTTTCTACCCTCAGTGAAACAAGTTTCTTTCTTTTTTGAATTAATTGTCAATATATTTTTTTTTCTGGGACAGCACTAGCTAAACATACCTATAGGTTTTTGAAAATAAAGAATTTAACAGAACAATAGCCTCTAAAGTTTTCTGTATGGATTGATTGCCATATGGTATGTGCTGTGTCTTTGTTGCTATCACTTGTTCCTCATTGTTTTTCATTGGTAGGATGACTATGATCAGAGAAAAATATCTTGAAATTTGATATAAACGTATGATTTTCAAGGATATTCCTTAATGTTTGCACCTGGTTTTTTTGCACATTTTCCCTGAGGTTGTTTTTTTCTAATTACTGAAAACATACTTGAGCAGTTCTTTTGGGTCTCTCATAAGTCAGATCCTCCCTTTGATAAAACTGGTCTTTCCCTCTTTTCAAAAGCTGGAAAAGTAGACACTTTTGGAGTAAGGAAAGCACAGTGGATGTAAAAATATGATTAATTGTGAGAAACTTGTCTTACTTTTTAGTTTTTAACCCCCCCCCGAGTGGATGGCTTGGTTTATGAATCAGCCCTGGAGCTGATACAAGAGCGCATGCATAAAAATGTCCACAACCCTGTTTAATTGCTTCTTTAGTTCCCTGTGGTAAGCACTGAAGTTATTGATGAAGGAAATAAGATTTCTGGAATTACAAACCCCAGATTTTAATTGCACATTTTGTCTGATTTTTTTAATCCACTGTAGTGCTTATGATGATAACTGCCTGTAATAAAAGTCCTCCTGACCAGAAACAAAGTAGTCTAATAGATGTTCTTTGTAAAATGTGCCTGCAAAGATACACGGTGTTGCTATCACTTTTCCACCTTTGGCCCCATTAGCATGGATTGCTCCCAGGCCTGTAAGGTATTCAGCAGCTGGAGAAAGCAACCTTTCTGGATGTGGTTGCAGGAGCTGCATGCTGGAGCACAGCACTCCCTCCAGCACAAGAAACTGTCCTCCACGTGAAGTTTTGGCTGAGCATCTTCTCACCATCTGCTTCATGGCTTCTTAATCAAAAGACAGGATGGAGGTAAAGAGAGAGAGAGCAAGTGTGGGCTTCATGTGGAGTTCAGATTACCAGTGAAATACTTAGATGAACTCCATTTCCCAGACCCCCCCCATTGCACAACACTGGAGCGTTGTGTCAGTGTGCTGTCAGGTGAGGAGTCCAAGCACTTCTGCTTCTGCAGAGTACTTATATTAATACCAGCTCAAATTCTCCTTTCCAATAATTATAGCAAGGTAGATAATTTCTGTCTACTCTTCATCTTCACAGCAATCTATAAGGGATCATGTAGGATGTAAAGGTGGTTTAGGATATTTTAAATTAAAAAAAAAAACAAACCATGAAATTTATTTTACTTCTTTGTTCTGTAGTTTCCCAGTCTTTCATGAATCATAATGACATAAAAGTGCTACTACTGAACATAGTCACGGGTCAGGTATGACTGATGAGCAAGAGAACTAAAGGAAAATACAGTGAGCTTCACAGATCACTGTTAATTCCAGCTAAATAAATAATGTATATGTGCTGCTTGATGTATAAGGTTAAAGAGGTCAGATCTCCAGCAACTGTCAATTCATCCAGCCAGGCCAGAAGCAGTTAAATTCTTTATTATTGGTCACATATTCACATAAAAATAAATGAAGACAAATGTACTTTTAAATATCTGCATGCTACATTCTTTACTCACACTGTGTGTTGTAAAGTTTTCATTTCTGTAGCATTTCTGAATATGGAAGATCTATCCCTGTGGTATCATAAAATAGCTTCCTAGAAAAGTAATTAACAGGAGGGTGGGTTTTTTTTCAAGTTCAGAAAAGATATATACCGTCTGATTTCCTGTCACTCTTGGTTAACTTTGTATGAAAATGGATAGCTTCCAAATTAAAGCAGGCACCGGACTGTCTGGAGAAAAATGCATCTGTAAAGAAATGTGTACATTATATATTCATGTTGTTCCAAATCTCTTAATTGCATTTTATATACAACAGTTGCATGTTCTGAAATATGGTACCTTTTTTATTTCATGGGTCAAAACCAGCATGCCAGAAAGGCTGAGGTTGCTCCTTACATGGTTTAGGACAAGTATTTCCTTTCCAAAATTCCCTCATACATTTCCCACTTTCTTCCCTCTCCATCAGCGTGTTTCTCTGAGAAATGGAGGCATGATGTGAAGTCTCTTTTCACCACTTTTTATTCAGAAGATAAATATACAAAAATTATTGAAGCCAGTGAGCCACAAGGTCAGGAATATTGAGAAGCAGCACTTTCTCTTAGAACCAAAAATTGCTATTCATATTCCTTTGCATTTACTGCAGATGGCTGTAAGGGAAGCTTATGTAGGTTGGAAGAAAGGAAAACCAAGAGCATTTCTTGTTAGCTCTTATCACTAACAGATGTTTAAGGAGAGACGGGATGGAAGACTCTCCGCTTTGTATCTTCTTTGAAATGAGATATTGAAGGTGATTTTTTTTTTCTTGCACATGCTAGAGATTATTAGTATTCAAATACCAGCAGCATAATCTATTTCTAATCAGATCTTGCATTTATTTAAAGCTAGCTGTACAACTGCAGTCAAATACAGAGGCAAGTACAACTTAATGTGACTGCTGAAAGTTTGAAACTTGAAGTAGAAAAGGGGAAGACAGCTGCGACATTATTGATCACAAATATGATCAAACCAAGTATTAATACAAAGTCTATAAAATAACCCTGGCAGTTCTGCAATATTTTTTAAGAGGGCTATTCTGATTTTAATTACAATCTCAGGGACATCTGATATAAGAAAGCATACTGTCAGAGATATCTGATACAATAAAACTTATTAGCTGGTTAATTTCTGATTTCATGGAAGTAGCAGACCAGAGCAGAAGTATGCTGTCTAGAAAAAAGGCATGGGCTGAAGGACCAAGTGCAGTGTGAGAAGAACAGTTGAAAAAATGCCATTAGCAGATAATGAATTGTCTTCCTTATCCAAACATCAAATTTTTTGAAAACCAAATCATTAACGTTCAGCATGCAGGAAGAGTTAAAAATACATAGATGTAGAGGACATAAAAATTAACTGTACTGCATAACAGTGAAGGAATCTGAGAAAAGAATTATATGAGAAACTGAATAGAAAAGAATGAAATTATGCTTTGTGAAACTCGCCAAAAAGGAGTTAGTCATGGTCTAAATTTTTTGTCCTCATGGAAGGATCAAGTGCAATGTGAGACAGTTTGAAAAATACCATAAGCAGCAATCATAATTTATGATAAAGTCTGCATGCAAGATCTTTCAGTAGCTTAGAGATGGCTGGGCAGGGCCCAAAACTTTGTTGTTTTTCTGTAGTGTGTTTGCTCCCATGAGGAAACCTGAGCACAGCCTCTCTTCCCATGCAGTTTCTGCTCTCAGGTGGGAATGGACCTATGTCCAGACCTCACCCATGAAAAAGAATCAAATTTCATGGTTGTGGTTATTTCTAAAGAAGCTTGTCCTCTCTCATTAGAAGAAAAATTTAGACAGTGGGGCATCACTGCCTTCACAGATGTCAGTGTCTCGGGAGGAAAATGCATTACCCGTTTTCCCCCCATAAGTAGTGCTGCAAAAGGCACAAACCTGGGCTTGTGGGTACATGTAGCTTCTGTGAGAGGTAGAAGAGGCAAAAATTAATGCTCAAACAAGGTGTCTAAGTATCTGTGAACAAGCTCTACACAGAGCTGACATCCGAAACACTGCAGATCATTTTTTCCCACTACCTCTACTCATAGGGAGTATAGCTTTTGATAATACCCAGCTGCATTCTTATCAATAAACAGAAAATTCTGTGTTTTCTACTACTGTAATCTGTTGCATTTAGGAGTTTCAAAGCTCTTCATAAGCATTAATGACATCTCTGAAAATCTTATTTTGAATTTGGTTACAAAAGGAATTAACTGAGGTGAAGGCAGATGGGGACACCTTCTGTGATGGTGCTGCTGCCAGAACAGGCCTGCTTCCCTTGGCCCCACTTTCTGGTGGTCCCAGCAAAGGGATCAGGTGGAAAATTATGTGGGAGGCTGGTAATGGACAGGATGGCGCACCTGGATCGTGCACCTTACTCCATTCCCAGACCAAGGCTGGACAGAGTCGTGGTTGGCCACAGGTCCAGAGTAAGCACAGTCAGGATGAGTTGATGTCAAAGCTGAGAGCAAAAGTGCAAACACTGAACCCCCAGTTCTGCATTCTGATGTCTGTGCCACAGCTGACCCAATACAGAGTGACGCAAGAAACTCTTCCATAACTTTGTGCTGGAGATGGAAGTTAACACAGAAACATAACTAAAGGCTTCTTACTAAACTCAAATTAATGTTTCTCGCTGTATTTCTTCCTGTCATTTAGGTCACTTGAGGCAGAGACAGTTCCTGAGTGATTATGTCACTTATGGTTTACCACTTCCATTTGAGTTGTTCACTGCACATCCTCCACTAGAAATTAATAGTTTTGCCATTGCATTCAGTGGTAGCAAGACCAGGGTTTGACAGGGAGGAATGTTTCTTTTCTACGTTATATGAACTTCCTTTGGTCAAGAGGATACTGCTTGAGGGAAGACGGTCTTTTGTCTTCAGTTTTCCTTTGTGTTGTTCCACAAGTGCAGATGTAACACTTACAGTTGTTTTTTGACATCATTATTATTTTGAAGAAAGTCAGCAATAGTAATAGAATAAAAATTGGGACAGAAGCCAGCATTTGAATTCAGAAACACTATGCTGCATTAATCTATTAATTTCAGGTCATGTCTTTAGAGCATCAAAGGAGCTTCTTGACCAGTCTGAGGTGCTTGAGTAATTTTTTTCTCTCATGTAATTAAAGTTTCTAGCTCCCTGTTCAGAATCAGTTTCCTCACCAACTGTTCAGTGAATAAATCTACGTGAGTGATTTCCTGACAGTTGTACATTAGGAATTATGGCATATTTCTGCTCGTAACTTACAGAACTATCTCAATACAGAGAAGAGATCATAAAACATGCCGAATGGGGATTTCTTAGATATGCTAATTGCTGCTATATAAAGAGCACGGGATGAAGAGCTGCCACAGAGGAAGTTCAGCTAAAAAGTACCCGCTACAAATCTTTGTAGGTCTACAGAGAAGCAAATCCTGCTGCTGCCACTTCTTGGCAGAGCTCTGCTGAGCGAAGACTTTGTGGCTGAGTGAGCTTGGGCTGGTAGCTCCCTGCAGGCCAGTGCAGTGGCCAGACAGGAGCTGGGACAGAGGTCTGCTTCTCTGGGAGCTGCTGCCAGCATCTGGGGGCTGTGGGATTGGCATAGTACCATTATCGGAAGCATTCCACACCTTCTCGGATTCTTGGGAGTGGTGCCCAAGCAACGTTCTCGTCTGTTCTAAAATACACCCAAATACTGGCCTAATTAATTTCTCTTGAAATGGACTGCATCACGTTTCCCACTACCATCCTCTCATCCATGAGCTTGCCTCTCAAAATAAAGCTGCTGTTTTCTTCTATTTTCTTCTATTGAATTTTTGTGTATTGGAGCAAGGGCTGAACCAGCTAATGGACATCTACTGCCTCTTCTGAGAAGCTTAGGTTTGCCAGTGACAGGAAGATGCTGTCCATGTAAATAATTTTACCTTTCTTTTTTTTCAAAATTTATATGAAATTGACATCCATGCCAAACTTGGCAAATGAACTCCTTATCTGTAGAGTACCACAAAAGAATTTACAGTGTGGAGGGGAATATACAGTTCAGCAAATCTGCTGTAGCCAGGTGTGAGTTACCCTCCTGTAGCTTTTCTCTAAGGTATATTTTATGCACTGACTACAGATGGGTATATCTGCACTCAGTGGAGTGGGGCTCCACTGAACCCATTTTAAGTAGGCCATTAAACATCATTGTATCATACTGATTTTTAGTCATTGCACTTCAACCTTTTGCTTTAGGTTGACCTAGTAGACAAAAATCAAAATTGCTGTGCCCCAGCAACTAACTACAGCTCTGCTACTTCTACAGATACACCTATACATCTTTTTTGTTTCGTAAACAAGCTTTCTGTACTGTGAAATACATACCTTACTGAAGATTATAATTAATATGGAAAGATGAAACCACATGGCTATTATTTAATAATCTTAATATAGACTACTTCTTTTAAAATAAGTCAGCTAGACAAATCAAACAGTGTAGAAATGGAATGTGCCTTTGTAGGCCCTGTGGGAAACTCAGCTAATGAACTGAGGAATATCAGTTTCTAGACAGGAAAGAGAGTCTTCTTAATTTAAAGAAATAAGTATTTGCCTCCTTATTCTAAAATCATGATTTTGAGCATGATCACACAATATGAAAAAAGCAACTTTCAGTGCAGCCTTGTGTGTTTTGAAACACCAAGCAAAATACAATTAACTTTAAAATGGTAAATTGTAATGCTAAAAAAGAAAATCTTCTGCCTTCTGGGTGTGACTATCTTTTTAATTTGATGATGTAACCCTGTGAGCCATTAAAGCATTATCAATGAGCAGGCTGTGCGTTTTCTAATGATTACTGTGGAGTTCAAAAAGACTCTATAATGTTCCTGCAGTTTGTTCATCATTTTTGTTTGATAATTGTCCTGAAAATCAATGACAGCTACTGAGTACAGAAATTTGATTGAACCAAGTATAAATATAGGCAGCAATTTAGACTGTTCTTACTCAATAGGAAAATGTCTTTGGCTAATAAGTGGATTCCTATCTAAATTCATGAGTTCTTTTATGACATTTTGGGTTAAGCCTGAAATAGATTAATCTTTTTCTGATAAAGTTGCATAAGCTGTGATTTCTCTGGTGACCACATTTAATTGGATATTAAATAAAGTGCTTATCTTTACACCAACAGGTTTTATAGGCTGGATTTCACAGATTAAATAACAAGTAATAGGCACACACAACATTTTTCTGATTAAACCATGATATGATGAGATTAAAAATTAGACTGTCCTGATTCAGGTAGGCTTTTGAGGTGCATGATTACAACTGAGGGTTAAATGCACAGGATAGAGGGAAACTGCAGGATGGTGCAAAGAGCTGTGAGAACAGGTCAGCTTTGTATATTCTTCCTTCCCGCTTATTCTTCAGCAAATGTACAGCAGGGTGGTTTTCTGTTGGGTTTGACAAGAAGCTTGAATTCTTGATAATGTTTTTGAAAAGCCTGAGATTGGGATTCATTATGCAAGGTGCTGTACAAGCACACAGCAAGAAGTATCCTGTGATAGAGCCTATCAGCCCTGGAAAGGCAGAGGAAAGGTTAACAGAAGCCTGGAAAGTAAATTAACCTATCACACCTGAAGAAAGGAGATAGCGACAAGGCTGAGAGAAGTACCCAAACAGAAAAATATAGATGGTATTTGGGAGGAGGAAGTCTTAATAGGGTGAGCAAAGACCACACTGGGAGGAAGAGTGAGGTGAGGAGGAGGGGATGGGGAAGGTGAAGCTGAAAGCACAGCCCGGCTGTTACAGGAGGCATTTGCCTTGTGCTCCACGTACTGGAGAAGGCAGACTGACAAAAGGGCTCCAAAGGGGCAGAAGATAGTTAGGACTCTCTGCATTTCCTTTAATGATAATGAAGGACAACCTTTGGAGCTGAAAGGACACTTCTGTCCCAGAAAAGTGCAGGACATTGAAGGAATTTGGCTGGATGGATGGGGTGCATGTGTGAGATCAGTAGAAAGGAATAGAGCAGCTGTGCAGAATACAAGAGGAGTGGAACCACCAGTGTGAGCTGGAGGCCTTACATGGGGAGGAAATAAATGAAGACATTTGCCTTGAGTAGGCTGTGCTAAACCAAATGATCATGCTAATTACAATTTTTTTCCTCACTGGTATGACATATTGTGAATGTGAAAAGAAAGTAATGCCTCCCTATGTAACCAAGTCTACTTTCAACTTTCTGGAACTGGCAGCCCTCTGATAGTGTTTTGTTGATTTTGTTCTCATATATGGATGAGAGAATTGAACTAGCACTAAGCAGCACTAAGCTCAGGGGCTTGGACAACCCTCTCCTGAGTAATTTATTTTGACTCTCACAAGATCAGCCAGAAAGAGTTGTGGTGCGAGTTTGTTGGGTGTTCTTTTCCATAAATAAAATTGACGCATTGCACACAGCTTGTAATTGTTCCTGAGCTAATGTCAGAGTTGCAAATGGTGATGTCTCACTGGAGGTAGGTTACTTCTCACAGCAAGTCAGCAAGGCTGGCAGTGCTACAGGTGGCGTTGTTGCCTAGGTGCCGGTGACTCTAAGCCACTGGCATAATTTGGCTGAGACTCAAAGCAGAAGGTGTTAAACATCCCAACTGTTTTACTGAAAGATAAAAATGGAAAATAGTTCCACTAAATAATGGGGACAAGCATAGTGGCCTTGTGCTGTCTTTCAGTCTGGGGTCACTGGGCCCTGTCTTTTTGCATAGTTGAAATAGCTGGTGTCCAGATGATAAAGATGTTGACAATTATCTTCTTCCTCTAGAGACCACACAAAGCTAAGCCTGTTTCTTTTACTTTCACCTAATTTTCTTTTATTTTGGCTTGTCATGGCTTTTGACATTGGCATGAGGATGTTTTCTGGAGGAATTTCCTTTGCCTTGTTGGCATTTGGTAATGCAAAGCATTTTGTTAGGATCTTTTTTTTTTTCTTTTTTTTTTTTTGAAGCCACATTTTTTGTTAAGACCTTTCAGGGTGGTGTTCTATTTGCTGCCTCTCACAGAAGTTAGATAGTAAATTAGCAGCCATTATTTCCCCCTAGGCTTCAGAAAAATGGTGAATTACTTAAAGTCTTTCTCTGACTTGTTTTATTTCCAGTAAAAGAAATATTTCCAATGAAACATCAGGGAAGGGAAGACAAGCTTCAGAGCTCGTGTTGGTTGTGGAGGCTGAGAGTTGGTTGAAGAGCTGCATCAGCCCACAAACACATACACTGATTTCTGTGGAGAGGAAGGCAGCACAGGGCTGTCTGGTGGCAGCCACAGCCTGCCCTCAGAGACCAGAGAGGGTGCATCTCAGTGCCTAGGTGGGAATTCCCAGGGATGTCTGCAACCTCTGCTGTTAGCAACCAGGTGGCATGTTTCCTATGCAGTTGAGACAGTGATAAACCATTATGTGACTGGCTTGGAGACTTTGTGACTTTTCGTAGCAGAATTGTATCTGGTTTTGAACCTTGTGCAAAAACATGAGTACCTAAGTAAGCATGTAGTGTACTCTTAGAGATGTGGTTTGCAAGGGGGCTGTTTGTGTGTAGATCTCATTTCTTTCCGAATAAGTTGGGAAGACTTATAATAACCTGTGGAATCATTCAAGGGGAAGCAGATCTCTGCAAAAGTCTCTGCTCTGTCAGGGTGTCAATGCTGATACTATCTAGATCACCGCAAAGGATAGGCATGTTTCATTTGTATGTAACAAGAACCAAGGCCTCTACAGGTATACACTGGTCCCATGCCACCAACACTGGACATTTACCTCTTTACTTGCTGGTCTCTTACTAGATGAAAGTACGTTCCCAGTGTCCATGCACCCTAACAATAGTTTAATAGCTGGTTTAACAGAGGGTCTTTGTAAAATTCAGGTACACAAATAGAGTGTTTCTAAATTGCCAACACAACAGCGGAAGCTTAAGTGCAATTTTTATTCCAATAAAGATGTGATGAAATTATGCCTAATGGTCTGCAGACTGCGCTTTTATATGCACTTGCAATGCTCCTATTGACTTCAACTGCTGTTATCAAGGTATTTCAGTACTACTGAGCTAAGGATCATTACCCAGTGCTATTATAATACATTAAACTAATGCTACCATTTTTCCATTATAACAACAATACCTGGCGACTGAAGGCTACCTCCGACCCAATAACTTGCAATCAAATATTTGTTTCAGATTTCAAAATGCATATAAATTATGAGGCTTGACGAAAATGTTCAGATTAGACTAGCCCATACCTCCACCCTGGTTTTTAATTCTTTGCATGCAGACAAAGCAAGGTTGGCACTGATGAACAGTGTAGACATAGTTACATTTTTAAGAACATGAGGATTTTAGTTTGTAAGTAAGTTTAGTAAAACTACATTTGAACTAAGCTTTCACTGACTTTCATGCAAACAGTGTTGAAATGATATAGCCATACTGTACGTATTCCAAGCCCCAAAGCTTGTGTCCTTCAAAAACAAAGCAATTCCCAGACTGCTGTTGATGCAGCAAGCATTAGGGAATACTTATTACAAGGGTCCTGGAATTCATCTCAGTTGTCTGATTCCTGATATTAAAACCAACCCACCATTTTTTTTGCTGAGTCCTGTTTGCTCTAATGCGACAAAAATACTGTACTTAAGTGCAAGAGGGAGAGAGTTTTGCAGAGATGACTCTACTGGTTCCTGAGAAATTAATAATTTTAAATACAAAAAGGAAAACAAATTCACTAATTGTGTAGCTTTTGCTACACTTGCTGATTGCTTGCTACTCTTTAACTGCCTAAAAAAGGAAAACAATAAAAAAGGAACTGCAAAATTCTTGAAGAGCTGACTGATAATAACTTTATGATAAAGTGAACCACAGACTAGATAAAAACAAAAAAAGAAACCATGACCCTGAGTTCCCTTGGAAACTTCTGCAAACTCATCTTAAAAATGTACACACATCATCTGCCAGACAAAGAGGAATGAGGACTTGATAACCAAAACAGAATCCAGATGTGCACAAAAATAGGCTTCTTGCTGATACTTTTGTGTCACTTGCACTGCACATCTAGAGCTAAGAGATACACAAAAATACAGGTGATTCATATAGCAGATCCTTCTGATATTGTTTTCTCCCCAAAATACAGTCTTTTTGTCTATCTTACTATATGTTGTTTGCCTTTACAATGGGAAACACCCTTAACCCTATCTAAATTTTTCTTTATCCTTTTCCTTTTAAGAACCTGCTTTTAAGAGCTATTCTTCAAGATGAAAATATTGTTATGAAAGAACAAACAAAGTATGCACAGATCTGGAAAACTGTTTTTCAAGACATCATGCCAACAAATTTCATTGCAGAAGTATTTCATGGTTCAAACTCAAGGCTTATTCTAATATGCCCAAGAATTTTCTTTGTGGAACAGATTCAGCCTTGATTGCAGAAATCCTAATTTGGCCTCTTTTTTCTATGCATGTGAAGTTGCAGATACAGAATCACCTGCTTGCGCATCTTACTTTAAGTGGCAGTTTATCAATGTGTAAGGTCTAGTATTGGCATCATAGATGTCTTCAGACATAACACTTCCTGTACCGTGTGGCACCTCTCATCTCCCTTGCTGAATGGACGAGTAAAACAAACAAACCAAAAAAAAAAAAAAAAAAAGGATTGGCTGGTGCAGAATCAGGTAGTCCTGTGCCAGAGGACACAGTTGCAGTACTGGTTAGATTCAGGAGACCTCTGTTTCTGGTACTGTTAACTTCTCATGGTTATCTCCCACTCCTGTGAAAAGTATGGCCAGCTGTCTGTATTTCCAAGAACAGCAATAGAAAGTGCTCATCTTATGTCATTGGGGCTGCACAAATCATCTCATCAGTGCTGCTACACTTGATGAGAGTGGTAGAGGCAGCTGGAAGGTTAAATGTAGTTTCTTGTATTATCTGGAGGCCTAATATACATATTAGCCCCACTTTGCTTTCCTGGCTGTGTAGCCCCCTCATTTTTAATGGGGTTTCATTTGAATTCTTTATGTGCTGGTTTGCTGTTAAAATCTTGCCATTTACCATTTGCAGATAATTATGTACTTCTGTGAAATACCATTCATGATGCTGTTGTTTAATTATTTGCCTTATAATGGTGTCCACTGTCTAGAAATTGGTTCACAAACAATAACCTTTCTTTGTAAGCATGCAAAGATGTATGTGCAGATATCTGCAGGAACACTTTACAAGTCCCAACCCCTCTACTTAAAGGTGAGTATCACTAAAATGTGCAGATTTTAAATCCAAGCTTGGGCAGTACACAGCAAATCAGCTTCTGAAATGAGTACCAGAAGAGGAGGACTGAGGACACGTCACTTTGAGTACCTTCAGTAAGAGCTGTGTACAGGCTTCTTTGATCAGACATGCATCTGTCTGAAAAAAACTGTGCTCCAGCTTAATCATCTAGTTCTGCACAATACTTAAACAAATTAATTCTACAGAGGCATTTAAATTGAACAAATGTATTCACTAGGAAAAGCATAGTGGCATGACTGAATGGCTTAAAATACATGTAAAAGGCAAAAACTCTTCTTCAAATTATCAGCAGATCTGCAGATTTGCTCTTTAAACAATCTATAGACCTTGATAATCACATTCTTTCTTTAATTATCAGAGATTTACAGACAGGAAACAATTCCAAAAAACTGCTATGACAGTTTGCATAAAACCAGTGAGGTTATTGATCTACGAAACAGGCATAGGTAGGAAAGATGTGATTTTGGACTGAGGAGAAGACAATCTAGAAATTCATTGTGTTGTAAGAATCTCTCAAGATACTGCAGCTTCCGATGGACATTCTGCAGTTGTAGAGGTCCAGTCACTGTTGCATTAATAATCCCACTCTGCTTTCACAGGGCATGATGCTGTACCATTTTTACTCTGAGAGAGTTGCATTTCTTCTCCACTAACTGATGCTAGGTGACCTTTTAAAATGTGTGGATAAATGAAGGGGCAATAAATTTTGTGCTTGTCGTGATTAAATTCTCATATTTCCCCTTTTTTATCTTGCTTTTAAAGCATGTCATTTACAAATAGAGGTCCTGAGGACAGTTCAGAAAACAATTCAAAATTGTATCTTATTGGACATAATAAAAAATTTTTGTATTGGATTTCATGACTGAAATGTAGACTTATTAGGTATTAGTCTTGCATTATATTTCATATACTGATTGAATGAGTTTGATGAGCAAAGACAGAGGATTATTATGCAAACCACCTCCATTGTTTCGTATTAAAAAGTGAATATTTAAGAGCTGAAAAAGCAAATTTGTTTCAGTTACATGGCACACATTTTTCAGTATGCAAATGTGCCACATCTGTGTATTTGTTTTGCTGCAGATACAACCAGCAAGAGTTTAGTGATGAAATCTGTTCTTAATTATGATAGCAGCTGTTGGAGCAGTAGCCATTTTTTTTCCTCCTGATGTGAAGTTGCCTGATTTACTCATTTTTGTCTGCATTTTTCAGGGCTGCCAGTGCAGAGAGAGAACTCTTTGTGAGGGGGTTGCAATTTGTTTTCTGTGCGAGAGCCAGTGAAAATTGACTAAATCTGCGCAGCGGGGTAGTTTTCTCTTTTCTTTTCCTGCATTGCAAGCTGTTGTACCTCTGCTCCAGCACAAGAGGCCTATAAAACTACCAAACAAATGAGGGAGCTGTTAAGTGTTCCAGCAAGTATCTTAAGCAGCAGTTCGTGTAAACGAACTATGCTTTAGTGAAGAAGGAGGGAAGAAGTCTGACATCATAGCTCTGGGACAGATGGCATTAATATAATGAATTGATAAACATTTTGGAAGCTTATTTTTCCTTACTCAGTTATTTCATTTCCATATATGTGCATAAAGTTTGTAAATGCCAGGCAATTTAATACTTTGTTTCCCCAATATTTTGATAATAGCAAGAAAGAGTGGGAAGCTTATAAAAGGATGATAAAATCCTCCTTTCTGAATACACCATCTCTTACAGTAATTTGTTAATGAGGCAATGCTGTTGCAAATCAAGACAGAAAACGACCAAGAATGCTTCATAGCATCATGAAAAATTGGCCAAAAATTGCAGTGCAAATGAAAACAGAATAAAGAGAAGACATAAGTTATTGATACTAAAACTTCTGTGCTAAAAGCCTACTGAATGAAACATTTATCGTCTCCCTACAATCATAGACTAATCGTCTGTTTCGTACTGGATTGTTTCCACACCAATATTTTATGCCTTGTTTTTCTTTTGATCTAGGCAACACTAAATTTAAACAGATTTCAGCCCTGCTTCTTTTTCAGTTAACTTTTTGATGCCTTATCCTGCATCACTGAAACCAGTGAAAACTTGGCCCCAGAATATAGTGAGAGCCATAAAGTTCTTGAAAGAATATGCAAAATTTGCTGTTCTTTATTGAGAGAAGCAATCTGCTTTTTCTTCCACAAACAGAAAAGGGTTCAACAGATTGTGTAGCTCTTCACTTAAGATAAGGATTCTCACTTTATTTTCTGCAATTAAACCCTTCCTCTTTCACTTTTGACCCTTAAGTGTTTCATTTAACTGAAAGAAACATAAAATCCTGAGAAAATGAGAGAATGCAGGTAAACTATAGCTTACTTATAAACAAAGGATACCTCAAAGTTAAGCTATCTGAAGGAGTAAATCTGTAAGTATGGAATGTTCCTCAGTAAAAGAATATGTTTATATATCATGGACATGGTCATAATAAGAATTGATGGTTAGAATAAGACTTTGGGCATGGGTAGGATCAGAGAGTCATCAGGAATTCTTGTCCCCAAGTAGTTGTTCTCTTTAAAAGAAACATAAAAGGAGAAGGAGGGTTATACAGTGGATTCCAGTGTGGAACTGGAATGGTATAAACACATAGCAGGTAGGCAGGAGGACACAGCACTTTATCCAGTGATAGGCAAAGTGTACTGCCTGTGTGCAAGGCTTACCTTGGGTACTGCTGCCTGTGCTGCCACAGCAGCTACTTTTGTGGTGAATGACAGCAGGGCCTCATCATTGCAATAAATATCATCTCTTTACCATTTACAGTCTCCTAGTTTGCTTTATTTTTCTGAGCTTTCCAAGATGCCTGGGCATGGGCAATTTTACTCTTTTGAGCTGCATGCATTGTTCCCGTTAGCCCATGTATTAGAATGCAGCCTTGAACCTCTACAGTTGCCCGTATTTTTCTTTAAGCTTGACTTCGTTCAGGAAGTTACTTCATCTCCTGTAACAAAGCCCAGGTGCTATTGTTGCTGGAGTATAAAAATAGTTTTTTGGACTTCTTGTCTATATCATGTGCATGTTTCCATGTCATGTGCTTGTTTTCTTGAGAAGTATAGTTGTGAGGACAGCAAGAGTCATAATGAAGTTACTGGAGAGGTGAGGAAGGCCTGGATTTTTTATTGAAGCTACATTTAAAATTTGTCTTCTCTATTTATTTTGACCATTTTTTGTCTTCTGGGTTGACCTACCATTAGATATTCCTAATACAAAAGTGAACTAATGACTCCGGGTTCTAGCTGCACTCAGTTGAAATAAATAGGCTATTTTTAGGTGTGATTAATCTGACTTTCCCAAATACCCATTTAGAATAAGATCAATCCTTAAAAACATGTAACCCTCTCCATCAACCATCAAGGGAATGTGGAACAGGTAGTTTACATGCAGATGTCTACAGTTAGTCAAATAAATTCCTTACTTTCTGTGTCTGTTTTCTATTGCTGCTGTGCCAAGCATGTTGCATACCTAAATAATTACTGTAGTTTTGAACAGTAGTCACTGAATCTGTAGCTGTGAATTGCATATTATTCACTTAGTGGATTTTTTCTTCTCAAAAAAGCCCCATTTACAAGAGGTTATAGGTTTTAGCAAGGTGTCTTCGCACTTCAGTACTGTGATTACAGTAATAAATATACAGAAATGTTGCTCTGTAGCATTATGTCACTGAAATTTGCTGACACAGTAAATTGTAAATGGGATACAGTGATTTATGGCTTATGACTTCAGCATATGTTACAGAGGGTGCTTTAATAGAAGAAGGGCGTATGATACTAATTATCCTGTGAAATCACACTATAATAATACTTCCAGTAATCACACTTCAAAGTGACAAAATTTTCTTAACAGGCATCTTCTCAGGAATTCTGCCTGTTCCAACTTCTTATGCCTGTTCCTTATTACATAAGAAAATTTACTTTTGTGTTGGCAAATAATTTTAAATATATTCCCTATAAAAACAGAGGTCTGATATGGCATTTGGATCTGTGCATGGCATTTCAAAGCACTTGAAGCAGCGAAATCTTTGCTCCTTCTAGATGACTTGATGTGAAAATAGAGGAGATATGGTCTTCCCACTGAGGCAGAGAAAAGATTTAAAGATGCATTATAGATGTCACCTCCTGCTGTCGGGTAACTTACTGTCCGTCAGGCAAGATAAGGGAAAAAGACGCCCTATACTCAACACCTCAAAACTTGAATGGCTAAGAAATGTGTTCTGTCAGGAATTTGGAGAGGAAACCATGCCCAGTCCTTGCTGATCTGAGTAGCAGCTGTGCAACAGTTCCCCAGGGCTAAGAAGGAAAAAGTGAGACATTTGATGCACTTCTGCTTCTCCACCCTACCACCCCACATTCCTGCAATTAGAACACATTTGAGGATGAAGTAGACATCCCTGCTTCCTGATGGAGAGCTGCACAGAAATAACAGAGGACTCAGTTCCACCATCCCTCTCCATGTGGGATGTGCTTGTTCTCACTATGTTAGTTATCTTGTAAGCATCATTGCCTCTGCAAGATATTTGTAGGGATTTATTTTTCCTTGGATAACATGAATTTTTTTCCTCCCAGATGATTCACACAACTGACTACTGGAACTACAGTTCAAAAAATAATAGCTCATAGGCAAGTGCATAATGCATAAAATCTATATCAGTGTAGCTTAAAAATTCAAAGTACCAGGTTTGCTCACAGCCCTTTCTAGGAAAAGCACAATATTTTTCTTCTGTAGATAAAGACAAAAGGAGAAGTCCTGACTCCATTGAAGGAAAAGGTAAATTTCTCATGAGCCTCAATGCTTATTTTTTAAAAAAAGGTTGGCATATTACGGATAGAGCTAGGTTAATTTTCTGTTTCTGATTCTTCAGAGCAGTTGGTGTAAAGACAACTAACTGCTTTAGCTGGAGAAAATTAAAAAAAAAAATAGAAATGTTGAAATAGTTAGTTCCAAAATTTCAAAGTCAAATGTTTCAGATTTTTAATGTGAGAGAACTCCCTAATTTAAAAATTTTCCTTAGTTTCTTACTCTTTCAAAGGATAAAACTGTCATAATATCAAAACATCTGGATTCAAATCAAATAAATTATTTTGATGGATGCAACGTAATTAAATTAGTATTCCTTCTTTCCTTTTTGATTGAAAAAACAAACCAAAAGTACTAAGCTCAAATGAGAACAGTTTTTCTTACAATTTTCACTTCAGCTACCAACCCAGAAAATCCATTATTTTCACATTTTTAATTCATGGTAAAGTCTTAGGAGCTATTTTGGCCTGTCACTTGATGGGTGTATTGCATAAAATACCTTAAATATTTATGAGTGTATCAAACTCTATGACACAAGTAGCTTGACTATCAGATTTGTTTTCTGAAGTAAACTTTACAGATATAACTCTATAATGAAGAAAGTTTTGCTTAAACTGATGTAAGAAACATCTAATTATAAAACACATGGTTTAAAATAGAAGTGAGGGAACACAGAAGGTATTTGTTGTCCTTCTCTTTTGGGTCACTGTTGACTGAACTATACTAAATGTTTAATTCATGGCCAAGAATATATGATTTTAGTAGCTTTTCCTGCTGGAGTACATCTCTCTGTGACTTAATTGGAAATTTAATTTAATTTAAATTGAAAAGTTTTTTCGTTTGTGAAGTATTCCCATCAGAAATCTACAATATCCTGCAGAATTAGACTCTGTATCATTGTTAATCCCTTAATTGACTATTTCCCATCAATATATTCTCATAGACAAAAGTCTCTGTGTTGAATTTTGCATTGTATGTATTTGATGGCATGTTCTCTTCTTGAATGCATCAATTTTTTCCCCAAAAAAAGTGACAATGAAAATAATAAAATTTACAGAGAAGTTGCCCTGAGTGACTAATTTATTGATAGTTTGCTGATAAAGCATTGAAGTAAACCCACAATACAGCTGTTTTGGATAAAGAACAAGGACAGACTAGCAGGGGAGATTAAAACAAACAAACCAAAAGCCAACTACTGCCTCGTTGACTTGCCCCAGTCTGGCTCGTGTGGCCATTTCTGTCCTCCCTGGTGGCTGTGCTGCAGGCACAAGGAGTGCACTAGTGCTGAGTCAGTGCTCGGGTGTTGAAGTTCAGTGCCAGCTCCTGTAGCCCTGCTTGGGGAAGCTGCAGAGAGCCAGCTTCACCCATGGAGTTTGTACATCACTATCCATGAGGCTGGAGAAAAGGCTGTGTAGTGGTGGATCCACATCCATACTGGCAGCACAATATTAACATTTGAAGGCCAGGCCAATTTGTTCCAAAACTGGAAAACTAAATGCTCATCTATAGGCATTGACCTGATGTTCTTCCGTTGGAGCCTTGAAACCAAAACCTGCCAGACCCCACATACTTTGATGGTCTAATTTTTAAATTTCCTGGATCATTAAAAATAATGATCCTTGAAATCATTTTCCTAAGCATGATGCACAGAAAAAAACCAAAAGGTGAGAAGTAATTGGATCAATATAAACTCTATAGGCCTTATTTTTATTTATGATAAGGCCCCTTTATCTTGCATTTTATCTCCATTATAAAGAAGCACTAAAATTAGTGTAGAAATTGCAATTTAAAACCCATTACCCTCACTGTAAAGCAATTCACTGTCAGGATGAAGGAGGAGAGGCATGGTTTGGTGATAAAGAGAATCAAGCCCATTATTCCCAAGAAATCCAGTTTGCTTGAATGAGAGCAGGGGTACTTCTAGGTCATTTCAGTAGTTATTTTATTCAGTAAAGAATAAATAAAGGACACTCTGTACCACTGGCAAATTTGATCTATAATGCCTCATGCACAAACCAGATTTGTCAAATGAATCTTGGTGGCTCCAGAGAAGTGTAAGAGAGACTGACAGGCACTACTTTGTTTGAAGAAAATAAGTTTTTGTTCTGCAGCTGATTGACTTGCTCACTTCTTCTGTAGAGTTGAGAAATGTATTTTACAGGTGGGCTTGTGGACACCATTCCCTACACTTAACTAAGGGTTTTTTGCTGTGTGTATTAGGCATTCAATATTTGTATGTGGATATCCATACACTTTGGGAAATGCTGTATTCTGCTTCTCAGTGTGCTCTCTAAACCATTTTCACAGTAGTTTCTTCAAGTTAGGAGCACTCACTGTCACCAATAAAACTGCTCACTGTGTTTACCTGTGTTTCAAGGACTTTCTTCCTGTTCAGAAAACAGTAGTAAGCTTAAAGATCCCTTAAAGGATTTTACTGAAACAATGTATCAGATAAGGCCAAAGGTCAACCATAATAGCTAAAATGGTAAATATTTTTAAAAGCTGTAGGCTGACAAGGAGGAGAAATTACTATAGAGACAGTTTTGATTAGATCCAAGTAGATGACCCTTATGAAATCAGCTGATAAAAATTTAGTTTTCTTCTCCCGTTCATGACATACTGAGGTAAATCAATGCAAATTTTCCTTAACTATTGTAGGTATGCTAGCACCTATTAAAATCTATAATCTCTGTATACAGTAACCTAATCCAGTGCTGATTATAACACTAATATGACATATTTCTGTTAACATGCTCTTCTTGCTTTGGAAATAATGGCATGTAGGTCCAGAAAGTGCCTTGTCTGATGTTCTCTTCCTTTTAATTTCATAAGGAGTGTTAATGCAATTGGTTGGTGAACATAGAAAGGGGAACTTGTGTTAATAGTTTGTAGATCAGTCTCTTTATCTCCCAGGAGAATTTTATCTTCTAGCTACAGTACTATGATGAGGTATATGACTGGGTTTTGTTTTAATTAAAGTTTTAGGCTTCTCATTTCAGAGTGTAGATGGAGATGGTATGATCATATTGCAGCACTGTGTCAGAAGTGTTGAATAACACACTTACTTCTCTGCTTGGAAAGACTTAATAGTGAGTTCACAGATGTTAAACTAGAATTATTGTATAAAGTCAGGCACCAATTAATTTCTCAGCATTGGTTATGGCAAACTGAAGAATAATCAGGTAACTATTTTGAAGTCCTGTAGTAAATTGATTCTTTATTCCAAGGCACTGCATTCCGGTATCTAAGAGGTTTGGATTTTTTTCCTAAGTAAAGCCTTATAGATAGGAACCCAACAGGTATAAAACAGTAAGTTTGACTAACTGTTTCTCTCTCTCACTGTAATACAAAAATACCCTCTTATCCCAAATCACTGCTAAGGTTCTATTCATTTTGGAATAATATTCAAACATAATGCAGAAGTAGTGACTTCTGCAATTAATGAATATTTCTGCTAGTTTGGGTGTCTCTCATATTCTGATTACAGGACTTGACATGAAGCTCTTATTAAGAAAGTGTCTCATTAATACACTACTTCCAGAAGGGAAGAATCCTCAGCAGACATTTCCTCCTGTTCAGCAGATCACAACACAAGGTCCTTGCCACAGCCATTTAAAAAGGAAATAGAACCAAGCAGCCTAATTAAAATAATATCTGTTGAAACTCAATGTGCCACCAAAGACCCATACATGAAGTAATCATTTTCTGTAAAAGGTTTCATGAACAGAAAACAAAAGAAGCATCTTGTTTCAAAGAAAAGCAAAGAAGAAAAAATTCCAAAGGAGGAAATGCAGTGTTTATTTGTAATTAACAAGATGTAAGTCCAGCTTCATCAAAGCTGCCTTTGGAGAAAAAGATTGAGAGAGTGTCTGTTTTTGCAATATATATCACCTCATGTAGTGTTCTCAAAAAATACTGAATGATACAAAAGTGTCAAAGGCTATCTAGCAACCTTGACAGGACTGAAACCTGTGAATATACACATAAACGAGGACTAAAAAAAAAAAAAAAGTTTATAAAATTCACCCTTCCTTGAGCAGAGTTGTGAGAAGGTTTTAAAACATCATTTGAAACCTATTTTAATCCCCCTGCAAAAGTATATGAGACTTGTGCTGGATTCAGGCAAGGGTAAAATCATCTAGTCTGAATTAGCAGCATTAGCAGCACTTCAGCAGAGAGAGGGGGGAAATGATCCTTTCAGAGCTTGTTTTAAGAATCTTGAACTCAGTGAATAAGTAGCTTCTTTATCTATGTTAGCATTCAGTTAATACTAATGTAGAGATAAGCTGCAAAATAGTGAAGAGGGCTCACTTTTGGGAGTTGCTCATGTAGCTGATGACAAGAGATGATAGAAGTCCTGCCAGGGATGAGCGCGGGTGCAGGATGCTGAGAGGAGCAGGTTTAACTTCACCAAGCAATCAATATGTGGCATCTGAAGGTCAAAGGAACATCAGAGCGTTCAAAAATATATGAGGTATGTCAAGAAACTTGAGGGGGTTGCAAACTGTACATCTTTCTTTTGGTCATTTTCTGGGCAGACACGTAGCTGATGTGATTTTTTCACAGGATGTTTAAGGGTGGATTTGGGTAGTGATAGTATGGCCAGATATGACAGTCATTACTATTTCTAAATAATGATGCAGGTGTACTGACACATTGTGACAAAGCAATTGTAGGGGTTTCTTGACTTCTTATGTGGCAGTAAATGTTCTGTTAATTGCAATTGATGTGATCGGCGTGGCCCTTTTAAAGAATGGTATCTGAAGTCCACAGGCTGAAGAAAATCTGGAAATCTCAAGTCATTTCTCAAGAGCACAACAAAAATCCCCATCTCAAGGCAGACTCTTTTTACCTGGTTAAAGTACCAAATGTGCATCTTGTTGAAGACAGGACTCAGTGAAACCACAAATTTCCAGTTCGCAGAAAGTTTTGAAGTTTCAAAAATTTGTTGTGCTTTCATTCAGGGTCCCCATCAATGTACATATTGTATTGGCATCTCCTGGCCATAGCAGCTGAGATAAAGGCACCTCCCAAAAGCCTCTGGCTCGTCTGGAGGCCCAGTAGTGATTTCCCCTAGCTCATCTATCCAGTGTCATCATTACTCATTGGGAGAGCTCTCAGGAAATTATGTGGCCTAGTAAGAAACCAGTCCAGCTTGAAGTGGGCTGGGGACCCCCACTTGGGAAATGAGTGTTTAAGGTTCCCATTTTTTTTCAAAAATAGTGTACAACTGCAAGACAGACTGCAGCACTCTGAAAACAGGGTCTCTTCTCAGATGGTCCAGCAGCTGATGTTGAAGCTTGAAATGTACATTATTCATTCAAGTTTGTTCCAGCTGGTATGTATAAAACTGGCTCCATAGTTATTATCAAATATGGATGTACTTCTAACAGCTTCCTCTTAAGTGAACTAATGTAATGTGAAACATACTTATGTCTGTGTCAGATACCTGTGGTTGAAATAGATAATTTCACTGAGAGTCCTAATGCATGTTATTTCAAGAAGTGTTTACTAAAACCATTGCGTTTTCTAAAAGAGCCAAAGATTCGTCAATACCCTTCAGAACCATCTGTTTCATTTCCTGATCACCTTTTCCACAGTACAGTGTGGTTTCTGTCCAGTTCCTTTTTTCACTTTCTTTCTTCATGAAATGCAGACAATTCCCATGTATCCGACATTTGCTTGGCTTACAAAGGAAGGTGTTTTGGAGGTTCGTTACCTGTAAAGTTCAGTGCCAGGGAAAGTGTGCTTTGCGTATGTACAGTGTATGTTATACATGGTTATTATTTAAAGTAAACCTGTAAAAGAGTAATATAAATACATGGTAAGAATTTTAAAAGGTTCAGTGCTGGCCTCAATTCCCACTGACTCAAATGTGAGCAGAGAGAGGTTGAATTCAGTAAGAGTGGTCTTGAAAATCTCACCCATGGTGGTTTTCTTTTTTAGAAAAAAGGTAGTTTGGAGATGGGCAAACAATGAGCATGTTCTGGTCTCTGTCAAATGATGTTTTCTGTCACTGAGAGCAGAGAAAGTAGCAGAAATGGAGTATATTTAGAGGATGCTACAAATATACCTTCCTCCCCATCAGGCCTTTGATAAATAGTGTGTGCTCTGCTGTGTTTCTCTTATGGGGCATCCAGAAGCAGTAGAATCACACACACACACTCATTTTGTTTATATGACAAGCCTTCTGTTTGGAAAAACTGATGAACAAAATGCCACATGTACAGCAGTGCAGGAGAACTCATTTCTCTTCAGGTTGGGAAACATGTATTCTTCTGAAACCACATAATTTCGTGTGTGTGTACGTGTGCGTGTGCGTGTGCAAACAAGTGTCTGCTGCCTGGGATGGCTGTGCCCACCTGACAGCTGTGCTGAGAGAGTGCAGCTCAGGCCTTTGCCAGGCCTGCCTGCTAACAACACCTCCTGAAACGAGGCAGTGGTGATGCACTTCCCTGGCCTTGCCTCCCCCCTCTGCAGTCTCACTATGCCACTGCCCACCCCCAGCAGCACCATTCCCTGCCAGAGCAATCCCTGTGGCCTTGCCAGTCACCACCTGCTCTGGATAGTGTAAGTGTACAGTTTTTCTGTAGCTGATGTGATACAGGTGAAAGGATATACTTTGGGTTTGAATTCCTGTTCCTCCTTTGTGCCATCTCACCGTTGGTTGATTCTGACCCCTGAGCTGCATGCAGCTCCAAAGCAGTGTGCACGTGGCTCCCTGATGGGAATATATCCCTCGGCACTCCAAGGCAGTGCAAGCAAGGGGACAGAGGGGCAACCCAAGAGGAGTTGCCCCATCACAGCCAGGGAGAGGCCTGGCTCTCTCAACAGCTTACTGGTGTGGGTGGTACATGCCTGGTGGGCCAGAGGGATGTTTTGTAGGAGGCCCAGAGAGGCAGGGAGGTTGGTAGCACCATCACACCTTCGTGAGCATAGCACTGTGCTCCTGCCTTTCATTTAGCAAGGCTCTGGCTCCAACTTTGGCACATGGTATCTGAAAAGTGCTGCCTGAATATTCTGTCATGTTATCTCACCACATAACAAAGTAACCTTTCTGGCCAAAGGATGTGATCCTTTTCACAAATGCTTGTCCTTCATCTGGCAAGCATGCCCAGCAGTTCATGCTTCCCTCTGAATACTGTGCCAGGGGCTCTCCTCCTCACAGATTCTCTCCACGATTATCTTACTTCTCATGCCATCTCCTCAACTACCCATAAACAGCTTGTTTCACAGGCTGAGAGTCCTTGCCTGGCAGCTTTCTCCAAGGTCCCAATCTCTGTTTCACACGGAGAGCACGCATATGAAACACTTTGATTTTTGCATCCTGGGAGACCCCTTCGTCTCCCACATACCCTTTGTGTTTCTCTGGGCAGTGGTGCCAGCACTATCCTCCTCACAGTCTCCTTGGAGCTGTGTCATTGCCCTCCATGATGATGCTTCTGAATTAGACAAGATTATCTGCATTTTCTGTTTCGCTGTCTTCTATTTTAGTGCCTTCACTGTCTGGTATTTTTCTCTTGAAGAGGTCTATGCCACATTGTATGCATGGCTGTCGTAAAATCCTCCAGCCTTAATCCTGTTAATACCTGTGTAATCACACAGCAGACGTGCAAATGTACCTTTTTCTTTTCTTCATTTCTCTTTATGTGTTCTTCTTGCATTGGGTGCAACAGGAGGTGGGTGAGCTTTTTAACTGGGAATGATCACAAGGTATTGCTATAGAAGTTTTGAAAGCTGACCCTGTAAACCAACTCAGCAATATTTGAGAGAATGTGTACATGCTATCTGCCTCATAAAAGCTTACATTCTTCGAGTCAGATTATTTACTAGTGGCAAAGGTGTGTTGGGTCAGTGAAGGGGGAAAGCAGAAACACCAGGCAATTTCTTCCTACAGTGCACGTGCTCTACCACAAATCAGAAAGGCAGTGGGTTTTGTATTTCAGGAGCTTCAGGTGTGCCTCAGCATTGGCTTCATGCTGTTCACACTCGGTGGAACAAGCTCTTCTGATCAACCCATATCTAACAGGATGAGGCCCCTCCTAGGCAGCAAGCTTGAGGCACTGCTTGCTGGATTCACACTACCACGGCATATCCCACCTGTGCCTTTCTCTCCAGACTGCTGGGAAGAGTTTAGGCTCATGGTAAAGGGATGAGTGGTTTCCAAATTTTCTCCTTGAAAATGCTACAGTCTTGGCCCTAGCTTGCATTTCTGTGTGCTTGGCCTCACAGCAGCCAGCTAGATTCAAGCCAGCTAGCTGAGCCCCCTCCCCTTACGCTACAAGAGATTGTCTCTGTTACCCACTGTTATCAAGTGTTTCTCTCTCCATCCAGCCTCCACATCACACCCTACCTGATCCTGCACAGTCTAAGGGGGCCAACTGCAAATGTAAAAATCACCTGCAGTGACTGTGAACTGAACCCACGGGGAAATACTCCAAATGGAAACCACCTCTTGGAGCAAAGGAGGAGGAGTCCCGAGCTGTTGAGCTTGGAACTAGCCAACAGTAAAGAGAGAAGCACAATTAGAGTTGTTGTTAAAATGGCATCATCTGACTACTTATGGCTGTATAATGACTGAAATTACTTGTTTTGTTTTCTTCAAGTGCTTGCTTATGCCACGGGAACATTGGACTAGATTACATCCAGTCATCCCTTCCAGCTTTAACCATTCTTGATTTTTTATTACCTGTCACCTCACCCCTTGTTTGTCTTCCTGCCTTCCGTCTTCAGGAGTCTCAAATCCAGGCAGCATCTGCTTTTTGTTTGAAAAGTTCCTGTTGCATTGGAAATGCTCTTGTAGTAAACAAATGAAGACAATGGTGGTGGCAGTGTAATGTAGACAACTTGTGAAGCAAAATTAGTAATTACCCCAAAGGAGGTCTGGGTCAAATTTGGCTCTTATATCCATACAAAACAAGAGAGTGGAATTTGCTTGGATTTATGGGAAGGCAGAAATCTGATTTTTCTGGGCTCAGATGTAGATTGGAAGGGAAAGCAACAGAATTCTGCTCCTGATTATGCTGTAAATCAAATTAACTTTACACGTCTGCTACGTCTTTCAAGTTTAGTGTTCTCTGAATTACTGCCTTCATGTTTACACTGTTAAAAGTCTAATGCATTAGTAAGCAGCAATCACCACAGCTTTGCTCCACATTAGGGGAAAAAAACCCCACTCTCTTTACCAAGAAGGACTGTCAGGGATTACTGTATGTGCACGTCCTGACAAACCAAACAGCCTCCAGGGTGCTTATCTCTGCTGCTGCTCACTTCATGTTTTATCCATTAAATGAACATGATGATGGTATTTTTTCTTATTTCTTGACATCACTTTTAGCATGCTAGCAAAATTTAACATGTAGTATCTTGGCTCAGTATAAGCAGTAATGTCATATAAATTAGTTTTGAAGAAATAATTTTCTTATTAATCATGGATTTAAAAACCTCCCTTGTTCATTGTATGTGTTTTGAGGGGAAAGACCTAGGTTCAGCAGGTTTGAATTGGGCAAGATTAAGATAGATATGCAAAGCTTTTCTCATATCACACAGGTTTTATTATTGCCTTTTTTTTGTGGGAAGTATATACATGTTTAAATTATTTCAACAATACAGTTAGGTTCATCACATAGAGAAGTCAACTGCTAATAAAGGACTACTGTGATCTACAGCTGTTTTTAACAGGTCTTTCCAAAAGAAGAGGAATTGTTTGAGGAAATAGGTTTATTGTAAATGTGTTGGGATTACACTCAATAATGGAGTTGATGTTCCTTGGGAAAAAGCTTTTCCCTTTTTCTCTGTTGTATGTCAGTCCTTATTTGCATTTTAAAAACATTTTCATTGCACACTGTGGAGTTTCCTCACTTCTTCTTTTAAGAATTTAACATAGCTGAAAGTGATATTTGTCTCCAGTTTCTCTGGGAAAAGAATAACAACTGCTGCTGAGAAGACAGAGAATTTCTGATTGTTGGGTTTTTCCACAGAGCTAATTACAAAATTGCATATTGCCTGGCATGATAGTCTTTGAGCTGTGGCCTCAGTTGGTTATGGCAGGATGAGAGGGCATGCATGCCTGGCCTTGCCAGATGGGATTTGTATTATCAGGAAAATTCTGGTTTTGACAGGGCTATCGTAGTGTCCCGCTGCTCACCTTCCTCAGTATTGTATGGACTGCTCTATTCTTCAAACACTGCCTCATCTCTTATGCTTCTGATGTGGAACACACATCAGACACAGCAAGAATTTCCTAGATCCTGAGGTGGATTTCCCCTGAAAATGATTTCTCTTGCTGCCTTTATCGTCAATAAATCTTGGCAGCCAGACAGCACAATCCATTGCCACTCACATCTTGCTTTGTGTGAAAGTTACCCTTAACCTAACAGGAGCCATTTGATCCTTTTCAAACTGCAGGCTGTCTTTGGTGAGGTCCTGCTTTTCAAATACTGTGCTGCAGCTTCAAACACTTGTTTTGCCCTTGTCATCACCATCATCATCCATTGTTCTTTTTTCCCTCAATTGTACTTCATCTCCTGTATGTAATTCCAGTCTTGCATGTAAATAAAAACAGAAAAATTCTCTTAACTTGGTTGTGTATGATGTTTAATAAAAAAAAAAAAAAGTCATGTGGTAGATAAACATTTAGGAATGATACAGGTGCACATTTAATCTGAGAATCATTTATTGAATGTAAAAAGGCTACAATGCCTCCCTGACCACAGCATTCTGTGAAAGCAGACCTTTACTCAAAAAGTATCTGTATTCCAGAGAAGAGACAAAGCACTTTGGAAAAAAACCCCTGCTTTTTTTTTTTTTGTGGTGTCTTTGTACATGTGAAAATTATTAATAACAAGATGATGCTCATAAACAGGGCTGATTTTGTTGGGTTCTGTACTCTTAACTCTGGTGCATTTTTGTAGGTTAGAGAGAGCGCTCTCATTTCTACTGTTAGTGTCCATCCCTCAGAGGCGTGACAAACCCTTACATTTCTGGTGTGAAATAAAAAGATCTGGCATCAGAGCCTCATGCTCTGGGGACCAGAGTGGGTTTGGTGTCACCCAGAGCTTATTTCTTCTCTCCATCCACAGGTCCATGCTATGAATATGCACCAGTTCACATCCAGTCAGGGCAAAAATGTGGTCCCATGTAGGTACCCCTGAAGTCATGTGAAGTGTCAGACCGGAATGCCTCCCCAAGGGATGGTCAGGTATGACACAGGAATGATCTGTGGGACCCAGCTAGTTTGGAATGAGAGGCAGAAGTTCCCCACAAGACCCCACTAGTGGACAACCAGTGGCCCAGGAATTGCAGCTGCCACCAGATAATTTTTAAGGTAAAAGTGTAATACATTCAGGAGGAGTGTTCTGCTTTAAATCTAGGTGAACTACATGAGCTCAAGTCATCTAACATTAGATTTTTCATTCTGGGTTTCAGAATTTTCAGACTTGTTTTGCTTTACCACTTTGTCATCTCTCTATCAACAACAAAAGCAGTTCAGATACGCAGCTTCATAATTTGCAGCTTTAATTTGCTTTTAATGCAGGATTTGGAGATATAGATGTAAAAAAATATTTTAAAATTAAGAATGAAAGGCTAAGTTTTAATTAAACCGTGTCAGTCCAGATTGAAGTAGTTGAGGATTGGCTCCATAGGCCAGTTTTTAACTGTTCTTGAGTTTGGTTTGTTGGCAAAAGACATTCAAGAAGCCAAGTCCATATCCAGTAGGAAAGAAAACTGAGGAAAAAAATTGTTTTAAAACATTTTTTAATGAAAAATCATCAGATTTTGCATAACATTGTATTTTTTCTTCAGAATTCTTTGGTTCATTCATTCTTTTTAGGGTGAAAGAGCCAAAGCATGAAAAACACTTTAGGTATTATATAGGAATTGCTTGAATGTTTTAGCAGAAACTTTGCAAGCAGTTTGAGCAGCAACACTGAGGCAACAAAGCTTGCTTAGAATTTTAGATCATTAATCAGGATTCTTTATACAGAAATGTTGCTTGAATTGGCACAGTCCCACACATTGATGGAAAAGAACTGCAGAATGAAGAAGTCCTTTTATTTAAAAGCAAAAAATAACACTGCAGAAAGCATGACTAGCAATATTATACTAAAAATAGTTGCTTTCTTTGGCTTTTTAGCTGATTAATTGGTTATGTAAGAGGAATATTTATAGCATAGGAGCAGCTCAACCTGCTGCATGCCCAGAAAGCATAGCATGACAAGCAAAATTTGGGAAGAATAGCTGAAAAAAAAGGCTTGTCTTTCCCTTTGTTCTAATGGTATGTTATGATAAATGATATATGATTTGATTTGATTTGATGATTTGATATGATTTAGCACTGGGGCGAAGAGCCAACCAAAATGAGAATCAGTTTAGCCCCTTTAGTTGGTTCTTGGGGTGGCAGATTTTCTTTGAATGAATGAATGAATGAATAAATTTCCTGCAAGGAGAACTGGTTGGTAGGTTTAAGTTTGATTGGTGGATTGTAGTAAATTGAACATAGCAATGTTAATGTCTCATAGTACTGACAGTTCTTCAGATGGCAGTGTCATTCCTTCACAATTTCAAGTGACTTTACCTTGCTATGTTTAGTATTTTTCTTGAAGAACAAGTGAAGGTGCCATATGCCAAATATGTTTCATGTCATGGCATCTCCACCAACTCTCAATGATACATTGCATCTGTCTTAAAAATTTGACTCCATTTTTGTCATTTTATGTAAGACTGCCAAGGTTTTCTCAAAGCGACTGAAGCCACTAACTTACCAATCTGTTGCCAATGCACTAGGAGTAGAGAAGGACTAGAGCCTAAGAAATATGTGAAATGTATTCTTTTTCTTCTTTCTAAAATTTTCAGCACTTCTCATTTGCTTGATCAAGGATAGGCTCATAAAAATGAACCTTTGTGCTCTGCATTTTTTTCTGTTTCTGTTACAACACTTTTATTCTATACATACTAGAAGAAAACTTTTCCAAGTTGATAGAATGTATGAGATTAAATAAGAGGCAAGAAATGAACAGTCAAATAAGTAAATTTTGGCTACAGCCAAAGCAAAGGAGGAGAGAAGGCAACACAGATGGAGGGAATAAGGACTCTCAGAATGAGAACACATAGAAGTGCTGTCTGCAGTGTGTTGTTGTCACTTCTCTTTACAAAACAGACTCATGCAATCTTCATCATCGTTGCCCTTTCTGATCATGCCCGGCCATTAGCGCTGCTCCTTACACCAGAAGACTGCCTTCCATGTGAATGCTCAACTTTTCTTGAAGGCAAACTAAGAAAACAGGCTTTCCAAAAGTAAGTGAAATACTGATCCTGCCCCTTAAAAGTTAAAATAAAGTACATAAAACTGTTTTTTCCAGTGCAGCCACATTAGTGCCCTAGTTTGGATCAGGAGTTGTATCTGAAGTCAATCTCTTGGTCATACTCACCAGATTTTGGTTCAGCTTGCAGAGCAGTCCAAATGTGCAAACTAGATTCCTTTCAGGTGAAAGTAGCCCAAAAGTTTATTCCAGAAGCACACCTAACACACTAATGGGCACTCTAAGGAGCAGAATAAGTGCACAGTCTGCTGTAAGACACACAGAAATTCAAGTAGGGGGCCTTAGCACAAGCTGTTTCAGTCTACTGCTCCACTTTGTCCCCACTAGTCAGTGAAATGCTCTGCTTTATTCAGGTTCTCATTCACCAACTGTAACCTTGGTTCTGTAACCAGTCTGTCTCTCCCCCAGTTCTGCCTGCACTGAGGCTAGTTCTTCCCTTTGCTGTTAAAAATCAGCAAAGCATGAGGAAGTGAGTGAAGTGACATAGCCTCATACCAGCTGAAGATCTCAACTCTCCTGCTTTCATCTGCCAGCTCAGTCTCTCTCATGCTCAAAAGACAAATAAGAAAGAAAAGCTGATGGAAGAAGTAGGACTTGTTGGGACATACAGAGCAGCATTTTTGTGACTGATTTATCCAGTTTTATTTCAAATCTACTTCAAGCAGCATTGCAGCTTTGGATTGATTTTTAAATGATAATGTTTATTCCTTATTAATAACAAGACTGGCTTATAGTACACAGTTTTGGACCAAATCTGTCCAGTGCTCACATGTTTTAATAGTCACAAAAGAATTTTAATAGTTGCCTATAAATTTAATTGCTTCTTAGCAATTATTATACAGAATAGTATATGTTTTTTATTACCCTCAGGTCCCTTTTTAATAGGAGTGCTGTGCTTTGTACAAGTCAATTATTTTTGATAGTTACAGTAATTAATGTTTAATTATATTTTATTAGTCTCATTTTGTTCAACTATCTTGGAACCAATCCAGGCATTTCTAAATACTATACTTTGTGTGTGCATGTGTGCACACATCTGCATACCCTTCTTATGTTGATAAATGCAACCTCTGAGTGCATTATTCTCACAGAGGGGGAAACATGAGACTCATCTCAGAAGACTTCAGAAACACATGTGCTGCCCTCTTTCCCATGGCTATCAATGATACCCCTCATGATCATCTCACAACTGCATGACAATTTACTAATTTTCTCCTACACAGATATATTTCTGATGTCTCCTGATAGATGTTTCTCGTGAGTTTAGAAGTGTATTTTCAATGGCTTTCACTGTGCACGTGTATGAGTGACTTTTTTTCCTCTTCATTTATTTTCACTTTTTTTTCTTTGTTGGCTTTCTGGCTTTTTCGTTTTATTTCTCTTTTCCCTAGGAACGACTTTGCTACTATTTCTGAATCCTCTTCATGCCTTTTCCTTTTTTCCCCCTGTAATGTTTTTCCCTTTCCTTTACTGTCTTTCTTTCCCGCTTTAAAGGAAGTAGAAAACTGTCTTCCTCTGAAATCTTTTTCCTAACTCTCACGTTACATCAGGTATATAGCCTATCTCAGAAGTGAATCAGCTCTGGCATTTTATATTTGGTTTCACCTTTTCTGTTTGGGTTGGTGATTCTTTCCTCCTCTCTCTCTTTCTCCTCAGTATTGTCACTCTGTCATCTCTCCCCTCCTTCCTCAATAAGCAAGTTGTGTTTACTTCGTTCTTTCAAAAATGCACACTTTTTAATTTTGGCTTTTCATTGAATTGTTGTGCACTTCATATATTTGTCAATTGTCCTGTGAAATGCCAATAGCATAACAAAACTGATAATAATTTACTGGAACTTTTTCTTCTTGAAAGAATATACCACCATTTGAATTGCACTGACCAAGCATTTTTTCCCAGCAAGTTTAGGAGCTTGTCACCTTAAGGGTCCACAGAAAATCTGTTGGCTACACACACATTACTACTTGCTGTCTTTCTTGTTTGTTTTTTCCTAGGTTCCATGTTTGACCTTTTTCCATCAGTGCAGCAGCTGTAACTAGCTTTATTCTGAGTACTGTTTATGTTATGGAAGTATCCAAAGGCCTTAATCAGTCCTGCAGCTTCATAACCTGGGTGCCTTACATTCCTAGAAAGGAAAATCCCTTCAGATGGAGGATCTACTGCTTAAATGGCTGCAATGAGAGTTTTGCTGTGTGCAGTTTTCAAAGCTAACCTTTCTAGCATTATTTGCCCAGAACACAGTGCAGTAAAAGGCAGCTGCTCATGACTTCTTGAGGCTGTCATTCTGCTGACAGGTGTTTTCTGTCCCCTTCAGTGATGATTGAACTCAGCATAGTGAATTTTGCACATAAATCAGGGATCAGAGTCACCAATTAAGTGTGGGAAAGGACCTGAGTTGTCTCACTCATTAATTCCTTTTTATTGAAGTAACTATGGTATAAACTAGTGTTGACATGTCAGATTTTGGGGCCAGATATTTTGCATGTTGAAGGAGAGCCAGTGTTTTGAAGCTGTTTTTGCCTGCTGCCCATTCCTTCTTCCTTCCACTTTGCTGTGAGTACTTGCAGTGCAGTGTGCTATTCAAAATAATCCTTCTCACACTGGTTTAGTAATGCTCACTGGGCACAAGTTATGAAGAACACACTGGGAATAATAGAAATGGTTGTTTACTGACCACATGTTAAAGAACATTTTAGAACTGCTGGAAGAAAAACTTCTCTACACAGTGTATTAGATAGAGCAATGGAAACTGAGGAAAAATATCTCTTCTGAGAGACAAGCAAAAGATAAAAAAAAAATTTCCTGCAGTATAACAAGCATTGGTAAATGCCAGAAAAAGGCAAGGTTCTAACAGTGAGATCACAACTCAGAAAGACATCCAGGAGGAAAAATGTATGAACTACATGAATCACTGAATGCTCCAAGAGGTGCACAGAGTGAGGCACTGCTGTCCTACAGATACTGCAGTAGAATTATGGTACAGGTTTACCTTGAGACTTAAAGATTTCTGAGTTGGAGTGGTCCTTGCCTCCCTCGAGGCAGAATGTTTCACTCATACTCATTATTAGGTCAGACCAGATATTTTCTCAATTTATGAAAATTCAGATTCTTCCCAAATAAATCAGAGTGGGGCTTTGAGTGAGTACCTAACTATTCATTTACTCGAAAGAATGACAGGTTTTTACTGCTCTGCCCTAAGGAAGCCATCCAAAGCCACTTAATCAAACGCAATGTGTTCCTATTAAAAGCTTGAACAAATCAGCATTTTCCATTGCTTATCATGAGAAGTTTACTATCCGGCTGTAATTGTCAAATCTAAGTGCCAATAAGCATTTGTAAGGGGACTAAAAGCGAGCATCTCTCATTCATCCTTAACCCTTTGCCTGAACAAAGACTGCAGAAGGCACAAGCAGCTTTGGCAGAGGCACTACTTGTCCTTTCTACTAAAAACAACCCCGATGGCAGCCTGCTCAGAGATATTCACCACCTCATAAGGATGTGCAGTGAAGTGCTCAAGGGAGTTCTTCAGTCACATAACACTGTTCAGGAATTATTCAGCCACCTGAAATGGCCCCGTTCCTCACTTCACTGCTGTAATGCTCACGGGTGTGACATTAAACAAACCCTTACATTGCATCTAATTAAATGGGGCCTGAGCACTGTATCCCTGAGTGTTTTAACACAGTGTGGATTCTTGTGGCTAACTCACATCAAGCCAGAGATGGCTGGTTTGTGATGAGATTACAGGATCTGATAATAGCTCTCCAGTTATTATCTCTATCCAGGACATTTGTAACTGTAAAAGGTATTACAAATAGGAGGCTGGAGGGTGCACTCCTAAGCCTCTAACTAGTAGATGGGAAACAACTTTACAAGTTGAACAGATTTACTTCCCCCAAAGAAATCCCTGTCTTCCAGAACTGAGAAAGACAAATTGCTGGAGAATGCCCAGATGTGATTGTGTGCAGACACTTTTGCTCCTGTCAGCTCCAGTCCCAGCCATCTGCTTGCAGGCTTGGACCCAAGCAGCATTAATCAGATGAGCTGAAACTGTGCAAGAACATCCATTCTGAAAAATATGTGGGAATTTTGTATCTGGTGTTTCCCAGCACAAGACAAAAAAAAAAAAAAAAAAAAAAAAAAAAAAAAAAAAAAACTCTGAAAACTTTGCCATTTCCAGTGTGCTTGGTACTAACCTAAGTATGCAAAGGCAAATTCAAAAAGATCATTAATTCAAAGAGATAGCACTTAAAAAGAATGAAAATACCAAGCACTGTGCAAACTATTTCCTAATCTTAGTAATAAATGTAGACTGTAAAATATTAACAAAGATAATGACTAGCAGATTAGAATTTATTATGCAAGACTTCTTCACCATAACCAAGAGGGATTCATTAGAGATAGATTACAATGTACAGCAATAATAACAGACAATTATTGAACATAATAAATCTATGTAAAGAGAGGGATGAGTTAATGTCTGTCTTTTCTATTAGATGGAGAAAAAATTCATCTGATCATATAAACTCAAGTCACTCTGTTCTAACTGTTCTCAGATTTTCCAGTAAGAACAAACAGGTCTATGTGACCAAAGAGAGGCATGACTATGCAAAAACTTTTTTAGCTTTTTTTTTTTCCTTTAGTTAATTGTAGCATTATATAACAACTGCAAATAAATGGACTGGATAAGGATAAAATAAGTGACACTAGTAAATAGTACATTGATATTTTTATCGCAACTGACATATGCTATTTATTAGTATGCAACATTTTTCTTTCTTACTCAGTTCAATCAGATTGTAAGAAAGGAGGATGTGTGGGGTTTTCAACACAGCTTTAATTAATGCAATGTAGTGCAATGTAGTATTATAATATTTCTAATATTAAAATTTATATATTTTTAAAGTGTTTTCTTAAAAAATTTATTCCAGTGGGAACTTGTTTTTTAATGCTTCAAATTGTCAAATGTTGTTATGGCAAACTTTGTACAATTCCACCTGCAGGAAACATCTGCTTTGCAAGTTTTCCAAATAGTAAACAGTTTTTTTCTAGGTTCTGATGTCTTTATTCTGGTTTTCCTTCTGCCTTTTAGTTCTTTGCCAAACTCAACACAAGAGAGCTAATCTCAGAATGATCCAGGGATCATGTTAGGCCATTTTTCTTAATCTGAACAGACAGTTTTTACTGATGTTGCCGGCTGACTGTATTGGTACCTGGCATGTTGGACTTACTTATGAAGCTTCATGGACCTTAGAAGCAATTGTACTTTTTGCATCCTACTCTTGGGTTACAAACAGGTGGACAGTTGTCTGTGTCTTCTGCTGCAAAAAGCAGAACCTGTTCTACTGGCTGGTAACAAATAGCACTGCCCTTGTTATTGCTGTTATTACTGACAATAATTATGGTAATAATCATGTCATGAAGAGTTACTTATTTAGACAAATGTGTTTCCTTCTCTTTTTTCACTAAATATATACTCAGATTATGGATTTTTTAAGAAGTTAAATGCTTTCATTTTAATGAAGCAGTCCAGAGCAGCTGGCAGATACTCACTGTTCTTCAGTATGATTGACCTTAAAGCAGGATGGAACAATCATAAATTTAAGACTAAAAATATCATAGCTTTGAAAACAAGGCTATTGATGCTATCCTGTGAATTTTAGTCCTAAACCTAAAGTTCTGTTGAAAAATACAAATAAAAGCTGATAAGGCTAATAAATCACTCTCTGAATCGAACTGAACTCCATTAGAAATAGAAATTTGTTGCTTATAAAGTACACCTCTTGGCTCTCATTAAATCCTTGTAGAAATGATACGCCGCACTTGAAAATCATAGACTGGAAAATAAATACATTCAAGCTGCATTGCTGGGCCAGTACTCTGTATCCCAGTAGTAAACTTAGCCTATTAATGGCTAATGCTTTAAAGAAACACAAAAGCCCTAAGGCTAAACTTGTATTGCATTGTAGCTGCATAGTAGCTGTGAATATTAAAGCCTTTGAACTTGTGAAGTAGCACATTATCCTTGATCATCTGTAGCTGAATCTAGACCAACTTTTGACATGGTTTGGCTAGTTGCTCCTGCCTGAAAATGCCTGGTATCTTTTATAAAATAGCTTTATTCTCCACTTAATTGCCTAATTGAGAGACACACTCAACAGGTCAAGCAGCAATGTTAGGCATTGGATGCTGGGGACCTGATTTTGCATAGATGTCCATGCTTATCTGCTCCTTTGAGGTGACTTCAGGGAGCCTGACGGAAGTCCCTCTCCCCCCCTGCTCTCACATCTCCTTCCCTGCCTTTGCAGTAAGTAAAGACCCTCAGTCCTGGACCTGTCTTTCTGACTTCCTTCCCTCTCTCCTTCCCTTGCCTTCCTCCTATCCTTTCAATGCAGTCTTCATCCAAGGTCCCTTGAGACAGAGAAAGAGATCTCTCACTGAGATTAGAGAAGAGTATTTGCAGCTATCGAGATCATAAGAATGTCCTCATCTTCCTTCCTATCCTTGTCCCTCCCCTACCAAGAGAGCACAGGGCTCTGGGGCTTTTGCCAGAGTATTGGCTGTCCTGAGCAGCGCCATGCAAGGAGAGAAGACAAAACCCTCTCCTGGCCTCTCTTTTTTCCTGAGTTCCAGTGGACACAGACACACTTGGAGGACTGTCTTTTCCTTCCATTCTGATGGTCTACATGAAGCACACAGGGCCAGCAGATACCATACCACCTCTTGACTGGCTCAGTGGTGCCAAGAGCATCCATCAGTACTCCTGGCTCAGATCTGGGCTTGAAGGACCAAACGTTTTAGCCTTGCAGTTAGCTGACACCTGTATTATGCACCATTCAGAGGACCAACACACAGAACCTGGTACAAGTATGTTCCAACATTTTATCCTTTTTTCTGTGCTTTTTACATGGCATAATTATAGCTCCTCATTTCCAGAGCTTTCTCACAGGGGCATGCTTGCCCCCTTGTGTGTCATGAGTGGCTGCATCTAGTTCCTGTGAATTAACACTGACTGCAACAACATGGAAAATTTGAGCTGTGTCACTGTGAAAAGAAACAGCTCGTGACGTGATGTGAGTCACCTTGGAGTGGCTGGTGGCTGACTGAAAGGCACAGTATGCTTCTTGGGGCAGTTGCTCAAGGATTTGTTTTTATCAATCTCTTATATGAGGAAGGAGCTAAAATAGAGTGTTCTGTGCATTTTTCAAGCTCCAGGAAGGGTATCAGTCAATCTGACCTTTATCAATTTTGAAGAAAAGCAAGCGCAGTCAGAGAGAGTTGCTCTCCTACTGTGATCAGTTTGGGCAGGCAGGAGGCACAGGGTCCATTAAAACCTCAGACCTCTTGTTCTGAGCGTGGAAGCTGTTGGGCTTGGCTTAGATCTTTCAGTGGCTGATTTTGGTCTTGTCGCTGATTGCTCTATTTACATGTGGTTTATGGGACTAAATTGTTGGTGGTGTTGCACTGTGCATTCAAACTACAGCAATACCTTCCTTTTAATTTTGGTACTGGTTGCTTTCTATTTATCTCAGGATGTACAAATCTGCAGTGTAATTTGTTCACAGCTAAGACTACACTTAGTTTGAGAGCTGAGAAACTGAAGCTGCAAATTCCTGTCAGAAGACATGGACCACTATTTTAAATATTCTTTTTACAAAGCTATTTTATTTTATGCATCCAGTGTTACATGGGAGAGCGATCAGAAGGAAACTGAGGGAATACAGTATAAATTCAACTTGAAAAGATTGCCTTTCACTGGATACAATCAGAGTTATATAATTTCACCATCTTGTTCTAGGTTCTTTTCCAAGATTTAATTGTTTAGATTATGCAATTATATTCAGACATGTACAGCAGCAACTTGTTGAAGATTCCTGTGGCTCTGATGCCTGCAGTCTCAAGATGAAGAACTGGATGGTGAAAATGATGCACAAATTTAAGTTAATTTAAATCTATTATTTAGTTTTAAAAGCGCAAATAATAATGATAAAATATAACTAGAATCCCCAAAGGACTGAGCTTATATCCTGGATGAGTGACTTGCAAATCTGCCTTTAAAGCAGGGAGTAGGGAAAGGACACAGCTATTTTTCAGTTGTAAGTTAAGAAGAAGCAAGGTAAGCCAGCAAATATAGATAACAGCACATGCTTCTGTTCTTTTCCAGATTTGTTTGAACTGATTAGGGAACAGAGTGAAACCTATTTCACAACTCAGAAAATGTGAACAAATTAAATATCAATGATTCTTTCTCACATTCAAGCAGTACCATCAGGCTTGAGAATAAACATAATTATAAGAATTAGTAAAATTAGTTAGAGGACACACCATCATACTCAAGATTTTCACTTTCACTGAGCAGAAATATTCTCAGCTGGTATAAATCAGTATGGCTCCATTGACGTCAAAGGCTCTGCAGCAATCTGCACTGGCTGGGGAAGCAGTCTTCTGTGGCTAAGAGTGTTTTTACCCAGGCCAGACCTGCTGCTTTAAGGATTTTAGAAAAAAACAGAAGAATGTCTCATGTTCTTGTGACAATTGCTTGTTGCTGTTGGAGAAAATATTGTACTCAGTGTGCATCAGCACAGGCTGCAGGAACAGAAAGACACCTTCATTTGTGAGAATTATATCGGAGCACTTTGGACATTATTCAGTTTTACTAACCTGTATTTACTTTAACTGGGTTTATTTATTTTCTTTCCGTACAAGAATTTACTATGTACACATAATACTTTCTCTCTTCTTTATGATTGGATTTGCTTTATCAACTTATCTCACTTAAATTTGTTTTGGTTATAACTGAGCTGTTACTTTTTACATATAAACACTGAAATGTAGGAATTGCCATTCTGGCCAAGACCAGTTATGCCTCCGGTCCAGCATCCTGCTTCTGGGCTCAAGGCAGGCGCTGAGCTTCAAAATAACCTGCTGATGTGGACCACTGCTTCCTCAGTCTTGAGGTCTCTAGGAGCTTTATGCACTGGAATGTGAGGCTTTATACTTCTCATTAAGAAAACTGGGTTTGCCAACTAAGGTAACAGAATGTGTTCTCATTACCTGTATAAAGATCTTGTCCCTTTTTAATCCTGCAATGCTCCAGGCTTTTCTCATTACTTTGTGACAGTGAATGCCACAGTATGATTATGTTTCACCTAAAAAAAAATTAAATCTGTCTTCAGTGTCATCAACTGTTCTCTTATGTTGGTGTTGCAAGAGAAGTCAAATGGCAGCATCCAATTGACTTCTGCAGGAATAATCTGTGACTGATTCTTCACTCAGCTAAGCCATTCCAGGCTTTTCCATCTATGTTCATCTGGAAGTCCACCCATGCCTTTTATCATTTTTACCAGTTATGTCAAGTCCTCCTGTCATTCTGTCCTCATTTGGTCTCTGTCTTAACTGTAGGGCACTTGTGTCCCTTAAGGCTCAGGATTTCACAATCTTGATCCCCCAGTGATCAGAGGAATTTCTGGAGCATATTGATGCCTCCTTTCTGCCTACTTACCTACTTTCCTACTAGAATTCAAAGCACTGTGTGGTGCTAAAAACTCTAAGCAAAGGATGTTTCATAGCTGGGCAATTTTCTCCAGTTAAGACATAAATGTTGAGACCTCAGAGCTGAGAAGTTCTCACACATCCCAGAGTTAGCACAAACTAAACATTGCATTTCAAGGCAGGTCATTGGTTTCAAGCGAGCCAACCTCATCTCTTCTGTCTGGGGGGATGGAACGTATGAGAGATAAAGGATCTCACTAGATGTGGCTTTTTACCTGCACCTTATGAAATGTGTCCTCCTACCTAAAATGGAGCAAAACTGATTGTGGATTTGTGCTGTCATCTTGTTGTCTTCACAGCATAGTGACTTTTTACAGGGTGCAGAGGTTAGAGTGAGTAAGCTAATCATACAACACATTCCATATGACACGTATGACCTAGATGTGAAACAAAAGATATTGCCATTATGATGAAATCAGTTTTAAAGCAGAACAGAAGACAGAAATTTAAAAATCTGGAAGATTGCCTAGGCAACATAAAAACCATAAAATGACTTGCAACAACTGGGGGAAAAAACCACGAATCACTATGCAAAATAGTGTGTGGCAGAATTATAGCCCTTTAGCCCGTATAGTATTTATGTGTTGTTTGGTTTTCTTTAATTTGTAGGCATGCAAAAGAGAATAAATGTAAACATTTCCTTCTTTTTGATAAAAGAAGAAAAACAATGTTTTAGTATTGCCTTAAATTTATAAACAACTTTTTGTCATGAAGGATCCCTGACTGACAGGGGAACTGAAAATCAATATTCAAAATGCATCCTTCAAAATGCTATACTTCATAATTCTGTTCATTTATTGGTAACCTTGTTCATTTATTTAAAACAAGAGCTTCTTAAAGCTCTGTCTTTTCTATATTCAATATAAGTTTAACATTTTGGAGCTCAACAGATAAAAATACCATTTGAAGCAGATAGTCTCAGTAACTAAACTGAAGCCCAGAAAAAATGTCTTTGCCTAAGCTAATGGCATCTATTGGTGTGTCTTGGTGTAAAGACCTTTCTCCTCTGCAGAGGACAGGGAGGTTGCACAAGAGCTTTTGGTATATTCGCAGGAGAGCTGTTTAAAATTATGACTCATTTATGCATCTTCTCTGAGTGTCCCCTGCCATCTCTGGCATGTAGTCCTCTTCCCCTGAAGGTAATGCTGACCACAGTATTGAAAAGGAGAGTATTCTTGAATGCCAGGTAGGGTGCCAGAGAAGGGCCTTCCCACCCACACCCGGAAGAGTTGTTGCTGGTGAAGATATTTGTGAGGATTATGGCTAATGTCACTTGACAGGTGCAAAAGACTCTTCCTTGAGCAGGGACAATGGCTGCTGAATCATTTGGTCTCTGTTTGGCATGTAGGTCTTTTTGCACCTGTGCTAATTTTTGAACAAGTGCAGTTTTTCAGTTCGTTTTCTGACTCTGCCATGGGCCCTGAAATCTAGTGATATTTAGCAGTGTTTCAGCAAAAACTGGTTTTGAGAGTGCCTCTCTTCTTTTCAGTTTTTCTCTTTATTTTTCACTACTGTCAGCTCGCTCTTCTAAATTGCCAACCTATGTTTTATGAGCATCTCAAGTTTTGTTTTAACCAGTGTTGATACAGACAGACTGTCAGCAGCCTCATTGTGTAAATACTCCATTGGTTCCCTGAGGGAGCCATCTTGCTTTGAGCTACTTAGCACTTGTTCTACTGGTTGTGGCTGTAAGGAGGCTGGTGTCCCTGAGGAGCAAGGTTAAACAAAACCCCACAGCTTGTCTCATCTTCATTTTTCCCCTCCTTCCTTAATGGATGCAGAGTGCTTTTGTTGATGGCTGCAAATAGATCCCTTATATAAAAAACAGCAGTTTCTATCACTGATGGCCATAAGGCTGAGTTTCACTGCGAGAAGGAGGACCACAGAAAGAGTTGTTCTGAATAGTGGTCCTTGGTTTGCCTGTCAGAAGTTAACAGCATCACCAGGCTTCAGCCATGTTGTGCCTTCTCAGCATCTCCCCCAGTTTAGTGGCGAAGCAGAAGCAGCTGTCAAGATTGCCAAGCAAACACATTGAAAAGGCAAACTGAAGAGATAAACACATGCAGACCATACTGCTGGACTAGAGCAGCACATCCACAGTAGATAGGAGCAGCCTGGCACTGCATTTCATGTCACACTGTTGTGCAAGCTCTCCATTGCCTGCAGCAAATGAACTCTCAAAGCTGTAATAGTGGAGAAAATGACAGGATGAATTAAAGAGCTGCAAGAGCAAGGCAGTAGTGGAAGCACAAAAATGCTTATAGGGCATCAGAATGGACATCCAGTAAGGCTGCAGCCAGCATTTAAGGACAAAACAGATGGTTTGGACCTCTCTACAGCATTATGGTCATAAAGTGGCATCCATGTAGCGTTACATGGGAAACCCTAGTGAGCTCTCAGTCTCCTGGGATAGTTTAGGTGAATCTCTCCATATGAGTGTCATCAAAAGGAAATCAAGCACTGACTCTGAGATCATCACATGTTATATGTGATCCTTGGGAACTGCATCACTGACCACCAGTAGGACTGAAGTCTGTGGGAGAAATGCTGGGACATTCTTTAGGTGCTTCAGAAAGAGCAGGGTTGATTAAAACTATTTGATTTCCACTACCAGATAGCAAATTCTGTCAGAGTATTCTATATCTACATCTAATTTAAAAAAGATGCATTCTATCTCACTTCAAAAAATCATGTAAGTAGATACATAAATCTATGTGTATTTATATATATCTAAATATATGTCTCTCATATGTGCATGAATATATTTATGGAAACATAAAATGGTTTGGATTAGAAGGGGCCATTAAAGATCCTCTTGTCCAGCCTTGCCTTGTAATGGACAGAGACACCTTTCACTAGGCTGGGTTCTTTAAACCCCTATCTAGCCTGGCCTTGAACCCTTCCAGTGATGGAGTATCTGCAGCCTGTTTGGGCAAGCTGTTCTAGTATCTCACCATCCTCACAGGAAAAAATTTCTTCCTTATATCCCATCAAAACCTACCATCTTTCAGTTGAAAACCATTAATCCTTGTACTGTCACTACAGAGCCTGGTAAAAAGTCTTTCTCCATTGTCCATAAAGTCTCCTTTATGTGTTAAAAGACACATAAGGCCTTCCCGAGCCTCTTCTCCTGGCTGAACAGCCTCAGCTTTTTCAGCCTGTCCTCATATGAGAGATGCTCCAACCCTCCGATTATCTTCATGGCCCTCTGGACTCCAACAGGTCCATCTCCTTCCTGTGCTGGGGACCCCAGAGATGAATGCAGGATGCAGTGCTCCAGCTGGGATCTCACTAGAGCATAGTGGACCTGCTGGCCACGCTGCTTTTGATGAAGACCAGAATACACAGTTGGCTTTCTGTGCTGCAAGTGCACGTTGCCAGCTCATATCTATTTTTTTGTCTTTCACTATCCCCAAGTTTTTCTCCTCAGGGTTGCTCTCAATCCATTCTCAATCCATATGTGTTTGTGTATACATAGGATATCTCAGGAAAAGCATGTAAATGTGTTGCAGTCTCTTCTTTTGATCCTTTCTTATAATCCATTGATTAATTGTTTGTTGGAAAGAAAATCAGAAACTGGAATTCTTCACTGGATGAGTGCCATGACCACCAAGCCACACAATTATTTTCTTGTCATTAAACAGGCTTTGTTTTACTGCATGTCTTGTCATGAGAACTTTGCTGAATAGGCACCTACTTTTACATTAGACATTATGTGATAACAAGAAATTTCTGTCACCTAAGAAAACATACTGAATATTTTTGAAGATATAGTTAATATTAGTATCTCTGTGTCAGTCTCTTCAGTCTATGTCTTGATGTTTTGTTCAGTCCCAAAAAAGTGTTCCTCTTCTACCATACTATGGCATCAGTTCACAGAGCTGAATTTGGGATTTGACCACAGTGAGGCAGATGATTTTTCTGAAATTTCTAAAATAAAGGGGGAAAAAAGGAGAAGAAGACAAAGTCCCGCATTCAGGGAGCTGCATTGTAAGTGTCTCACTGCCACACACTTCCTCTGGGAGAGGTCAAGCATCGCTGACTGTGCTGGCATCTACTCAGAGCTGAGCACATAAACATCAAATCCATGGAAGCTTATGCTGAGATGGCATCAACCTCCAGGAAGGCATGCTTTTCCTTTATAGCAAAGAGTCCTATGCATGTGGGCCCCTGTGAGTATGATCTCAAGCATTTTAAAATATGTGTAAGAACTTAATTTTTTTTTTTATTGTCAGAGAAACCAGTGTTAACTCCTGCTGGTTATAAGCAGACCTCTCTGGAATGTCTGAATCCCTTCCCTCCTTCCACTGCTATATGATTTATAATGCTCCCAGGCTACTTTTAGCCAGTTGCTCTAATGAATTGGAGGAAATGAATTCAGGAAATAACCATTAACTGATTTGTTTTGCTTAAAACTCAGAAGGTTCAGTTCCACTATCATCAGTCAGCAGCAGTAGGAAAGAAGAAAAGGGGGCACAGGGCCTTGAGTAAGTTATATGTGCTTTCTTTCAGTTCTCTAACCAAAGAAAAAGACATTGAGAATGTATAAGAATTAGCTGAAAGTGAAAATACAAGGAGTGGTTTTTTTTATTAAAATGAAAAATAGAGGAATTGTTTCTAGTGGAATAAAGCATCCTACTCAAACCCAAAGGTAAAATGCTGCTGTAGAACACACCCATGCTGAAAGCAAAGGCATTGTCAAATTAGACTGATAAAATGGGGTGAGGAACAGATGGCACAGGTGCCTCTACCTAAAAGCATTTGAGGGACAGTATGACTGCAAGCCTACAGGATACTTCAAAGAGGACTGATAAGGATTTTCCACTCTTTCCTTTGACACTGTTCTACTTTCTCCTTGCATACTGGTGCCTGACATGGAGAACAGAGCCCAGGCATTCCGTGTCCCGAATGAATTCCCCATAAAGCAAGGGAGTTATTTACTAGCTCCCTTTCATATTGAGTATTCAGTGAAAAAAACAAAAAAAAAGTGGAACAGTTTTAGCAGGAAGAGATTGCATATGTCCCATCTTCACATTGCTGAGTGGGAGTTCAGCCTTGCTGTTATTGGGACCAGGATGGATCTAAATGTAGCACTCTGGTCTTCCCAAGGAGCATCTAGTGAGCACGTGACATGCACAGCAGGGCCAGGCTCACTCAGTGACTTCTGTGGGAGATTTTCCATTTTTGCACCCTACTTAAACATGCAGTGAACCAGAGAGAGAAAGTGTGATGACCCAGGCTCAAATCCCTGCTTGCAGTCAATCAAGTTGCTGAGTGTATTTGCTGGTTCTCATACATATTGTGTGCCAAAAGTGGGGCTAATGGTAAACAGATTGCTGTCAATGTAAATGTATACCTGATTTTCTTTTCACCTTAAACAATTTAATAAGCTTATAAACAGTTCTGTGGAAGCCAGCATTGAAATTTGAAGTTCAGTCAAATATTTCTGCACTAAAATTTTGAATCTCTTGTCTTGAGAATGTGATCCAGGCCTCCTAGGACTTCACAGATAAATTGCTGAATTTTCATGCAGAAACAGCATGAATAGCTGTAAGTCCTTGTGCAATATGGTCCAAGTGTGATGTTCCTGCCAATAATCTGCAGAAAGTAAGTCCAGGTTTTTATTCTTAGAGAGAAAAATAGTTGGTTTTCAGGTGATGAAATTTATTATGCCTCCATTTCTATTGCTCTTCACCAACCTCCAGATCTAAACAAAGCAGTAATTCAAAGGTTCTATCCAGCATTGTGACCTTGACCTGTGGTCTTACAGGCAGGCCACAAAACTGATCAGGAATTTCAACCAGTATTGTGAGGATTTGGCAATGTAATGGAGAAATCATTATCTAAATCTTGTATTATATTCACTCCAGTACTAGTAGTAGGGTTTTGCTGTATTCAGTCTGGAATTGAAGTGATGACACGGTGTTTTAGGGTGGTCACTCATGTTACTTTTAAATTTCCGATAGTCATTATATTCTATTTTAGAGGGAGTTAGCTTTCGTTCCTGTCTTTAAATATTTTATGTAGTTATTTCAAAGTTTCAAGGGTCAACAGTTGAGTGTCAGCCCTCAAAACCATTCACAGGTCACTGTGTATTCATAACACTTTCAGTTGAAAAATACATCAATGAACATACTGCAAATGTACCTAGAGACCATTTACCATGACCATGAGAGTCACCAGTGATCACTGGAGCAGAAATGAAAAAGAAATCACATCAATAGCAAGGCCAAAATAAAAACCATATTTAGACGAGGGTTGGATGCATCTTTTCCCATTTGAAAGTGATGCACTAGTATCATCTAATCAAGTAACCCTCTTCTAATCAAGTAACCATGATATTTTAAAACACTGCGACATCTGAGATTTGAATGCAGTTCAGAATCCCTGTCCCAGTTCAGAATCATGAGCTTTTAGGCTCACTGCTACATACCTGCTTGGGAAGAGGTAAAACTGAAAAGTTGAACTGGAAATCTGATCCTCTAAGTACTGTTCATTCTGCTAGTAAATACTGACTTCTCCCCCACCAGTAAGCTGGTATGAAAAAGACAATTGAAAAGTAAAAATTAAATTGTGCATTTTTTAGGTGAAGACACCACTGATAGAGACAAGTGCAGTGCTATTTCATGCATTCATTTTCATTCTCATCAGAATTATTCCTCAAATAATTTAAAGATGCAAGCATTTGGGAAGGCAGGGTTTTTATATTTCTTAATGATAAATTAAGGCCTGTCTCCAGTAGAAACATTGTAATTTTTCTTAGAAATACTGAGACTTCTTCATCTGTGAAAATGTGAAAAAAATCTGCTGGATAGACGCATTAACTAAAGGCCTAGAACACAATCTCATTTGCTAAAAAGTGCAGTTACTTGTGTATTTATGGTTGTTACTCTCCAAGAAGTCTTAGACTGTGGGGCATTCTGGGGGTGCTCTGTCTAGGGCAAGGAGAAACTCCTCTCTGCATCTGTCAGTGGCTAGAGTGTCAACAGGGCTGATGCTCTGCTGGCTCCCACTCTGTGATCCTCTTTTAGACATGGTCACCTCTAGTGTCAGCAAGGTGCTCCAGCCTGTCTCTGCTGAGTTTCCTGACAACTCTGTGAGGTAGTTTCCAGATATCTGTGAACCAGTTTGACATCGCCCACTTGCATTCAGTTATATTAAGATCATGGATTCACAGAATCATGTAATGGTTTGGGTTGGAAGGGTCTTCAAAGACCATCTAGTTCCAACCCTCCTGCCATGGGCTGGGAGACTTTCCACCAGGCCAAGTTGCTCAAAGCCCCATCCAATCTTGCCTTGTTATTTATTAAAAATATATATGTAACTGTGTCTATACGCTGTATAGGGTTTTCATTTGAAAATGTGGAAATTGTGAACATTTACATCAAAATAAATCAATGCAGTCCATACTGGTTTTAAGAAATAAGAAAAATAAAATATATACCTGATCTCTTTTCAAGCTGTCAGCATCCTGTTGATGAGCTTACTTGACTGAGGGTATCTTCTATGTGCTAAAAGAGGCAAAGGATTTTAAATAGTCAAATTGTAAACAAAGAATCTTTATATGGTAAACACGAAGTAGAATAAATTTTTTTTAAATAATAGGAGAGAAGTACCAGCTTGAACAAGCAGTAAATTATTTATTCCCTTTGGACAACTAAACTACTCTGAAAGAGAAAAGCTTTTATAAGAATTGATTGTGTACTAGCACATTATGACTGGAGCAATATCACACCATACTAGTTCTTCAGGGTTTTTATTTCTGTAATATTTTTATGTAATAGCCAAAACAATAAATAAACCCCAGAAATTTTTTTGTACTCTTTGTGTGGTGGGATAATGCAGCACTCTTGTCAGGCAAGAAACTACACAGTCTGTCATTTATTCTTATTATTGGCTAATATAGAATCTGATGTGGGGATGTTAGTTTGTGAGAAATCTAGACAGGAAATAACAGGAAAGGCTGTTAATCCCCATTAAGAAGAATAACAGTGTCATGAGAAATACGATGACTCTGTTCCATTACGGGTGTTGAATGATGGGGAATGCACCATCCTAAGAACCTCTCACTAACATCCTTTCTATCTGCAGGTTTCCGTGAAAGTGCATTTATGACCCTTTGCACAGCATTTGTCATCATGAACATAACCTTTAGAAGGTTTCCCTAGTTAGCTCCTCTCTCTCCCCCTTTCTGACACCTGGCCCAGGTCACAGTGCATTTGGTCCTTACCACTGCAGGCAGATGGAGGACACAGGAGATCTGTGTTTGCACACATCCAGTGCAAACACCGTGAGGATTACAGCCCCCAGGCACAGGGAGGGGATAGTGACTGCATGGAGGAGCAAGTTGTGACCTTCTGCTTGGTTTTGTCACGGTCCCCGACTGCTCAGGAAGAGCTCCTGCATTTGAGACCAGGAGTTTAAATATCACAGTTTGATCATTAATTGCTGTGCAGGCACTAACCCTATATCAAAATCTATAAAATGACAGCCATAAACTTTGGAATACAGATTTTACTGCTGACCTCTTGGTGATATCATGGCCAATTAAAATTGTTAAGGTGTGTTCACTGTGCTCCCTGGAACCTGAAGTTCAGTTCTATTTCCAATACATAATTTGCAAATGCTGCTGCCCTGAATACTATATATGTGTAAGAGACTGAAAATGTCTGTAACCTCAGAATAATTAAGGAAAGTAGTTAAAATAGGACACTGGGATGCATAGCAATATATCACTATGAGCCCCTTTTTTTAGAAAGTACTACTTCAAACAGTAAATTTTAAAAAGCATTTATAAAAAATGACCTTTCATTTTTTAGAGATCAGTCAAATTTGTATTTTCAATCTACCACATTTTTGATTCATTCTGCTATCTTATATGTCTAAAAGCTTGATTTCTTGACAGATCCTGATTGTTCTAAAATTCTATATACATAAAAATTCCTAACACTTTAAAGCTCACCTGTTTTAAACTTTTACCTCATTAGATAGCACTTGAAAAACATAAACTTTATATTGGTAGAACAAAAAAGGTATTTATAGTATTTTTAACAGGATCGTTAAGTTAAATAAAAATCTGAAGATCTTCTGAAAAAACTATTAATGGTTTTTTTTGCTGTGGCAAGACAGGGTTGTGACTCTTTGCTAATAATTTGTACTAATCCAAATTATGAAGTGACATTTATTAACTGAATTTGGCATAGCACATAAAATTTTAGCTAAAGGTAGAACTACTGATTTGCACTTTGGCTGGAAAATATTTTTTTATTGGGCATAGTGGTTCCCACCCTAAGAATTTAATAATGCCATGTTTTTGGGTTAAGTTAATAAATGTGAAGTTAAATTTTATATACTAATCACTTCCACTTAACAAAGTTCACTTCTCTATAATAAGCAGAACACAGCATTTTTGTATACATTGCACTTTCCATTTCTAAGAACCGTTACCTTATAGCATGTTTTGTCAAGTTAGTAGCAATACATGTCATCTACATAGCACAACACATGGAGAGTCCTATGGATCAGGGAGCAGTGTCCAGAAGTCCTACCAAAGCTGTCCACGTGGAAATCCTACAAACAGGGCTGTATTTTCATGCTGCTCCCCTCCCCAAGGCTTGTGTCTCAAACTCTGGGCTGCAGATAGGTGCACTTATCTACTCCAAATTCACTTGCTTGAGCCACTAGGGACCTTGGCAAGCTCCTCTAAGGCAAAGCCATCTGAGCTGCTGCCTGTTACTGTCTTTCCCCTCCACTCCTGCAGCAACAGGTTAGCAGTGAGAGCACTCACCTGGAAAATAGAAAACCCATTTTGAGTCTCTCCTTAGTCTGACAGGTTTTCAGTCCATGTTGTCTGTCTGCTAGATGCTCTCAGCTTCTGTAAATTACCTCTCTTTCCCTAAGGGCAGATGGCTCTGCATCTGTCCCTGCTGGCTTTTTTTTTTCCCCTGTAATAGTGGCTCTTCAGACTGCTGGCACCGTGTTCCTTAACCTTAGCAAAGCATCCTTGCCATGGAGGCCCTGGCTAAAAGGAAGCACCATTCAAGGTCATGTGTTTTGTGCTACCAGCCTTACATTGTGTTAGTAAAAGGCTCCTCATGGTGAGAGGAGCAGACAGGGAATAGGCTGGGAAGCTCATTGCAGGACTTTACCTCGGGGCATGGGTGTGGATATCTCCAGGGCCTGAATAAAAATAACTAAATCCCATTACAGACCCAGTCAGTATTTTCCCAGCTGGGGAACATACCTTTACCCCAAGACAATGAACATGGAAATACTTGTGACTGTGGTGGGAGGAAGGGGCAATTTTATTCATCTTGGTGCATCCAGTGGTAAAAAGGACGCAGTGTGTACAGGGACAGGGAACTTTAAGGTGCAGAAAGTTCCCTCTAAAGCTTCCATGCTTCTATGTGGTAGAAAGACTGAGGTTCCTATGACACAGTGGACTGGGTCTGGGTAACAAACTGCTCTTTGTAGGTTGTTGATGGTTTGAGTTCTCTCTGATTTTAATATGGGGACCTTCTTGGATCATTTAGTTGTGTCAGTTCCATTTGTATATTCTAATTTTTCCAGTTATTGTGCTTTGTTTTGGTCTATTACACTTTGTTAAGTTATGCATTTTTATGGGTTTTTTGTCCTACTGCTAGTAGGCTTAATGGTATGCTCAAAAATCATCATATAATTAGACTTAAACTTAATTTTTTTTTGTTGTGTACTTCACAGTAATGAGTCTATTTGTATCTAATATAGTCAAATAAATGTTAGAAATGAAATAAAATCCAAGTACTTGTTTATTTACAGAAGGGAAAAAAACCCCAGCCTAAACTGTTGCAAATGTACTTACCTAAGTTAAAAAAAGGGCACGACTAGTGCCCAGAACATCTGATATAAAGGCTATAAAATCTTCTTTATCAAGGGCACATGAAGGAGGCTGAAATTTTGCCTTTAATCTGAACCTCTGCAGATCCTTCAGAAGTGGCTGGTTTATAATATAAAATTAATTAACCATGATACAGGGGAGAAACAAGGTGGGCTGGAAACAGCTGCAAAGAGTTAGGAATATGCCATGTAGCTTACAATGTAATTATTCAGACTTTGCAGTCGGGTAGGAGGGAGGATATTCAGGGACATGTAGGCATGGCAGAGGTTTCAGAGAGCAGGGTAGTCTGGGGAGAAGGCACTTGCACCACAGATGTTGTGACTGTGCCCAGAGCAGGACGGGTTGTGCAGCTGGCAGGACCCACTCCTCTTGGTAAAGGGTCTGCTGTCCATCTCACCAGCTACTGATTCACTTCTGGGAATCATTGTACGTTATATGACGGACTCCAAGAAGACCCAGATGTCCCAATTTGTAAGTTGTTGAGCATCTGAGCCTGAATGTCTCCCATATAGGTGTCCATTTCAAGGCCTCTGGGAAACAGAATGTGCCTCAGGGTGCCAGACCCTATTTACTCTAGCATAGTTGATACAAGAAGAAAAGACAGCAATGGCATCTGTGTCAGCTCTGACCCATGCTGAAGTCCCAGGGCACTGCCTGCTGCCTCAGCCCTCCATAGTCTGGGTGGGGTATGCACCAAAATGCAATACAGGACCATTGGTCTCACATGGTTCAGAAGGAAAGTCATACTTTTGAAGGGGGATAATAGGAGTTTTTATGGGCCTGGACATATTTGTGCCATTTAATTTGTTTGGCAAAAGTTTGTGCAGATAATTTATCTGAAGTGCACATCTCATGATGGAATAGAGTCTTTTATGTCCATAATGCATGACCATTATATTATAGTAACAGCCAGGACAAGGAAATAACAAATGGGAAGATAAGAGATTAGTACAGTCTTTAAAAAATGTCTATTATTATTCAAAACTCTATAACTGTCATTGCTGAAGACAAACTATATTACAAAAAACACAGTATAATATTACCTGAATTATGGAATCATGGCTTCTGGAGGCATAAATACCATCATTTTGGCATTTCTGCTATGGTGTCAGTACATAGTTCTGCTTGTTCCATAGAATGTGGAAAAGCTAAATTAAGATTTCCTGACAACTTCTGATTCAGCATTTTTTACAATAAGTAGAGGTTATGTCTACCTGAAAGCCTATTTGAAATATTGGGGGGGGAAGGCAGGAACGAAAAAAAACCCAAACAAACAAAAAAACAGTGAAAAGAGAGCATGAAAGAGAAGAGGAGAAGGCAAAGAAAGAGATCAGAGACATTTAAGAGAGGTGAAGGAGCACCTACTGGATGCTTCATCCAGTTAGCAGCCAGTCACTAGTGGGGTTGCCCATGGCTCAGTATTGGGGCCAGTCCCATTTAATATAACCATGACCTGGAGAAGGGCATTGAGGGCACTCTCAGTCAGTTTGCAGATGACACCAAAGTGGGTGAGAGTGTTGATCTGCTGAAGGGCAGGAAGGCTCTGCAGAGGGATCTGGACAGACTGGATATATGGGCTGAGGCCAAAAGTCTGAGGTTCAACAAGGTGAAGTGCTGGGTCCTGCCCTTGGGTCACAACAACCCCATGGTGCTAAAGGCTGGGAGCAGAGTGGCTGGGAGTGCTGGTCAACAGCAGCTGAACAAGAGCCAGCTGTGCTCAGGTGGCCAAGAAGGCCAGTGGTGACCTGGCCTGTGTCACCAATAGTGTGGCCAGCAGGACCAGGGCAGGGATTGTCCCCCTGTACTCAGCACTGGTGAGGCCTCACGTCGTTCAGTTTTGGCCCTTCACTACGAGAAGGACATTGAGGTGCTGCAGCGTGGCCAGAGAAGGGCAATGGAGCTGGTGAAGGAGATGGAGCACAAATTTTAGAAGGAGCATTTGTGGGAGCTGGGAGTGTTTAGCCTGGAGAAATAGAGGCTAAGGATGGGCCTTATCGCTCTCTACAACCGCCTGAAATGTTAGGTGGAGGTTGGCCTCATCTCTGAGGTAACAAGTGACAGAATGAGAGGAAATAGCCTCAAATTGCACCAGGGAGGGTTTAGATATGATATTAGGAAAAACTTCTTCACTAGAAAGGTTGTCAAGCATTGGAACAGACTGCTCAGGGAAGTTGAGTCACCACTCCTGAAGGTAAAGACATCTAGATGTGGAGCCTGGGAACATGGTTTAGTGATGGACTTGGCAGTTCCAGGTTAATGGTTTGAGTCAGTGATCTTAAGAGCCTTTATAAGCCTTTAATGATTCTACTATTCTATGAGTGCCAGACTGAATGAAATCTGAAGCCAGCAAACACAGTTAAAGTATAGTTACTATCCAGTTAACTCAAATTGACTTGAACACATTTGGAAAGGGTGTTCAGCTGACCTGGTTAATGAATAGTTCATGAACTGAAACTGTTCCTTCTCATGGAGAGAAGAACTAGGTGTGATTTGTACAGCTTAAATGGCTGAGCAAAATGCATTCATTTCAGTGGTTTCTACTCAACTTGTGTAAATTATTTGGATTACTTAGATTAATCAATAAAGTTAATTTCCTTTTTCATCTGCCCACCTTCTAAACCAGAACACATGGAGGAGAGGCAGAATTTTTCAGCTCCACAGCAATACAGGGTGTCCGTTTGAATGTTGGCACTTGCAGACAGATGCCTCTGGAAGGCAGCAGTTTTACAAGTGGTAAAACTTGTGGGACACAAATGGGACATAAAGACCCAGTGTCAAGTCAGGAACCTGCATGGCCGGTGAGGGGGACAGCTTGCAGCTTACAAAGAATATGGGCACACATGCTCCAGAAAAGACAGATAGACTGTGATATTCAGGGAATCTTTTGAGCCTTTTTTACATAGAGATTCTTTGCATTTGTTGGCCAAAGCAAACTTCTTATAGCCTTTTCCCTCTGCATGAAAAGTTAAATCACTAAGAATACCAGTAAACTTCCTTTTCCATCATTATCTTAAGAAATATAACTGGTATTTTAGTATTATCTTGTGTACCTGCAGCCAGTTTTTTAAAACTACAGATATTCACAGTATTTATTAATTATGTGAGTACCTTGAAATGTTATGTGGATTTCCTGGGGTTTGGATTAACAGTGACCAGTAAGTTGGTAAGTCAGCTTGTCCTACATGGTGCCAGGGATTGATTTTCTTAACTTTTTGATGTTATTGCCCAAATCTTTCCACACAAAGAACCAACTCATTTCCCCTTTTCCACTGTGGTTTGTAAAGATGGGATTTGAGTGATCAGATTTCACTGCTGACATCTGAGCTAATTGTCTAGACTGTCCTTGCTGTCACAGGAGAAGGGGCCTCATCAGTCTCAGTTCACTTAAGGCAGACATTTAAAACAGACCAGATGAGTGACACATTCTCAGTGCATGTTTCTCTCTGGTGATTCATGTGAATCAAGATGCTGTGAGTGTGGATGATTCAATGAAAGTGAGTCTCTACCACCTGTGAGTGACATCTGCAGGGGGAGGATGATCCCCTTTAGCAAGGATTGCAGGTGTAAGGGACCTTACTGAAGAAAACAGGTTTTGATTATTAACTTCCTGCTGCATTTCTTATAAACCCTTTGTCTCCAGAAGAATCATGCATTTCAGAATGATTCTTACGTACTGGGCTTCTTTTGGAGTAGTTTGGGTTTTGAGGAGGGAGCTGATTTGCTTTTCTTCTTGCTCTTCCCTTGAAATGCTTGACTGTGGTTTGTTCAGCCAGAGTTTCTTGCGTGTCTGTTGCACAAATGTTCATGTGTAAAGCATAGTAATCCTTGAAGTCATGGCACTGACTTTCATTGCTTTTTAAAGACCCTTTAGGAGACTCCTAGAGTCAGCTTGGGACCAGGAAGAAATAGTGCTGTGAATATTCACGTTTTAACACAAGATGTCATTCAGTGGAGTAACATCTGCTGCTTCCTTAATGCGTTGTTTTTTCCAGTAAACTGAATCAGTAACAGTTAAGTTTTATCTTGAATTTGTGCTGATAGTGTGATTCTTTGGATGAGAAGGGGAGAGTTTATCTGAATAGCCAGGAGCAGTGAAGAGCCCTTCAGTTTCTGGAGATATTATCAAAAAGTTAAGTAGCCTTTACATTGCTGCTAACTAAAAGAAAACCAGCACCAACCATACCAAAGAAAGAGTCAAAATAAGCCCTACCTTGAGGTGGCCAGTTGAGCGGATCCAAGAGCAGATTTTGTTCTTCCTAAATAGCTCAGACACTTGCCATGGGTTTTGCAGTCTCTGTATACAAGAGCAAAATTCTGCCTTTTTGCTGTCCTGCTAGTAAGCAGGGCCAGATACTTAATGACCTACTTTTTATTATTTGGTAAAACAACATACATTATTCAGCAGGCTTCCGAATTAATTGATTTTCTGCTATTTGAGATATAAGAATTCAAGCTGATAATATAGATGGTGTTCATGATGGTAACACAGGCAGATAATGCTAGAAGGGAAGATTCAGGGATTTTTGGTTTTTAACTGATGCAGCGAAGTGTGTACATTTGTTCATTAGAAGTGCATTTAAATTGGCTTAACCATATGTTAATTTAGCTCTTCATAATACTTTAGTACTGGCAGGAGTGAAGCCTCCCAAAGAACAATTCCCTTACGCTTCCAAACATGATGTTAAACAGGTCTGCTTTTAATATTCTTTCACTGCATAAAGCAAATGTATAAAACAAACTCATTTATCAAATGAAAAGAATACAAACACTGAAATACAATTACTTTTCTGATGGCAGTTGAACAGGTGCTATATTGTAATGTATGATAAAATACCAAACAGATTCATTATGATTATTGCTCACCATTACAATAAAGGTAACCTTCTTTAGGATCTGATCCTTCAAGCATTTGTATACCTGCCTAACTTTGCAGATTATTTCAAAGCAACTGGTCCCAAGGGCATGTTTTCAGGATTGAGAATTTAATGCCTGGACTCTTAAATAATACATCACTTAAAGTGTAAGAAAGTGGATGAGTTAATTATTTAGCTTGGTTTTTCCTGTTGAAAACAGTTGTCAGCAAGTAGAACAGATAGGTTAGAAGTCAACCTGTAGAGATTTTTAAATACAGAGCAAAACAGAAAGCATTAAAAGCATGTTGCCATTTGCATACATTCCTAGAAGTAACAGAGAAACTCAGCTCACAAATCAGAAATTGTGAATGAATTCAGCAGATTTGTCAAACAACATGATTTAAGAATAACTGATGGGTATAGCATATGTCAAAACAAGCCAGGCAAGGCAGCTTCACTGCCCATGCTCCTTCTTCTGTGGGAGTCAGCAGAGACTTGCTATCAGCTTTGCTGAGGAGGGAGGTTTACCTCCCATTGCAGGGAGAGGGCAATTTCCCTGGAGCCTGCCTGCACCCTTACCTCACCCCACCATCCCTCAGCCACTGTCCCAGGGCATATCTGCCGAGCTCTGCAGAGCTCTGCCCAGCAGTGGCCCTTTCATCCCCTTGCTAGCAGAATTTTTATTCTCTTTTGAGTCAGTTGCCTTCCCTGTCCTATGTGTTTTGGCTCAGAAGCATTCTGCTTCTTCAAAGCTTTGCAACAACAGCGATTTGACAATCTGTTGGTGTTAAGCCAGGTTTATATCAAAGCACAGCAGTGAAGTAATATCACATATAGTGGCTGTGGGACTGGTTTTTCCTTTCAGAGGTGGGGTTGATTTTCTGTCTTCCCCAAACATATGTAAGATCTTCACAGAACAGCATTACAGAAGGGGAAGAGTTTTATTGCTATCCAGTTCATGAGCCAAACCAGCATACCAGGCCAGAGGAAGCATACCCTGTGTCATATACAAACCAGTGAGAAGTAAAAAAAAAAAAAAGGAGGAAAGAAAATATTTGTGTAACATACATGAATATTGTTGCTGGAACATGGGAAATGTTATGTCTCTACTATTTGTTTTCTGATTACTGTTGGACAATCAATGGTTTTCTGGAGCAAATAAATCACCACTTGGCAGCTGTTACTGGCAGGACAGAAAGTAAAGCACACATATGCTATGCGCAATGTCTGTCTCCTTTTCTTTCTTATGAGTGTGAATGAAATAAAGTACTGGTAGGTGTTTCCAACCAGCATTAAGCTGCTCTTTGTTAATCTCCAAACAGGATGAATGTATAATTTGTATTTGGTTTTCTTTAGTGCCCAGCTCTGGTTCATTCAACAAGTTGAAGTCATATGCACCTGGCCAGATTCAGACACGTGAACAGTTTTCGTTTTATTTATTTATTTTAGTTTTACTGAAGCATATTTCACCAAGAACGGTCTGGATGAGTGCCTGGGATGGACCCTAAAGCTGGCAGGTCCTCGTGATTGAAATGTAAAGTGTCATCTTCCTTCAGTACTCCTGAATTCTCAGTCGGGATTCATTTGTTGCCTGGTAGTCATCTCTGCTCAGAAAAGGAGGGTCACCTGTGTGCCAGTGAAGTTTGCCACTTGGTAGCCAAAAGCAGTAGCTGCTTTCATTTGCTTTCATTAAGGCTGTCGGTGTTAAAGCCTACACAGTAAGTTAAGATTTGTATCTCTTTTACCAAGGACAGAAATGAAACAGAGTTATCTGATGAACAGCTCCCAGGATTTTCTCTTAGGTCTCTGAGAAGAATGGTATATATCCCACAACTCTAGGTGGTCATCTAAGGAGCTTTGTGGGGGTCTCTAGCCCTGATGTCATCAGAAGGAACTTGGATGTCAGCTCTCATTGCCTTGACTTGCCCATGGCATCCTTACACAAAACTGCAGGATATGTAGGGGATGCCTTACTTTGACCTTAGGCAGCCAGGCTGGAAGGGCTCAAGAAGGCCATAGGGGCCTGAGGTACGGTGGTACTTCTCAACTGAGATGTCAAATCCAATTTTTTCTTCATGCAGATTAAAAAACATGGCCCTGGACTGTGTCAGTGTACTTTTTTCCATACTTCAGCAGAAGTTTACATACTTAAACCAAAAGGAAACCTGCTTGTTTATTATGTTCTGTCAGCTTTTGTTAGCTCTCTTTTCTTCATGCCCTTCAGTTTCCTTGCATTAACCACCTAACACAATCCTTTTTTCTTCTATTTAGCTAGCTGTGCTTTTGTAGTCCTTCAGACTTTGAAAAGTCTCTGTGTCTAACCTCTTTCTTTCATAAGAAAGTACCTCTGCCACTTACAGATTTCTGCAGCTATTCATGGTGAAGTTTTCATAAAGTTCCCTTTCCTTGTTTCTCTGTCTCCCTGTCTCCCAGTATCTCCCCTGTAGCTGCAGTACCTTAGATAAGGAGTTCTTGGAATGCTTGCTCATCAAGGGGGAGTGGGGCACTGCCTTGTGAGTTTTATAGAATTAGTATACTGCCTGAGATGAAATCAAGCCCTTTACTTTTCTGAGCAAGCTGTGCTTTCTGACTGCCAAAAAGGTAGTAGCCTCTTCAGCTGCCCTTCCATGGGTTTCTTACAAGCCCGTGGAGGAGTCATAAACATGGATTTTGAGGAAAAAAACTACATGGAGAGATTTGTTCCAGTGTCATCACTTAATTTAACCTCATGCAACCATTTAAAACTGCTAAAAGTTTTAAACCATCAGTATGTCCTTGTTTTGTTGGGTTTGGGTTTTTTGGAGGCTTCTGGTAGGTTTTTGGTGAGTTGGGTTTTTGGTGAGTTGGGTTTTTGGTTGGTTTCTTTGTTTGGGTTTGGGTTTTGTTTGTTTGGGGTGTTGTTGTTGGTTTGCTTTGG